>OX104064.1:203233697-203502316 GCA_944474145.2 Dicrocoelium dendriticum | reverse complement strand
GCTGCTCAACCTATAAATCTTTACTTACAAATAACTGCTCTACTTAACTGAACTCGCCTATGCGCGCAACTGTAAAACACAACGCATATTGTTTGACCACGTCTACTCAATATCTAGATTTAAGAATGTCCAAACACTTAGCTCTGCCTATTTTCTCTATTGTGGGCTTACTACCTTAAATTACTTGGCTAACACAGCTAGATCATTATCCATACCTAGCTAGTACCTACATCGTATGAATCCTAGCTTACAGTTTTCTGTCACATAGAGTAAAACTTTAGCAACTGTAGATATATTGACAGGTATTACGTTGGAATATTATGCGTGATATTGTGATACTCTGCTAATTTTTCTAGACGGCTATAACTGCTTCGTCCCGCTTCATGTTTGTTCCCTATATATGGAACTTTGCATTCATTATGTCACCGATCTGCACCGGAATCAAAAATTATGATGTATTTCAAGCAAAGCATACCGAAGAGCATTAACAGTAATTAAACGGCGCCGTTGTTCTTATTGGCCGGACATTTGCCAGTCTAAAGTACATAACTTGTTTTATGCAATTTGAAATTTACCACCGTTGGTTCTTCCATAAACTTAGGTGTCGGTAACGCGTTTAATTACTACATATGCGTATGTTTTATGTGGTTCTTATGTTGTGATGAAATATGGCCAGCGGATTGTAGATGCGATCAATAAACAAACTTCATTTTGGAGCTAAAATAACAGGCCCTGAGAAGAAAATCTTTGAAGACAAACAAGCCGCAAGAAGTAATTTCTTTTACACTCCATCCGGCTGTAAGGTCTAGTCACCTTGATATGACGACCTTTAACAATCCAGAGCAAAATTGTATGTGATCACGTAAATAGTGAAAATGCATGACCGGGTCACAACATACTAGAAGATAACTTCTACTGGAAGCCACTATAAATCGTAATCCCTGTTCGCTAGGTAATTTTTCACTGTCTTTGATAATTTCGCTGGTAAGACTATGCAGAATTGTTTATAGTGTAATTGTTTAAATCGCAATTTTATTTAAGGTCTAGTTACGCAGAATTAATTGATAAATTAGCTGTGTCGGATTGCTGTAATATTTTCTTGATTTCTAAAACTTTTGAATGCAAATACATGATCCAATTTCAGATGCCCCAAAAACTTAAAGCTTTTCCCGTTCAGTCTACCAAGACATTTATTCCAAGAACAATAATGAAGATTTCTATTATTTGAGTATATGTGTGAAACGTTTAGTGTATCGGGTGCAGCACTTCAACCTAAGATAAGACTAACTGGAAATAGTTCCGAAATGTATGTGCGGTAGCCTGGAGCTTTGACATGCCGCCTAATTTTGGCGTTGGCGGCGTAAAGGAAAGAGTGCACAGTCTGTATGCTCACCATCTCATTAATTAAATTCATGTATAGACGAGGCCGTAATACCGAACCTTGTAGTAGACCGCATTCTTCTTGTATAGAAGTTGATACCAATTTAGGACCCCTCATTTCCAAATGTCTGTACAAGCAGAAGCGGCTGTTCTACTATAAGAAGAGATTACCAAGGCTGCATAACTGAAACTTGGTTAGAAGGACACGATGTTCAAAATGGTTGGGTGTCTCATAGAAATAGAGTCAAAGTCAGCTCGCGCCAACATCTAATGTATCTGTCCAATTGTCTTGTGATAATAGCAGATTGGTATTGCACTGTTCCTTCCTTCGGAAGAAATGCTACTCTTGTGTGATACAGCCAAGTTCGTCCAGGCAAGCAATGAAGGCTACAGTAATGCAAGTCTCCAAGTACTTTGTAGGAACAGATAAAAGTTTCGATGAACGGTAATTAGAGGAGTCGGAACGAAAACCATTTTTGTAACTGAGTTATTATCATATGAGTTATACTGTAGAATGAGCTTTTATCAAATAACTACTGGAAAATTGAGCGTGAGTTTGATTCAGTTCTTGATCAGTCAAAGCAGGTGCCTCAGAGTGAACCTTACAAAATCCGCGATGGCTGCATAAACGCATAGATAAATGTTTTATCATCATAGTGCCTGTCTTAATTTAGAAAGGATTTTTTATTGGTAATAAAATGGTGCATTCAAATGTGTCAAATGTGTCAAAGAAATAGATCGGGAATTTAGCGCGTAATTCCGCTGTATGTTATCAGCCGCAATCAAAACTATTGCCTCATGGATTATGATTCGAAATGTTTTATGTGTTTAAAGAATACTAATAAGCGAATTCGTCCTTGCACGCAATTCGTATACAGTGATTACTGTGGATAGTGTAGTTGTTCCAGAGTCTGGGTTTGAGAAGGTTATGTTACATACCATGCTGCGTTTAATATGTACACGCATGCGTTTGTCCAACTTCTCCCTACAAACCAGATATTGCTTGTTGAAAGGATAGCCATAGTTTCTACGTATGTGCCAAAACATGCTGTCAAAAAAATCTTTGGTATGATTTGGTACATTTTGGGATAGGAAATGCCAACGTGTGGTTAAAATATGCTAAGTTGACATATCTTGTTGTTTTGACATCGCTTAGGTTTTCTTAACGGCGCATTCTGCATCACTTGTATATTTGAAGTGCAACTTTGCATGACAACTTTAGACTTTAGATGTTTCAGTGATCACCCACTTCAGTATGATATATTTGACAGCGAATATCCCGTCATTCTTGATTGTCTACCGGCGTATACATTTTGGGAAAGTTGAGGTGGCGATAAAGCGTGAAAATGAGGACAGGCTCTTGCAGATCCTCCCTGAAGTGTGCACACGTAATGCAGCTTGAGATTACTGAGTGCGTATGTTTAAACCGACAGAGGTTATAATGTAAATTTACCGCTTGTGTATCAGATTGAAGTTCATCTAGGAATAGAAGATGGAAAGCGGTAAACGATAGCCACCAAGCAGACGTTGGCTTTACTTGAGCGTAGATTACACCATAGAGAACCTGCAACGTAATAACCAAATAGCATATGAATTCACAAATAAAGTCAATGCAGAAGTATTTTGTCACTCTACGCAGTTTTTGAAGCAGTCTTGCCAAAGAATAGATAAGCCTGTCCGTGCAATCTCAATGTCATTTTAATCAGGATAAAACATTGTCTCCGTTATGGTGAGGTGGTCGCACATCGTCGCTCTCTAATGGAGTTTAACTCCAAAATGTTTACTTAGTATGCCCTAAATACTGGTCAATATCCAGGACTTCTTCTTTCACGTCAGAATCGCTGTGATGCATTGAAGCAGACCTTCAAGAGGTCAACACCTAAACACTTTTGATCATTTGTGATGGGCAGTGAAACGCCAAACGCTTTTATGATTACAATCAGCAATTTGTCACTCCTGTATGTTTGGTATATAGTCAAGTGATAGTGTTCATAGTGTCTGCTGGTTTCATCACAGTTTTCTGAAACGCTGTTGTGGTTGTGGTAGTTAGTGATAATGCCTCCTCATAGATGTCGAGTGTCTATGGTTCTCTGATCGCTGCCTTTCATGGTAGGTACGGAGCTTATAGTTTGCTAACCTATATTAGCTACACACTAGGTTATTGCTTATCTGTTGGAACTGAACTGAATGCAATCAGAATGTGTAGTCATTACTTTCGTGGTGAGCTGCCACTGGTAACATTAAACTACGACGTAAACATCAGATAAAGTTTCACAGATGTACGACCATTCCTCCAAGTCACGAGAGTGGACCTATTCGTCGTCAATTGCTGGGAACTCAGGCACTCTCTGAGTAAAATGTATCTTAGTTTTATTGCCTGTGTGTTGAGCAAATAAATAATTGCTTCCTGCTAGCGTTCGCTCCAGGAAACATCCGGAATGATGTATTTACCATGCATTTCTCCCAGCAGTTGGTATGCAGACTGAGACACCGCCTCGATATCTTTTGTGCATCTCAATGCTACCCGTATAAGTCAAGACTTATATTAGTGCAACGGGTTTAAATATCTTGTGAAGCGCAGTAGGTACGTTCAACTGCCCCTACCACCAATTCAATAACCAAAATAATTCCACGGATTCAGATCGTCCTCTCGCTTGCATCTTAAGCAGTTAACTTTGAACCAAGGGACGTTGGTGAAGATTATATTTAGGGATCTATAAAACCGCAGGTTCTGCAATTATGTGGAGGGCGCAGTGATCGATTTATTTGGCTAAGTCGCTGGCATTCGCACGTGGCCCTTTGTACATTTTGTGGCTATAGCGACAGAATATCCTGGATTAACAATTTAAAGGTGAATCGGGCATTAAAGAGAACCGGATTCTGTCCATAAATCGGCAAATGGGTGTTGTCGAAATTGCAACAGTTTAACCTTCAGACATGAAGATAGAAGCGTCCGAAATCGGTATACTTCGGCCGTTCACAATGACTGATCTTATAGGTTTTCTTACGGTTTTAACTAGCATGGTAGCTTGTAGATGCTTGGTTCCCTTGCATGGTTTCTGGATAGTTGCCGGCCTGTGTTCAACAGTTTGCCGGCCAGAAAAACGAGACAATTCTCCTGTCTGCAAAACCGTTCGTCGCTCGTTAGACTGTTTGGGCGCCGGCAAAACCTCGCAGTAATCGAAGCCCACTCGCTATCGACGGTGTTCGAGTGTCAGCGATGCGTCTTGTGACACAGTCGCTTACAGCTGCTGTTGCTTATGAACAGCTAGTAATTGGTTGTGTTGGTTGGGGTACAATCCCACCTACTTTCAGTCAAGACAAATAACGTAATATATATAACGAAGTTCAGCTTCAGGTAAACACCTTGAAATTTGTGCGAATTCCGGTAAACTTTTACACTGAGATGAGGCGTACACTCAAAACATAGCAAATTTGAAGGCGGAATAATACTTTACTTCGGTTCGTTGCACTAAAGCGTATATTTCATGAGTGTGACTAGTAAATTGAGAACAGGTTCATAGTAAATTTACTATCTTAACGCATGTATCGATGGCAAAATATCTTTATTTCTCAGCATTGACACGTCACTGCTGACGTGTTACCCCTGTCGCCCAAATGATTGCGGGTAAGTCGGGTAGTTAAATAATCGTGTGTGCCATTGTCATGTAAAGCAGGTTGGTTAGTCGCACATATAAATCAAAACGGCGAAAGCAGATAGCGGCCTGTCTAGGAGTGATTGACTATATAAAAGACGTGCTCGATGTGTCTTCTAGACCCATTCATGAAATGAGACGTATAGGAACTCATCGAATGTAACTAAACCAATGGGTTGGTGTTTGTATTAGAGCGAAGTTCTCTGTGTAACGGGAACGGGGCTGATATTTTTAAAACACGGTAGAAGCAAATTGTGCAAAATAAAACTATGTGAATAATTTTAAAGGTTGAATCTTTTCAAACCGAGCTTCAAAACTGTAAACGCATTAAAATGCGTAGAATTACGGCGTACATCTAAAAACAACAAAAGGCCAACATGATTCGTCCGTCGAGCGTAAGCACAGCAATACTGCGAGCAGCTTGCGGAACCTTTAAAATGTTTCTTCAGAGATGCACTATTAAGTTAATAAATATCTATCATCGGCCTTCTATCATGTGCGGTTTATGAGTATGCAACTATTTGTTTTAAGTAATGTGTTTGTGACTTCCGTTTAAAAAGATTAAGTGGTTAGTTAATTTGTTTTTGCAAGCTAGATGTTAAGACGTGTAGTGTCAATTCTACTTGCCAATACAAGCCCTATGGATTTATTGGCTTTTGCTTTTCAATGTGCTTTATACAATTTCGGCTATAAAGGCAAGCAACAATCAAATCACATTTATGAATGAACGGACGGTCTCTGAAGATTTTCAGTCTTTTAACCACTAGTTTTGTGGTCCGAAACGAATAATTTGGATAATGTAATACCATTACAGTCTTTACTCATGTTTTTGCATCTTTATTAGGGTGCTCGGATTTGTTAAATTAGTATTATTTGCTAACCATATAATAGGGCTAGCTTGTAACAGCAAATTTCGATTATATCTCGTCGGCTGCGATCCATATATCCGTATAGCAACACAACTTTTAAGTCCTATATGCATATTGAAATACTGTTATAGAGCACCTAAACAGTTAAGGCATGCAGGCTCATGACTAAGTAGTAAAAAGACATTTCGTAGTTAAGCTTGCGTGATAACACCAACCCTTGACGATGAAACCAGTACTGCATTCAAAGTAGACACTGCACCTTGGTTTTAAGTGTTTGTTGGTAACCTTACTGTGTAATCTACTTTATATGTGAGAAGCTGTGCAACATAGCAGCATCCATTTAAATAGCAAACGTGCGCTTCCACAAAAGTGATGGCATTTGGTACTCGTTTGCTGAATATTCGATACAAGGCAGTTAAACACTACAACTCATTCATGTGCATTGTAATCATTAAATTATCCCACTGAATCATGCAAGCCACTCCGAGTATCAGCTTACTTAATCTTCCATCAGCTACCAACATTCCAAGTGTCTAGCAAGCTGTTACGAATATCAGTTGTGTGCTGCAGATATGTCAGTTTTGTGTATTGGCTATTAATGGACAAGTGTTGCAAAGGGCTATGGCAGGTGCCTTCTGATGGCACATGTAAGCGGAGGGGATGAAACAGCGGAAACAGTAGTGTCAATTTTGTCGGCTGCACAATCACATCATACATTGACTCTGACAAGTTAGCACGTCGCTTGATGTGCCGCAACTTGCTACGTGTTACTATGACGGGCATTTGATGTAGTCGGCAATCTGTTACCCGTGAATCATCGTTTGTACTACCGAACTCCTGATAAGTGAACGTGAACGAATTAGTTAGACAGACTTACAGTAATGTTTGGGTGTACACTATTCTATAACTGATACCCTCTCATAGTAAAAACTCACTGTATACCGCAATAACAAATGGGACGTTAAGAAATATATGGATGATGACACGTTTCACAGTAGTAAGGTTGTTGAAAGCATTCTTTTCTCAAACTTATTAACTCGCCAATTCCTTTCTCAATCATAGTAACGACAACAGTGAAATACACATGCCATAACAGCGAGGGTTTTGGTTTTCCCATGTCATAAAATATTATAAGTTCTTTCCACTCTGCTTGGCAGTTTAATCCATCACAAAGAAACAAACCACATACGTGAAACTTTCTATCGCTTTATGAACAATGCGGTAATTTACACCTTAATGGAATTGGCAAACTTCCTAAAAACTGAGAGTAAAGGAAAAGGCACAGGCGCATTCACGCCATAGCAATGCAGAGTATATTTCACTGCAATTATTAGGTTTAAAGCAGATGGGAATTGTGACTTTATGTTAAAGTAAGATGTAATACAAAATAATGGTAAAAGAGGATTGCATAATTTTCTACAGACAGCTGCAAATACAGCAGAAATATAATAAAAATTTCTGCACGAAAGTATTCATGCAAATATTGATGGTTTCCAGCTTACTGCATAACGTCTAACATAACCGCTAAGAAATATATGGTGTTGCTCCACTTGTTTAACTGAACGTAGATTAGGACATAGATAGTTTTACCTAATGAAATAATCAAATATTGAAAATTCACACAACACTTGTCGCACTTATCATGTGAATTCTATTAAATGATAGCCGCCAACGTCCGTCATCCAGATAACCATGTGCAATTTACATTTCTTTAACTAATATTCTTAAAATACCTATTAAGTGGTTGTACTTATCCTTTATAGAAGTACATTATTAACAGGAATTGAACGAGCCTTACTATAAATTTAATAATTTAGCGCTAAGCTAACTGAAGGTTAATATCAATTGTTGTTTCTTGTTTGGCGTAAAAGTTAATCACCTTGTTGTACCTTAAAGTAGTAATCAGATTATGCACACCATATAAAATGATCACAAGTCCTTTACAACATATACAACTAAGTTAGCACCAGCTCTCTGTTATAAGAGAGAATGAAGTACTGAAAGCCTTTTTATTTAGTACTTTAAATGACTTAACTCTATGTGGCATTTAACAGGATAGCATGCAAGCCAGATAGATCTCCAGATAAAACCGGAGCGTGTATTACGCAAGACGAAGCAATGTCAACCTTCTTATTCTGCTTGCTGTTCCTCTTCCCTGACTGCGCACGGCTGGATTTCTGCAAAGCAAATGAGAGCTCGGTTTGAGCACCAGTTCAAAGTAAATTGCTCCGCTGACTTTATTCATGTCCTTCAATAAATACATTTACAGAATTATGTAGCCAGTGTTTCCTTGTTTCATATTTTACTCACCTCAAATGAAGCACGCATTTATAAAAGCAGAATAACTGTCAACGAAGTTAATAATTAGGTTAATAGTGCAACCGTGTGCAATTTTAAATGCTTGAATATATACAATAGAGTCTTGTAATCTGATCTCTGAAAGACAACATATGTCCATCAAGAGCGTTTCAAGAGTACGGGCCAAACATGCTTTTCGTCCGAAATTCATCAAAGTTCGAACATTAAACGCTACGGGGATGAATGGAGAACTAGGTCGAAAAAAGCTGAAGCTTCAGTCGAGGGGGAGAAGGTTGCGATCGCAGGACATTGAAAGCCATGTGTTCATCTGTTACATCCTTTTTGAAGGTGAATGTAGAAGACATAAGATTGTATATTGGTGAAGGTCGGGGTGGGGTTATCTGTGAGCGGTGGTTGAGGAGTTGAGTTAGCAGAGATGATAGACATAGTGAGAGAATTAGTACGCATTGTGGTCCATGATTCGTCAGAGTGCGTGATACTACCCAGTTGCCCAGGCTGAAGTAGAAGTTTGTCTTAGGGTAACCTACCCCGAACCTTTGATCATAGATCGACAAGACAACGGGGCAAAGTGAGGGCGTTGCAACCAATTGGGAGCCGTTGAACAAATACATGGTTCACGCGCCTATCGGTCCGTGAAGGACCAGGGGCTCAAAGAACATTTGGAATGCAATGCCTCTGATGGAGTTGCAAGGGGAAGTGACTTTATGTATTGGCGAGTCACATAAGCCATGTCGCAGGGTTGTTAAACAGGGGTTCGTGGCTTTTCATAGGGAGAATGTTTACCAGATGAAAACCCACCACATCCTGGAACACCGCCGCCAAACCATTTAAATAAACCGGAATAGCCGGAAGCACCGAGGTAACACCAGGAAGTTGTTCAGTGAGCCAGCCTATTCTGAAAGTTGTATACTAAAAATGGGTTAAAGTCAGGAAATACTTGACCTAACCACTGAATTGCGAAGGATCCGCTTCATCCGTTCCCTGTGGTGCATCAAACCCAAACGTGTTGTTAGCGAACCTGCACAATGATAAGTGAGCAACCATGCTTCCCTTGAAAACATCGACTCTCATTTAACGACTTTACCAGAACAAGCAGAAGTTGTAAATTATGAAGTTTGACATTCCTATTGCTTTAGTCAGTCGTAACGAAATATATGTATGCACCTTGTCAGCACTTGAACATGTTCATATCAAAGTAAAGCAATGGAGCTCAGTGCAGAAAAGTGAATTTTGCGCAGTAAGGCCAAGGTAAAGTTACAGATTTCATACATTGCTATTACTTCCTCAAAACCAGAAGATTTGCCATCATCACCAACACTTCAACAATGGCAAACAATTTCTGATTCAGTGACTTGATGATAGTTTGAACGGATTCACTGTGTCCAACAGATGAACGTTCGCCATAAAATGTTTCGTGACAGAGGAGGTGAGGCTGCTCTTCATCCCTTGACCCACATAAACCTTTTGACTTGGTGACCGCTTTAACCACTTTTGAAAATGTTTATCCCTACTTTGAGCTATGCAAAGGTCAGTATTGCATGTGCAAATGTTATCGCACCTGCAGGTAAGTGGTTATTAAAGTAATAGACCGAACTGTCATTTAAATTGCTCTGATGATGTAGGGCGACCATATGGTTGGGTGACTTGATCGCACATTTGATCACACGCAGTGGATTTCCAGCTTTGTGTAAATTAGATGCGCTTCTCATGTTTTGTTTAACTATGCCCTATCTCCGATATATATTTTGGGTAAATATTGATTCCTAGCGTACGGTTGTCCTGTGTAGTGTCAACCTAAAACGTTGACGTCTCTGACAATGTATCCAATTTTTGTGATTTAATAATATATTTTCTTGGTATTAATAGTGATTTGTCATAGGGTTCAGGGTCCATTCAACACAGGTGTGCTCAATGTACTAATTCTGTAGGTACCATAACTGTCTAAATACAAGCTACTCTGCTTACGACGCCAGTTCATATATTCATTCATTCTCGTACAGCATATCTTGCGGCATTCCACTGCCTAACGTGAAATAGGCTTAACGATACAAAAATATTTAGCCTGTTCCAGGTAAACCTAAAAAGCGTAACAAGCTGGGAAGAAAAACACCGTGTATTTGAGCCTAGAATTCCGACATACGTACATCCAGGTTCCTTTCTAATACACTTTGCTTATATCCTCCCCCCTTAAAATATGCATAATAAATAGCCTACCCGTAGCTCAAACATTATGTTACTGCTCTGCAACATCCTAAGCCCCTGGATTATAAATGCTTTCTTGGAACGCAGAATCATCCAGAGTGATGGAAGTTGATACATATTTATTACTAGATGATTACACAGCAGGAAAATCACTTGTAAGACTTTCGGGAAAGATTGGAGCGAGGCGCCGTTGCATATTGCACCCTAGACACTGTAGTTGGATTGAGGATACTTTATGATTCGCAGCGCAAGATTTTGTGCGTCTTCTTTCAACATAATTGTTGATAAACTGTGGCTATTTGTTTGACTTTGTTGTTTTGTCGGAGTTTTCGGTTATGAAGTGAGTTTTGCTCTTGTTGTTTGTGATAGATCTGATGTTGCCACATGTTGTTGTAGTTGATCGGTACACACTTGTAATGTGGTTACTTGTCGTCCTTGTGGTTTAATGCTATGTATTATCGGTCTAGCTGTTCTGAATGCGTACTCGTGTGCATGCGCGTTTATGCATGCGTTGTGCATGCGCAATGCATTTAGAGTGCTACTTCAACACAGTTGTTCTGGAGGGGCCATACGCTTCTGTAATGGCGTACGGAAGTAAATACTCCGCCCTCATACCCAAATCGTATTTATTGTCATAAATATAATCACACGCAAATGCTTACACTCCTTCTATCCGTCTACATCCGTAGAATTTTGTGTAGCCCATCCACAACGCAGCCTTCGAATCTTTCTCACAGCAGCACCAATGAGGAATTTTCAGAATCACATACCACAAAGCCAAATTGAGGTCCCACACAAAGGCCAACATTGCTATTTACGCGACGAGTCATCAACCACAGCTGCCGACCGCTAAGCAATGTAGCTACCGAATACTTTGTGTCCCTAGTTCCCAGTCGCTATGTGTACAGAGCTACTAACCTAGTCCCTTATATCAGGCAGCTGAGGACGCGCCGAGCGCGTCGACTTTGAAAGTGCAGCCAAGGAACCACACAGACGACACACGGACAAATATAAGCGCTAGACCATTTAATGGAAGGTAATCGATCGTTACAATGGTTGTAACGACCAAGCAGAAGATGCCACCCTTCCCGCCCCCTGGTTGACGATAGCTTTTAGCTTTTCCTCATGAGAAAAATATGTACTAGGAAGTATCCGTTGTCATAATTGCTTTGGTATACTTCATTATTATTGTTCTAATTTCACAATAAACCAGCAGAAACAACACAATGCTTGAAGAGGTTCTCTGTGGTTCTCTACTGCACACATGGTCCTATTAGCAGCAAATATGGTAAAAGAACTACCAATTAAAACCGAAAGACATGTGGAAATGCTTAGAAAAAGGAGGAACCCCAAACTATCTAAATTAGAAAAAGCGTAGCAGAGTGCAAACTAAAGTCCTTTACAATTGGCTCCGACTCAAAACGGGGTATGAAAGGCGGGCAATGTGATAACATTGTGTCGTCTGTGCAGTAACGCCTCAATACCACCAGCGACCTATCTAGACCTTAAGCAACTGCTGCCAGACCCATTGGAATAAATAGTAACTGGGCCCCGTGCACTTTTCAAAAACTTCCACAATTTCGGAGGAATCTAACAAACTGGTTGTTGAAAAATGTTTGCTGCCAAAGGCAATGGGAAACCCAAGAATTCATTTATCTCGTCTGACACGAAAAGATGATAAAGGCGAATATGCATTTAACAGAATCCACGGATTATATGTAGACACCAAACGAGATTGCACAAACGCTGATTACAAGTCCACATAAGGTACCACCGGGTAATCTGCACCAAAATTCCAGAATCGATGTAAACATCTTAAAAGACGAAGAACCTTGAAGATATGAATCGGTGGAACTTTCTATGTGCCAGCACACGGGGTGTGACTAAACCCGCTATCTTGGTCACCTGTTAACCTAGCTCTAAGTGCTAGGGTGAACAGGGACATTTTTGCACTTTATTAATTTCTGAGGATGAAGTGGAAGCAGTTTCTTTATCAACAACTCGTCACCGCAATGTGACATGATTCATCCGCAATTTACCGGATAATTAGCTAGACGAGTGTAAAATGACGAAGCACGACATAAAAGAGTACCGAAACAAATCCGCATTAAGGACCATCCCATTTCATGGCTTTCCCGAGGATGGAGGTCATGATGAGTGCGAACAGTCACGACAAGGAACAGTGGCGACAAATCCTAGTGAATCTCCTGCTGGAAAAATTCATATCACAATTAATCTGGTGTCTGTGTAGATCGCCACGTTACAAAGGATGTGACCGTAGTATTAGGAAAGTTTGCTTCAAAGCAATTAAATGTCAACAAGGGTGTTGAAGCTCTGGTATGCAGCCTGTCTTACGTGTTCGGGATCAAAGCAGTGTTTCCAAATCAAACACACGAGAACTGAGAACTGAGAACTGAGAACTGGTGCGAAGCAGCGAGTAGAGTTTGCTCTGTGTAGCTGCATAATTCGTCGTTTTCGGACATGAACTCTTTATTTATCGTTTCGCTCTTTGTACTTTGCCTCTGCAAATTGTTGGTCTAGTAGCATCTTGAATTTAGCCACTGTGTTCACTTCTACTATATACTGAGGCAGGTCGTTCCAGACATTCACCACTCTTCGTTCGAAACAGAGTTGATGGGCGACCCGCTTCAAATCCGGGACGATAGGTTTATACCGGTGTCCTCGCGTGCAGCTTGGTGTGCGCAGATGAAGTAGTTGTCTCAACATGGGGTAATCACCCAGATGTAATATCCGGTGTGTCATGATGAGGTCAACCCTCAGCCGACGATAAGATAGGGTGTATAACCCTAGTTTCTTACATCGGTCTTCGTATGGCATACCTCGTAAGTTGGGAATCAGCCTAGTGGCTACATGCTGCACCCGCTCAAGCTTTTCTACTTCGCCCCGGGTGATGGGACAGTATGCGGGAGTGCCGTACTCTAGCATTGGTCGTATTATAGAGACGAAGAGGCGAGAAGCAATCTCTTCGGACCAAGTGCTAAAGCTGCGCCTGAGAGCCCAAAGCATACGAAGGCTGTTTTGGTATGGCCTATTCGTGTTGTCAATGGACTTTAGGTCGCAGCGTGAGAGTACACCGAGGTCGCGCACGAAAGGAGCGGACAGCAATTCAGTCGGTCCGCCTCACGACTACAGGTCCTATGATTGTGCATAAACCATTGAGGACGCAGCTAACGTTGTACGGCTCTAATATACTCCAATATTCCGATGCGCGACGGGTAAATGCCACACAGCTGTCACATTCCCACAGAAGTCAATAGGTGAAATTTTCTCATGTAGTTTAGCGACCATTTAAAAAACTGCTATGGTTGCCCAGTTAGTATTCACCCGGCGTTGACAACATTCCCATGAATGCACTGCATTTAGCATCTAATAGATTAGCAAACGTCAACCCAAAGTTTCGAATAAAGCCTGGATGAACAGCAGGTTCCTAGCGAGTGCAAGCGGTGTATCTTTCCTCAGATTTTCACTGGTGGCACTCTTTCGGTTTCCGCCAAGTGTCGCTCTGTGATCCTATTTACTGTGCTCTCAACTTTGACGGGGTCGATCAAAGCTGAGACACTAATGATCTACATTGCACGTTCTTAGATCACAGCACCGGAGTAGCACGGGTTGCGTCAGCACAAGTCATGAAATACTAATTTTCATTTTACACCTATCAGTTAGACCAAAATACCCGGCAGTGAGACCGGAATTAAGTATGATCTTCCCAAATCATTTGGCCGATTGGATTACTGCATTCATCAGCAAATCCACCGGCGTGTAGAATTGGGAACCAAGTCCATGGATGTAACCGAACTACTTCCATTAGTGGCTGCTTTATTATAGACCCCATGAAGGTCATTGAGTCAAATTTCCCGCTTTCGCCGATGACCTCAACATATGGCGGGTAATCGGCTGTGAGGAATATCCCCTTATACTGCAGCGGGACTTAGAACGTGCCATTGAATGGTCAGGGGCAAATCCAGTTCCTCTTAACATGGACAATTGCAAAATTGCGCATGAGCGCAACAAGCCTACTAACGTACATAATAATTTAGACCACATTTTGAAAGCCGCCTCAAAAAGCATGATATTTTGGTAGTGATGTTAAACGACGTCGGCTATTCGGTGCAATGTTTAAAGGCCCCCCTAAACCGTTAACCATTATGTTGGTCCGTTACAGAAGATGTTCTTGCGGTTCGACCCTTTCGCTTTTCTTTAAGTACTCAATGATTATGTGGCGCCCTATGTAGAGTGCAAGACCTATGCTTAAAGTACCTAATTAAAACGCGAACTGATTGCACACCTATGCCGGCAGTTAAAGGCAAACAAAATTTTGCAAAGATCGTTCCTACTGCCACCACATCTTCTCTGGAAATAGCAAACGTGCGTTGTCTCCTTCTATGTAGTGAACTGATTTTGACGAACCAGAACTTGATAACCCCGGTCACGCTTGCCTACTCC
Organism: Dicrocoelium dendriticum; assembly: GCA_944474145.2. Classification (NCBI taxonomy): domain Eukaryota; kingdom Metazoa; phylum Platyhelminthes; class Trematoda; order Plagiorchiida; family Dicrocoeliidae; genus Dicrocoelium; species Dicrocoelium dendriticum. The sequence continues at coordinate 203,487,426 of OX104064.1, read as the reverse complement.
AGATTACACAGCCGCAACATCACGTTGTTGGGTCAACAGCTTAAACTGGCCACCCAATACAGTCGACTGAAATACCGCCGGAATTGTCTTTCTCCTGGAGTTTGTCAGTCGTGGAAAGCTTATTTGGCTCTTGTCATTGCTATGCCAACGCTACCTACTTTAAAGTACGACACGGAGATGCATTACACTATCTGCAACACTTGATTTGAAATCTGTTCATCTACTGCAAGCAAGACGCAGGCAAACATTGTGCCCAGAAACCCACATATGCGTGGTTCGCTTTAGTGTATCTGCATAAAGCCATCTCACGTGACCTATCAAGCCGTGACTATTTTCGCCGTATCATACCATTGTTCCACTGTTCTAACAGATCCGAATAAAGGTGCTTTAGTTAGGTTGCTCGGATCTGTCAAGCCTGCACCTATCATCAAATATATGACGCCATTTTTCCTTTCCCTATTATTTTTGTTTATATCATTTAAATCAAACATACATGGTTTTAAGTCAAACATTACATTAGATAATCTTTAATACACCTTTAGCTCGCTATGTTCTATCAATCTGCCACATCTTCACTGTCCATTTCGCAGCTTTGTTGCTTCCATATGACGTTTCATACTAATAACCCTGGCGTGACTGAGCTTGTAGTGAATGCTGATAATTGGCCGACTGTTCAAAAATCGCAATTTTACATTTACTAGTTCAAATGTACAGTTGATCCTTCAGTGAAGATACGAAGTACACGTTCTATGTGATCGCACTATGCTAATATAATGGTTTCATCCTTCATGGAATTGGCCACGGATTAGCCACCGCCCTACATACCTACGGTACACATGTGCCCCATTAGACTGTAATGCTGCTGTCGTGCATGTTGAAGGAGTGTTGGTCGGTCCATTGGTGAAATTTGGCTCTAATACACATGTCTCTCCTATTATTCCCTCGGGTTTACAATGTATATGTGGTGTGTGCGTAGTTCTGGTTGTCAAAACACATGGTACCCATGGTCTTTCTATAGTAGCAGGGGTCATGTTGCTGTCATATAGATACTGCAAAGCTAATCAAATTCTGGAGCTTTTGCCACTAACTACACTCACACCTTAGGAGTCCTTGCTTGAAAGCGCTGAACAACAGATTTGACTGAAATGTCGCAGCAATTTTTATCTGTTCACGTACGCCTGCCATGGATCGCCGTACATGATTCAATCGTTTTGCAACAACACCCACCATATCTAAAACGGTTAAGCGAAGCCTTCAATTTTCAATCACTCGCAGTCAGTTCACTTTTGGGAAATACCGTATACTTACTATATTTTGCTCGGTCCCACTACGAATCTGTGACAAAAGTGGAACTGCGTCAAAATAAGTAAAATTAAAACGGAATGCAGCATAGGTGTCAACAGTCTCCTGAACCCAGACAAGCCTGCTGCATCATGGCGTGCGAGGGCAGGTTGATTACGATTTGAAGGTATCTAGCCGCGAAGAACACACAAATATAACAATCTTTTTTCTACACTGAGGCGTTGCACCAATATTCACAAGGGTTTCCATGTGTGATCGCAGGTGAGTTGCTGTTGAAGCCTGATGTCAATTTATCCCAAAGTTGATTAAGGTATCGGACTAGCAAGTTGTAAGCTTTTGTACGATAGATTGTATTAAATTCCTAATCTAACGACATTTTAATTGAAAAAGTGCATACAAATGAAGTGAATGTAAAACGAAACCCAGTTAAACATGTATTAGCCTAAATCACGGAAAGCATATTATGAGCTCGAAAGGTGGAAAGAGATAGGGAATAGATCGTTGTGCCATCAATATGGAATAATCCATCTGGCATAGAAATGCACAGTTCTTTTGGAAAAGCAGTGTGTTATCCACATGTTATTCTATTGTCGTATTCATTAACCGTAATAAGTCTTGTTTGCCGGTTAATCGTGGTGTTATCTCCACAACTGGATACACAATAGTATAGTGTATTTCAGTATCAACTGGCTGTGCTTCATAATCTCATTAATCACCATTGCAGCTAAAAAAATACCAGAATGTTATAAGTGTAACAGCCTGAATTCATTTATCCATGGCGTCACAGCTTTATCAGTTATGTTACGATGATTAGTGAAATGTCACACCGTGACTCACCGATGAGGGAAGCATCAAAGTTTCGCTGAATGCAGGGCCTTATTAGCGGCATTCCATTCCTGGGTAGGTACAACCCTAATCAATAGTATTTATTGGTGAGACGGAGTTTGGTAACGTTGGACCGATTATCTGATTTACCAGCGCATTTACCAGTCTGCCTCCAGTCTCCGCATGTGCAAATGCGTCCAAGCTGAAATGATTAAAAGGTGTTCACAAAACCCCACGCTGCGTCCGGTCATTGCACTCATGTTTTCGTAGATACAGCAGCTTACGTCTATGTCGTCCGCATTAAATCACCAGAAACATTGATATATTTGCAGTCTACCCAGATAATATAAAATTAATTAACCTTAAAGAACCGCATATAATAAGTGATTGGTTCATTTCGAAAGTGCAATTTGTGTCGCTAGAAGTTAACGGATGAATTACATGTGCCAGAGTATATACGGTTGAGGACGTTAGTGCTCTGTTGATTTGTACACACACTGTCATCTTTTGGTCGCGCCTAAACAGTTTGATTAATTTTCTTCAGGTTTTATATGGTCGCCTGTACTGGGAGCCCAGAGAGCTATTCGAGAAGACGGATCGATTTGCAGGGAAACTTTTATTGGTTCAGGAAAAGATCCCCTGTTATCTAGCTATATAAGAACGACACCGTGGACGCTCTAGCTAGGGGAATGGAGCAAGCACAGCACACAGGGCAGTTGCGAGTTGCAACCGAAGCGTGCGCCAAGCAAAAAATGGCGATGAGCAAGCCAAGCATTCGAACTCAGTAATCAGTTCAACAAACTACACCGGTTGCCTAGGTGTACAATTAAAGAATTTTTGTTAGAATTTTACACAGGCAAACCGGAGAACCTCCATTCTGCTACATAGCCCTCTCCCAGAAGGTACTTTGTAAGCAGTCCTTCGATCTTCGTGAGGACTCCGTCGCGGGCCAGCCTTCTGCGAGACCAGGTTGTGAAACCTGATGCATCTGCTGGGGGAGAACCATGCAATCGGATCCTAACGGGCTCCCACCCTTGTCCTCCCTACGGTATCGAAACGGTAAAAAACTGTTTGTGGAGGGACAGTTAGTAAAGTTCACGTAGGCGTTTGAGCAGGAAATTCGTTCCACCTGCAATTGACGTGCGGGGATCCAGCGAAAGTGAAACCGAGGTGCAACCAACCGGCGGTGTATATGGAAAACAAAATAAAAAAGCAGCATAAATGCAAAGTCATACACAAAACAGTGCAAAGCGAAAAACATGCAAAGCTGTTTTTGGTTTTCAACAGGTTTTGCTTTTTTTGGTAGATGCACGACGTTTTGGTCATTTTTTGTGGATTTTCAAATACGTTTGGTAAGAGCAGAAAATTTCGAAGACACGTTCTATGTAAAATAGTAATTGCTAACGAAGTCCGACAAACGAACTGAAGGCTTCTGCTTCCTACCGCGTCGATCGATAGTAGGTCGAGTAGGAGTGCTGTCGGTTGAGGTTGTCGGTTCTGCTGGAGCGAACTGACTCGTCTGAGGTTGCGGTGCGAGCTGTGATGGCCCAGGCTGTGAAGGTGCTTGTTGCACCGAAGAGTCAGACTTGTCGATGAATGCTGGCTTGTGTCGATCGAGGTTGATCGTCTCAGCCTAACCATTGTAGTCAATGGTGAAAATCTTGTCGCTTCTGCGTATGACACGGTACGGACCAGAATAAGGAATTTGAAGTGGCCGGCGTAAGCTGTCAGTGCGGACGAACACGTGCGTGCCAGTAGCAAACCGTTCGTCCACGTTTGTACGCATGCGCTGTGCTCTGGGTTGCATAGGCTGGAGCTGTCGCATGTGATGAGATAGGCAAACTTCGTAGTCTCCGTATTTGAAGGTTGTTGGCGCTTTTGGTGAGACGAGTTCACCAGATAAGCGTTGTGTGCATCCAAAGACTAGCGACGATGGAGTGGCTTGCAAATCCGCTTTAATCGTGTTTCTTATGCCTAAGAGAACTAGCGGAAGTGCTTCGTGCCAGGATGTGCTAGATTGGGCACAGGGTGATGCATTGAGTTGCCGGTGGAACCTTTATACCATCCCATTAGCTGCAGGGTGGTATGCGGTGGTTCGGTTATGTTGGTAACCAAGCACGTTTAGCAGTTTGCTGAAGGATCCGTCAAAGTGTGATCCTCTGTCAGTGATGACTACGCTTGGACAACCGAATTGAGCTACCCAGCGTTCCAGGAAAGCTTGCGCAACTGTCTCAGATGAGCAGTTGACTATCGGAATCGCCTCTGGCCAACGGGTGAATCGGTTGACACAAGTGAGGAGGTACACGTAGCCTTTGCATGGAGGCAAAGGTCCGACTAGGTCGACATGGACGTGTGCAAAGCAAGAGTCAGGAGCTGGAAAGACGCCAAGTGGGCTTTTGGTGTGTCTGTAGAACTTGGCGCGCTGACACTCTAAGCATGCGCGTGCCCAAATGCGGACATCGCATTTGACGTTGGGCCATATGAAGCGTTCAGTCACGAGCTTCTGCGAAGCACGTATGCCGGGATGAGATAGGTTGTGTAAAGCGTTGAAAACTAGTCGACGCATCGAAGTAGGAACTACGGGTCGGGGAGAAGTTTGTGAAACGTCATAAAGAATGGTCCCGTCAGACGAAGCTAGTGGAACTTCACGTAGTTTCAACGAGATGTTGCGTCGCAGTTTGTCTATGTCAGGATCAGTTTGTTGGGCAGCAGCCATAGCGGCTAGATCGATGTTGGTGCCAGGCGATAAGATGATATGCTGAATGCGTGAAAGCGCATCAGCGACTGGATTGAGAGCACCTGAGACATGTCGTACGTCGGTCGTAACCTGAAAAACGTAGTCTAGGTGTCTAGTTTCCCGCGGAGAATACTTATCTGTTGCGCCATTGATTGCGTAGATCAATGGCTTGTGGTCATTAAAGGTTGTGAAATTTCGACCTTCGAGATAGTGACGAAAATGTCTGATACCTAGGTAGAAGGCTAACAGTTCCCTACCGAAGGTGCTGTAACGCGATTCGGCAGGCTGTAAACGTTTCGAGAAGAAACCTAGAGGTATCCATCGATGGTCGATGAGTTGTTGAAGAACTGCACTGATGGCAGTGTCGGATGAATCACTTGTCAAGGAGAGTGGTGCAGACGTGTCTGGATGGGCAAGAAGAGCTATGTTGGAGATAGCGTCCTTGAGGTTCTCGAAAGACAGTCTAGCGTCGTCTGCAAAATGAGAAGACCGTTGTTTACCGCGGTGCAAGTCAGTCATTGGTTAAACAATGCTCGCGCAGTTAGGGATAAAGTGTCTATAATAGTTAACCAGTCCAGGGAATCGGCGTAACTGTTTGAAGGAACTGGGAGCAGGATAGTCCTTCAGTGCCTGGATTTTGTCTGGCAGAGCTTCAATACCAGAGGCGGATATGCGGTGGCCAAGAAAGTCGATGGAACTTTGACTAAGCTCGCATTTTTCGGGGTTGACGGTAACCCCATGCTGTTTTAAGCATTGAAAGTGAGCGTCGAGTTGATGTAGATGTTCTTCATCAGAGGAGCTCGCGATGAGCATGTCATCTAGATAAGTATAAGCGCCTTCGATTCCTCGCGTTACCTCGTGAATGAAGCATTGAAAAATTTGGGCAGCGTTGCTGAGGCCGAAAGGCACTCTGAGGTACTCGAATAGGCCGAATGGCGTGATAACTGCGGTTTTAGTAATGTCGTCTGGCGTGACAGGTATCTGATGGTAGGCGCGAACTAGGTCGACTTTGCTAAAGATTGACTTGCCAGTTAGAGCTGAGGTCAAGTCGTGCATGTGCGGAATGGGGTATTTATCCGGGACGGTAAGTTTGTTAAGTGCCCTGTAGTCACCGCAGGGGCGCCAGTCACCGGATTTCTTCGGTACCAAGTGTAACGGTGAAGCGCATGGACTTTTGGACGGGCGGATTATGCCCAGTTCGAGCATTTGCTCGAATTCCGCCTTAGCAGCTTTGAGCTTGTCCGGGGCTAGTCAGCGAGGGCGGGCCGAAACAGGTGGACCCTTAGTGCAGATGTGATGCATGACGTTTGACGTCACAGGAGGCAAGTCGTTCAGGACACGAAGGAGTTTAGGATGCTTGTTGAAAAGTTCTAGAAAAGGTTGTGAAGCTTGAGGTAGGACACGAATGGGGGTGATAGAAACCACGTTGGCGCTAGTCCCGATAACACTGAGCTGTGTCCTAGAGTTGATAATCTTCTTCTTTTTAGCTCCGACTATAAGGTCGAAGCCTTGAAGAAAGTCTATGCCTATGATGGCGAAAGGCACGGCAGCGATTATGAATGGCCAGCGAAAGGTTCGCCGGTGGCCTAAATTGAGCGTTAGCAGCTTTTCGCCGAAAGTTGCGATTGGTGTGCCATTGGCGGCACGCAGCTTGTTCGGCGATGGTGAGACGACCTCATCTGGGTTACGGGGTATAACGCTAACTTCGGCTCCAGCGTCGACTAGAAACTCGGTGCCGGAAGTTAAATCCCTAACGCGGATGAGCCGACTTTGGGGTTGGCCGGTCGCGTCCGTCGCCGTTACGGACCGGCCGAGAAGTTTCCCTGCTTCTCTGCGAAGTTGCAAGGCTTGACACATTTACGAGCTGCTGTACCAAAGCGCTGGTGGTACCAACAGCTACCCTGCCTGTTGCTAGACTTAGAACGTTTGCAGGGCGATTTTGATCGGCTAGGACGACGGCGGTTCATACTGAACTGTTGAACCTGGCGACTAAGTGTCGCAACTTGTGTTTGCAGGACTTTTATAATTGACTGTAAGCCAGTGATAGAAGTGCCCTGGGACGCGACCGCATGACCTTGCTGGCGTCAGCATGTGCCTGTGATCGTTCAATAACTCTATCCGCTAAATCTGCTAGTTGAGTGAGCGAAACGGAGCACACTGTAGCGAGAATCGCTTGCGTGTTTTCCGGTAGTCGCTGTAGCCATAGTTCGCGCAGTAAAGCCTCGTCCATGGTTGAGGAACCAAGGAGTTGCTGCAACTATCGTAGCAGGGTTGAGGGCAGTTTGTCACCCAGGGGCAGGACCTTGAAAAGCTGCTGTAGGCGAACTTTCTCAGAGGGCATAACACGCTTAATCGTGGCCTCCTTGAGAGCGTCATAGCGGTTTTCGGTCTGAGAAAGGATAACTTCACGAACCTGCCGTGATATCTCCTTGGGGAGATAGGACAGGAGCTTGCTGTTCTTCGCATGGTAGGAAGTGATTCTGTGGTTAAAAAACTCAGCCTCAAGAAGAGCGAACCACAAAACAGGATCCATGTCCCAAAAAGATGGCACAGAGAGAGATACAGCGCTTAGTAGAGACTCCACCCTATGGTTTACAGATTCCATGGCTTAAAAAATGACGCAAAAAATAGGCTACCGTTTGCAAAAATAAACCGCAAAATATGAAAAAATAATTGGAACGAGCTCACCGGAGAAAAGTTTGAAATATCGGGCGCTGAGATTGTTCCGGATTCGGGGTCACCGATTTAGAGGGTCGCCTGTACCGGGAGCCCAGAGAGCGATTCGAGAAGACGGATCGATTTGCAGGGAAACTTTTATTGGTTCAGAAAAAGATCCCCTGTTATCTAACTATATAAGAACGACACCGTGGACGCTCTAGCTAGTGGAATGGAGCAAGCACAGCACACAGGGCAGTTGCGAGTTGCAACCGAAGCGTGCGCCAAGCAAAAATGGCGATGAGCAAGCCAAGCATTCGAACTCAGTAATCAGTTCAACAAACTACACCGGTTGCCTAGGTGTACAATTAAAGAATTTTGGTTAGAATTTTACACAGCAAACGGGGGAATCTCCAGACTGCTACAAAGTATAACGAATAACAACTTTTTCGCACCTTTTTATGTGTAGCGGCTACCATTCTCCAAGTGTAGAACCGTGAACTATTACATTTTAAGCATCTTTTATATCTACAAATCCAAATCTGTCTAAGCAATCGTCCATTTTTTATAAAATGAAGACGTAATCACAAGGAGTTTGTTAATGTATGCAATATTGATATTCATTAAACTCACTTGGACACAACTTTTGGGAAAAGTATCATTAAATTCAACTTCTCCATTGATACCGTGTAAGCTGCGGTGTTAGCAGTCTGAATTTTAATCTTAGTATTAGCACTGTCTTAATGCTCAGAGGCACAGCCTTTTCTTGCTTAACATCACTACTCACATAGCTAATATGTTACTTCCTAGTATAAGGGTAGATTCTCATTTTGTACGTTTCATATGCGTACTATAATTTTGATTGTTTTTATTGAAGTTTTATAGCCTTAGTCACCGTGTATGAGAAATATTATTGCAAATGACTTTCATAGAACAGGCCAAAATTATCATACCACACATTTTATAACCTGATGCCTAAAACAGTGGGATGTTATCCGCTTTGTCTGAATAACTGATCATTTTGTTTTTAAGTGAAAAATGTTTACATGTTAGTAGCGCGATGCTAGGTCCAAAATGTGTCGAACTAGGTTAGCAGCACTCACGCGTGTATTAGTGTCGTTCAGATGCTATCATTCACGCCAGATTCGCAGTGAAAACAACATTTGTTTTGAAACGGGTAAACGGATGTAACTTCACACGTGCGCGTCTATTGAGAAAGCGACACGAAAGCGACCCGAAAGCCAAAGCCTACGCATTAAATCCCGTTTACTGTGTAAAACTGCCAAATTATTTTGTTCGGTTGATCAGTAATCGTGTTTACTTCAACTGATGTGTTTACTAGCATTTATAGGCAGGTGATAACCTGCACTTGAAGGCGAGTTCGGTGTAAACTATCTAACAAATTCAAATTATGACGATTATTACCACACTTAAATGTCGTTCACGTTAAGAGTTAGCCTTAGGACAAAATGATTATTCAATTTACGCGGTGAAATCCAACTCTAGGTTTTAGCTTAAAGAATTGTAAATAAATTGAGGCAATAGAATTTATTTTTCATTTTTTACTCGCAGCTTCGAATAAGGTTATCCTTTTCTAGACGGTTCTGAAAAAAAGTAGAATCAGCCTGCGGATCTGATGAAGGACACGTTTAGGGTTGTGCCAGGTCTGAGAGAAATAACGTAGGCAACTTGTGAAACTTATAATTAACGGCAAGGGAGATAAAGGATTTATTACTGGGTGTTAGAAATTTATGTTCAAACCTGAGTGTCCTTGCATATGAGATGGAAGAATGAACCCATGGATAAAATTCATTGTAATAATATTATACGGCCAACAATTAACCCATAATATATAAACCTATATATGAAACGAAAACTTGTCAAGGTTGCCACCATTACGCCTATTGACTTTAACTCGAAAACCACATCGTCCCGAGATTATCGTGTGTTTAAATGAGATGCTAAACCAGTAAATCCGAAACTACTAATATCGCTAGATCCTACTAAATTTCACGAGATTATCACTTTTACCAACATTTTTCTTTATAACCTAAGGCATAATCTTATAAAATTTACAGGTACCAACTTCACGCCATGAAGTTGGTTATGCACTAAGCAAACTAGAAGTAAGTTGAAATCCTTCAATATCACGCTTGATCTTTTCCAATGAGATGAAACTCAATGAAACAAAGTTTAAGTTCACTGCGTCTAAAGGGACTTCTTATCATGTATGGTTCACAAATGGGTATAATTCAAATATACTTCAGGGTGCACGCTATTGGCCATCGTTAGTTTGTAAGCTGGGCATATGTACAATTGTCGAAGCAAATTTATCTGTCGAAACCTAGTTACTCACATTCGTAGTTAAAAATACAGCTCCTTAACCTTTAATTAAGATCACTCCACCTCCAACCTGCTTGATCTAACTGATTGGAAGTTAATAGCACCAGTTATTTTTCCCTTATTCTGCTTGATCTCCAAATTGCTATACGCAACCAGCATTCCACGACATGGACAAAACTTTAGTCTAGTGCGATTTCTTGCGAATTATTCCACTGATTCACATAACCACTTCACACATAACATTGACACGACAAAAGCATACCTAAGGTTTTAAAATGCGAACGACTTTTTTGATGTTACTTCTCTCTTAGAGGTTCACCATGAAATGCAATTCATTAAAACTACCAATAAAATCTGCCACCTTAACTTCCTCTGCACTAAACTATCTGATAACAAAAATTTGAATTACTTTTTTACTTGTTTGTAACATTGTTGGGCTACGGTTGCATTTCAGATTAGTGGAAATCATCGTGTTCATCCCATCTCACAAAGCATGCTTTAAGTATGTATGAAAATACTGCTAACTTCGTTAATCTCCTATAAATGCTGGATGGGTTAGAATGATTTTAATGTTTAATGATGTGCATCAATTTCTCATGCTTATAAATAATCAAAAGCGAAGCCTACTTAATCAAAGCTCCTGAACAACTACTAACAGCATATAATAAACAAAACAACGTAAAATCTATAACATTGGGTTCCTTTCAGCCTCTTCAGCAAAGGAGTACGAAGATGGCGATACGTCAACAGTACGATAATTCTCATCAGTAGCATACAGAATACATGCGGCAATAAATCAAATATATGCAAGAAAAATAACTGACACACCAAGTAAAATGTTACTATTCAGACCAAAGCAATCAGATTGATTGCCTCAAGAGATTTGTGTACATAGCACAGTTTGATAAGCTCTAATTAACAACGCTTTACTTATTGCAAACATTAGCGTTTCCTGTTACTTAATAACAAATTGAACACATTGTTCGGGTTCATATGGTGACTAGTTGTCAAGAGTAGCTTGGAGACAGATGAAGAGGGACACCCATTGATCCTATGGAGCGCTTAATTATTATTATTGCGTTCTCATTTGTTCCACCCATTTTGGAAAGCTTACAGCCACCCTCTGAGTTAATCGACGTTTAGTTCGGAACAGGTTAAAAACGTAACCTATTGGATCCCGTTATTCAATTTAATTCCGTGTGTAGCTTCCTTATCGATTCTTGTACAAGAAACAAGTTTATTTCGTCACACGTTTGATCTTTCCTTGATAAACATCATTGTAAACACCAAATAACTTGGCAATTTTTGACATAGGGGCTGCAGTTGTAGGATATATTTTGATCACCTCGAAGACGGCTTTAAAGAAGTAAACGTGCCATACTGTTTCTATGTATATTTGTGGCAGGGGCTTTCTGAGAAGCGAGAAAAGATAACATTCTGTACAAAAAGTAGATGTCAAAAACTCCCTTACATCAATTGGGATATTTTAAGTGACTTGTATGATGGATGCCTATTGCTCATGCCTTAATTCTTTTCAAAATTTTAATATCAACAAGCCCGTACAACAACATGTTTTTAGACTCAGATGCAGTAAAATACTTCGCCATCTAATCATAACGACAATGCTTATTAGCCCAAGGTTTTTCTTCTCTGTCAGGATTCCTGCCTACTTGTTGGGTCCATCAGTAAGCACTGCTTAATCTTCGACTTTTAGCAGCAGTCTCAATATCCTAGAGAGCTTACAATTAGACTAACGTTAACACTGAGAAGGCCTGTGATCGAACAATGTATTAAAGGTTCCTGTACGAGGGATGATACGAGTGGCTGTATTTTAATGATGAATAATATTTATCCTGTCTTTACTAGACGGATTGCTTTTTGTGCTTTTCAACTTGATGTCTTTAGCCAACTCAAAAGCTGACATTGACTCCATTAAAGGAACAGGTTATGGAGGTTATATCATTGTGTATGCCAATCCGTAAACAACTTTTGAGCATGCATCATAAGCAAGACCACTGGAAGGTGCAGTTTCAGAATGAATTTGTATGTGTCAGTGTGGGTCTGAAAAATGCGACGGTATGATATTTACGTAGGAATATTAAGAATTCAAAAGAGAACAAAAATTACCAAAACTAAAATGGCTAGACTGAGTAGGTCCACATTGAAAACCTGTCTGTATTTGACTAACAGCTACGGTAAAAGTGCAAGGCGTGAAGCTGAATGTCGACTCAGGCGTTGGCAGCAGACCGAGGACATCGTTGATTCATGGTAAAGGTTCCGAAAAACGGATAACAAAATCAATCTGGACCAAAAATGTGAGACAAATTCTCCAAGGAAAATTGAACACCGCTATGTTCAACAAAACAACTTGTTCCAAAATTCGGGAAAACCTATCGTGCAGTTGATGTTAGCCGGAGTTTATATAACGCAATAAATATAAGCCGCATTCCATAAATACTGTTGCGCTATCCGGAATACAAGTAACGCTAATAAAATGAACGAAGTGCAGTTCTAAAATTAAAAGGCATACAATAGTCAAACGTGTCTGAAGGTCAAGTCAACTACTTAAATTACAGTAATTATGATGACAGTAAAACAAGCACTGTTTGACGATTCCAGTCTCATTGTGATACGTTGGTACTTAAGTATTGATTAGTTATACAGTACCATACATAACATTAATACATACAATGAAATCCTGTTCAGTAAAAGTTTGCCCACTGCTCTCTGGAGCAAAGTAGTATATCGCTGTACAATATACTGTTCACCGCAAATCTCCGTTGGCAAAACGATTGCCTGCAGCTAAATATATGCTGGACCGTAAAGCGAAACTAGACTTTATGTATTTATGAGAGATCTCTGTAGATTTAAGTCATCTAATGCGACGACAGGTACCTAATCAAGTGACGGACTAGAGTGGAATGTAAGAACTGACCCACATTTAGGTGGTAAATGTGTATTTTGAGATCTTTTTTGTATATATTAGTTCTACTCACAAATGATGCTCAATATTTTAAAGTGCGTTCCAAAATAATTTAGACAAAACGTTGGTCCTGTTCTCCGAGCCAAGCATTTCCGTTACAGCAGTTTCGTTACCACAATAGGCAACATATTCATTGCAGCTATTCAGTCCTGGTTCGTGAAGTTTCGCAAACCACTGTCTAAACTGGGATTGGATTTTAAGTGGAGATTGCAGAAAAGCCTATATTACCTTAGTTAACGAAATAAACTCAATCTCCAACAGAACCAAGATAATGATTATTAAACAAGGGTAATAATTACGCAAATTGGTTCATTTATTGAAACAAAGCGAACATGTTATTCATGTTTTGCTCGTTTAAACATATAGCTTTTCCATTACATATTCTATTTTGAGACCTAACCCAAAAATTTGCTAAAGCAGCTACAATACTACATGCAAACACATCTTTGCTAATCCTATTTATGGCCTTTATCAATTTTGCTATATCACACAATTGCAATCTCATATCTTGAACTTGAGCGTTGACAACTACCCATGCTAAAGTTAGTTGCACTTAGTGAGTAACTGTTTTGACAGTTACTGAAGTATACTGTAGACTTATTAACCTGATTATCAATCGGTTTGTTTTAAACGGCGCCGAAACGAACTCCTTAACTTAGCTCTATCTCTGTTAGAGATTTGTTTGGCTGGTGGTTCAAATCGACAGCGATTTTAGTCTGTTATGATTTGTAATCTGGATATTGTTTGATACAATTTTAAATTGTTTACGTAATCCTTTGTAATTTAGCCCTGAAGCACTTATGAAATTATTAGTGGATGCAGCGGGATGTTCAAATTCATACTTATGCTTTGCAGAATAGTTGCATACTGTGATTGATGTGATCATTTTTATCTCCATTTTTATATCTTGCTTGCTCAGATATACCAACCTTACAGCCATATTAAAATGTATGAGCTGAGAAGAAAACGTACGCAATCACTTTTATCACCTGATATTTCTTGCTCGCTTACGCTACATGTATAGCCCACATATAAACAAGTCATGCGGTAAGTGACAGCCGACCTATTTGCTTCCAACGTTTTAATCCCGATCTCAAATATTTTGGTTTCTATTTCCTTCTACACGCTTACGCCTGGCTTACAGTCAAGCCAAAACGCCTGTGTCAGTTGACACATGCCAGACATATTCGTTTCATACACAAAAAAGGATTCTTCAAATAACTCTCTACCCCCATAAATACTGCTACCAAAGGGAAATAATGCATCGGTCTTTTGCTATGCAATTTTAAAAACGCCATAGTTTATAAAAAGCGGTTTCCTATAGTTGGTGCTACGTTACATTAGCAGGATTTCAGCTTTAATGTTTCTTTTATCACCACACGATTGCTCTTCATCCTCTAAACAAGGAAAAGAAAACGGCTCCATCCTTCTACGTAGCCCTCTTTAGGTCACAATGAATTAATATTTGCCCATTAGAGAAATGGAATCAAGAAATCTCGAAGTGTAAACATGCAGTTTCATTTTTGACAAACATATGGAATAGGTTGTACGTATTACACGACACACCAGTAAAACAAATTGACATACGGAAATCCGCAGTATCACAAAGTTGTGCATCTGCATTAATTTTAGTTTAGCTTGAAATTTTGGCAGCTGGCAGTCTTACTACTTAAAGCAATAATCTATATGTCTCATTGTTCGTTCATGTTACTAACGTATGTCAGTTAATTTTGCGTTTTTGCGAAACTAACACTTGCTCTAAAAGATACAACTTAAAACTATTATTCATGATTCATTCTAATATTTTAATTCCTTTTAAATATTGGGAATGTTACCGGATTTCTTGATACTACCTTTGGTTATAGTGAATATTTGATCTGCGTAAACAAGGTAAATTAATTCGCATGTTAATACTTTGCCCTTAGGTAAATATAGCAAACTAAATATAACCAAACGTATGAAAACAACATTGACATTTGTTATGGCAATAAGATGTTTCAGTGAAGAAAATTAAGGTTTATACAATAGAAATATGATACTTTTACTTTTTGCTAATGGACTTATTAGATTTTACGACGAACTCAGAATCTTAGTTAATTACCTTGCATATGTCTCTGATAATTACATATGTTTAGCTATATACCACATTTTATATTTTTCTACAATGTATCACAAATTCTCATTCTCTAACTGGGTTTCCTCTATTTCCATATGGCTTGCGACCTTTGTGTAGTGGACCACATGGCCAGCTGGATTTCATCTGTAACAAATACGTTGGTCTGCGTAACCAAAAACTGTGCCATATCCGCAACCAAACGTTTTAGATTGTGTCCCCTCTCAAACTAATATTTGCAACTTTATCTGTGGCAGGAACAAATGTTTGCTATATTGTATCATTATGAACGCGTATTATTGGTCTAAAACTTTCATGCCAGGGTTCAGTCTGTAACAAACATCAAGACACGAAAATGCCTCAGCTGATAATATCAGATTATTGCTGCTTAAAAACGGTGAGCAATCCTAGGGCATTTGAGTAAGTTCTCCCTACTGATGAATCATGTCAATTTGTTCATGTATCAATTAAAATAATGAGCTGCGAGACGCTTCAGAAACGACTAGCATGGTCAGCTGAATGATTGTCAACCAGTTCGTTTTTCTCAAAGCAAACTAGGTGATAAGTAGCAACCTGTTGGCCGCAAAAGGACCATATTATTCACCTACGTGCTCTTACTGAAACAAATCAAGAAAACGTTTAGATTTAACCAAACGGGGTACTAGCTTAAAATTAACGAGATATGGGAACCACGATTTACTTAGTACAAGGACATAACGAGCTATTTCCCTATGCCGCTAATCGAGCTACTAGTTTGTGTCCACAAGTTTTTAAAATCTATTTGATAATTTGTGGATAGAAAGACGTGTTAACTACATACAAGCTAATACGAGTGTTTTGCTAATTGACGTCGCCAAGATTAACACTAATACAGAGATTTCAGCTATGGATTTTAAACATTAATTTTCTGCAAATAAACAGTCGCAAAACGATGGGTGTTGGAAAATATATTACTAATTGCTTCATTTTTGTGCTGTAGTATGTTGGCTTTATTTTATTATTTGGACCACATATGTTACATCTTACCGCCAAGTCTTATCATATGCTTTCCAGTTGATTGCTTTGATCAGTGTGCTTCTTGTCAATCATACATATGCTATTAACCCAAATAACACATAAACTATCTTCTAAAATAATTTCTTATATTGTGTAACAATCTAGCGCTTGCCAAGTCCAGTACAAGTACCCGATGAAGTAACGCACAGCAGAATTTAAATAAAACAAAAATAAGGATAAAATTCGGGTTTTACGTGACCGGCTAATTAAGTATCGTGAACACAGATGGAGGTATTCTACCTCTTGGTAAAGCCGGCTGTCAAGTTAAACGCTTGGCTAGTGGCCTATGCTAATTCGTATTTGGAAGCCCTAAGTTCTATTTGGTCGAAAGCGATGAGCTCGAGTTAGTGCCATGGATTGAATTTCCTTTTCTACAATGGGCGAACTAATGCACGGCGAATCTGCCAGAAAAAAGATTTGTCGATTTGATGGAATGCCGGTAGCAATAGACGGACATGTAAGTTACCATTTTGATGCCATTTCTTACTGCCGGGAACAATCTAATTTATCAAAACCAGCACACTGATGTGACGTTTGGTGGAAGATCTCTGCAGTTCATAGGTTCCTAGCCTTTGTGAGAAGGTGCTCTGTTATTGTATGGAAAATAGCTTACATTTAACCACGTAGAACTGTAACAGGTTAACGGGTTGAAATGTGAAATATCCTATTTAGATCTCTTTTGCATACATGTAAGCGGCTGTAGGAACAACGATGTGTACTGGCGAATAGTTAAGATTTTTTTAACTGAAGCAAACCTATTTCAATGTTGTTTAGCTGGAAACAAACATTTAACTTGTTTATGAAACAGAGCGCAAAATTAAGGACTCAGTGAACTATCATCCATATAAGCACTGATAATATTAGAAATGTAATGCACTAATATCTAAATACCTCATAAGTTAATGGGAGCTCCTTACATGAAATGATTTCAATCTGTTAAGCGAGTGATAACAGGAGCGTTTCCTACCGCCTTGACTGATTTTAGGACATATTAAAGTGGGATTATCGGAACTAGCCTAACAAAGACATGTTCGGCATTGTGAGAAAAGTGGCTTGTTTTGGTAAATGTGTCATTAAGGGACCGTCTTACAAAGCCAGCGGGCTCCACCGATCCAAATGCAAACTAATTAATTGACGTGAACTTTTAGGACACAATAATTTCCTTGTCTCTTGGAATCCTACCACTACTCATCTACAACCGTAACAACTATATTGCAAGATGAAGACCTACGATAATGTAATATATCGGTAAAAACCCCAAAAGCTGCATCGCGATTGGACATCATGAATTCCTCTTATCTACAGAAGATCGGGTACGCAATGACCTCTTCTAAATTAGCCGCGTATGTAGACTGAATGTCCCATTTGTTCACAGACTGTGGAACGAAGATCTCCACTTCCGGTTTCTCAAGTGAGCGCATAAATAGAGGACAACAGTTCTAATAAGTCGAGTTATCAATGTATTGTTAAATGCCATTCAACTACACTTTAGAAAAACATCAGCGATTGGACACGGGACACTGTCAGTAAAGGTTGTAGCATTAAGACACTGGTTGGCTGAAACAACAAAAACGATACTGTATAATTAATTAAGATAACAGGCGTCATTGCTGGCTCCCAATGAAGCAATAATATATGGTATCGCTAAAATTCGTGGATAAATGTTGGATTGAAACTCTGGCGACCGTAACATTCGAGCCATGGAACGTTTCCAAGCAACTGAAAAAACTAAATATTATTGTGTCGTTGTTTTCCAATTTCGCATTAGGTATCCAGTGATTAAGGAACAAATTATAATTTTAAATATTAGGCCAAGAATATCATTGTTTGTACACCGATATCTTCAGGCCAAGTGATGTACTTTCAATTAGCTTAGTTGCAACAGATCAAGTGCACCTATTTTGGACAGCATAAATATGCGACGGCACAAAGCATTTAAAAATCAATTTGCTTATAATGCTTATTGTATATTGTAAAATGTGATTAGTACTTGCATACAATTGCAATAATTTGTTAGCTCGGCGTAAAACTGCATACACCACTTATTCGTAAACGGATCTGTGCATCAGTCTGTAGTTTTTTCAACATCAAATATTATATTAACATTTAAACTTGGCCAATAGCTGAATAAAAGAGTTGCGTAGTGACCAAGTTACAAGGGCTGGTTAATATCTAACGTAGATATACATATTCATCAAGGGGTTTGAAACTACTTAATCCTTGCTTTGCCATAAACATCCCATGACCTGCAATGAAACTCCGTTTCCTCCTGAATTATTTTCATTAGATTAGAAATATAGACGAAATATCAGTGTATTTGTATGCAAATTTTAATTTACAGACCTGACACTGGTGTATAAGATGGAAGAAGTAACCAATAGAACATTAAAATTTCATCCCTTGATCGAACACAGGTTTTAATATAAGATTATCATTTTAAAATTATTTCAAAGCTTTTCATATTCTTGAATTCACTGCACTGGGTGAGCAACGTTATAAGATTAATTCAACTAAGAAACGCTCCGCACAATGAGGAACACACATGGTATCCTATCGTGAATCTACGTTCGTCAGTTTAATATGCATACACACAGAATCCGCACGCACATGCTCGCTTCAGTAGTTATGGCAATAAAACGGCAATATTAGCTATCGGAGTGCTGCAGCAGACGAACACCTATGATATAATAGAGCATGACATGAGCGAATGTATCTAGGGGAGTGATCTAATTTAAGCTAAAGCTAGATGATAAGGTACATTTTAATTTCTAGCATATTTTCTAATTTATATACATTTAAGTATATATATTTAAATAAGAATGTCGCTTGTTGTTCCACCGCCTATCTGCAAATCGTTAGTGATTCCACAGTATTACAATAGCTATGGGGTGCGCTTTCTCACCGGTTTCCAGAAAACATGTAGAAAATATAACTGCATTAGACGACAATGTCTGATTTTTATGTTTAAATTCGGATTTTAATACAAATATTTTAGTATTTATAGAACGCTATTCAAATAACCAAACTTTACCGTACCATATTCAAAGCTGGCTGATGAGATGTTAGTATTTCATAAAACCGAGGCAAACCAATTTTATTTTAATTGTCTATTTCAAAATTAGTCAATTATATATCTTTTGTTAGGTATCGTTGCATTGTCAACGCACCAGTCATAAAACATTTCTGTCCTTAACCAGCCAACGCGTCGCTTTGGTCCAATTGATATTCAATGGACACCTTCACTTTGCTCAAAAAGTTATACGTAAAATATCAAAAAGCCGACACATTTATGAGCTTTGGCACGCTATATTTACAAATGGATTAATGAGACTAAGATAGTCATCCACAGGAGCAATCCATGATACATGCATGAATACAGCTCTTCGAGACGAAAATAGCTGCAATTCAATGGCAGATTCTTATTGAAGGTCTAATCTTTGGTAAATAACTGCACAGCAGTACGTAGCGATGAAACACACATCGGCCACTGGCTCTAATCCGACTGGGTAACGATGCGGTGGACGCCCCAATGACACGTCATATGCGCATTGAAGGTCAGACGCAATCCACTCAAGTGTAGGTGAGCTGTTAATTCTTACTCTGACGCACGCATACACACACATTTTCATCGCAGAAGAGTAGTAGGGGGAGTTGAATGGTATGGGTAGACATTCCTCACATCTAGGCGCACTCCTACAGCCGCCACACACCAGGAAAGCACTGTACGCACGTTACATCCTTTCCGGAATCATCAGCAGTACGCATTCCATCGGACACTTGGTAGCGCTCGAACCCGAAACTCGGCTGCTGCCAGTTCGTGGTTGAGAACTCTGAGCTACGGGGGACGGAAACGACTATCGTGAGTATGTTACTAGATGTGATATGGCGCCGCTCATCGTGTCGTCACCGAAAGCATGTCGAAATGTTCTGCCAAATGTTGGTTACACTGTGCTCTGTCAAGACTAGTTATACTTTCAACGTTATGAAACTTAAGAGCGTGCATTCCATGTTGTTTACTCACCATGTCTAATACGTTTCATAGCCTATCGCAGCAAAGGCAAGAACATAAATGGCAGCCGTCTGGATAAGCAAAAGTGTGACAAATTAAAAGTTGGGTAAAGTATCTATACACAGCTGATAAAGTAGAATGCATCAATGTGGAAGATCAGATTGGTATTTACCCAAGTGCCATCTGTACGCTGCCACTGGGAACTTTGCTGATGGGTTGTATGTTTAACCTTAGTTATCGCTCATATTGCGGACATGTATCTTGTTAATTTTAATTTCGCTCTTTCTTGGGATAACTTCAATTGACACTACGTAGATAAGCGCTATTAATTCCGTGAAAATTTGCTAAGGGAAAATACGTAAATTAAAATAAAATTTATTTCAGCTATAGGTGCATAATAAAATAACGGTTTGTGGCTTATTCCCAATATTGAAGGATACAAGCACAACTCATTTTACTAGAAGCTGCAATTTTTCGAGTTGTATAAATACCAACATCATAAACTTGACAAATCCGGGATAAGCCAAGTGGTCTTCCCCACTCCAAATCCACCATAGCTCAATAATTTCATGCTATCAATTGTTTATTCGCATATAAATCTCTGACCGTTTTAAATTAAATTATACGCAACACATTAGTATTAGTATCATCAATGTGTTGGCCAATCATGGCAACTAGGTAGTGATTTCGTTAATTTAACGCACCGTTAAATTGTCGGATCTGCTGTAAATAGCAGACTGTTCATCGTGCACCTCAAGATATGACATGTGTTATCTACCAGCTTATTTGCCTTGTTCATATTTATAAAAGGTATAATTCATTATTTTAAAATTAGTCAACTGTGCTGTTAAAATTGGATGGTCAGATTACTAAAGGTTCTAAAAACAACCAATATCTGTTTTTCGAAATTTGAGATTTGATGCTAGCAATCATGCATTAACAGCTAGTCTATGGGTCGCCAGAGACATTCAAAATCTTGTGAACACTTTGGAGAACAAACGATAATGAACTGTTACTTAGTTAGAAGACTCATGTGGCAGCTTACATAAAAAGGTCTCATAATATTAAATAAAGTTAAAATGTGGACTGCAATTACCATAATATTTGCACATTGGGCTTCACCTACGTTAATAACATTTACCATTTGTGTTAAGTTTTAATATTTGAACCCGACACTTCTTAAGGAAAATATTTGTGTTCGTTAATAACAAATGCTAACGATATAATGTTACATATTAAATCATTTACTTTAGCGCGTGAGCATGTAATATGTGTAATACAATGAATCAGACTATAGTTCGTGTTAATTTGTCTCAGTCGCAACCGTTATGCATCAGCAAGAAATTGGACTAGTCAGATTACAGGAACTACGTGTATGTGCATTTACACGTACACCAGACCACCTAAAATAAGAAATCTAACTTCTGTAACTAGGTTGTATTTTTTAATCAGAACAAGCAAAAATCGGTCATCCCATACTCACTTTTAAACGTGCTTATTGTATAGCACTAGATAGAATTTTTGTTAATCACAGCAAAATATATTTTTGGATGTAGCACACGGCCGTATTCATTGTAAAATTCTGTCGTACCCAGGTGTTTCCGAAAAAACTGTAACGATTCAACAGAATATATATCCAATTTACGTGAAATGTGCAACCTGTTCTACTTGGCCTGCTATCGTGTCCAACAAACAGTGTATAAGCCGCTCTTCATAATTGCTGGTTGCCAAATTGCAGCAATTATTCTCCTCATTTAATTAGCCACGTCGAGTAAAATTGTTATTGGACCAATTTCAACAGGAGATTTTGTATTTATTTTACCCGTTTTCTTTGGATATGCCACTCAGCTTGTACATTTCGTAAAATTGAACTAAACATTATGCTTCAAGCATAGATCGTAGTATGCAAAGACTAAAAACTAACTTCTGATACTGCACAATGTACCTTCTTTGATGAATTTCGCGCCAAGCAAACATTGGTATGTGGCTTGTATATGCATGTGCATAGTTTATTCTCTAACCAATATCAGAAGGCTTGACGTGCAACATCATATTGTTCGGTTTTGCTATTAATGTCTTTTGCGCTTTGGATTGTTTCAACCAAATTTGGCGGAAGCAAATAGTTAGATTTTAAGTAAGGCAGACTGTGTTCCCGTATATTTGACAGTTAACACCCGTGCATATTTTAAAGGAATCCATAAAAAACATATGAGCGGTATTTTATTTTATTCTATAGTAATCTAAAAGAGTTACTTATTACCTGTTTTCCGAAACATCGTATTACATACATTTCAAAAGAAAGTAATGGTTGCTGGGTTTGAAAAATATACATTTAACTTGTGATTAATTGCTTAAATCTGAATTTAGCATTTCATTCATTATTTGACGCAAATATTTATTGCGGTGCATCGGCTTCATTATCCAGCTGTCAAGCTGTCCTAATTTAGGCATTAGAAACCCACATCAAACGGGGTTTTAGGGTGGTTATTCAGGCCCGTTAATATTATAACAAAAAAGATTTAGATGTATGTTGCCGCCTTTATGGAGCTAATCATTCCAGTTTTACATTCTTTTTATAATCCACTTTGTTACGCTACTTCTTTCCCTATGCAGGCCGATTAATTCACACTCGATTCCCAAATACACGTCCGCTTGCATCTCTGTTAGTTCACTTGGATACTAACTAAGAAGGTGCGATTAACTTTTTTATTGCATGTCTAGCGCAACCTATGTTGAACATTTATCGGTTATGTTTTCAAAGTACGTGCAATATGCATGCGTTCGATGAAACCTATTACAGTGATACATGAGATATAGCTGAAAATTTCTTACACCTTCTCAAAAAAACTAAATTATATATTTAACCAATAGTGGATACCTAGTGACTGAGAGATAATGTGTCATCGTTTGTCTCCTGCTAAAAACAAAACATAATGCGTTAAACACATATATTCCGTGTGAATTGTGGATGTCATTAGATGCGACGTAGCCAAACACCAGATGGAAACATTTGATACATAGGCAGATATTAGTACGCGCGCACTTACTTTAAAAGCATATAGGTTTATGATGTATTACGTTAAGATTGAAATTAATTAGTAAGCGAACATATTCTGAATTGTCGGCATAAGGTTACTTTATGCTAACATTTTAGAAATTCGTTCCCATACTCTCCCAGAAAAATAGCCAGGATATACTTAATATTGTTTGCCTGGATAAGTTTGCATTAGATAATTTTCTGCTCCTTTGTTGCAGCTATTCTGTCATTTTGTGCTACAAATTTGCGAACCTGTGAAGACCAAACATGTTGTGAACAAGAAAGCAGCCAAGTGCGACCTCCGCGCACGCTTTAAAGTCGATCAAATAGAAAGTACCTTAGCTGTGGTTTGAAAATGCAACAACTTATTCAAGCTAGCACTTAAACTTTTGTGAAATATTATCTTAATTTTGCACAAATATATATCAAGATGCTTAACCGCAGGTAGAAAACATATATAAATAGACATGTATTATAGTCTGCCACCACAAAGTGAACGTGCTCTCTAGAGCTATCTTAAATGCGAAGCTTCTGAGAGTACTGCAGGCAGCGGCGTTTTTTGGTGTAAGGGGTTACAACAAACACCTACAGACACATAGTGGTCAATTGGACTACTTGCATTCAAATTGGTATATTCGCAGACAGTTCCATGCACAGTATTATCATGTCAGGGAGAGGACCATGGCTCGTCTGTTTTCTTGAAGTACTATGACAGTAAAACTGTCGACCACCGTACAAAACATCACTAAGAACAACTCATCCACTGAGTTCAAGCGCGCTCCGCAAGGAAGCAGTTCCCCTTAAACACTAGCGGCACATTAGGTAGGACGTTAAAAATGACGACCAGATACAATATTATTAAGTCTTAGACGAAATGCGAATAGCATCTAAGGAATATTTGTGGCGGGCAAACCTAGTGACCCTTTTTCATCCTCTTATTGAAAAAAGCAAGAAAGTGTGCATTCAACGTTTCCAATGTGGGAATGAAGTCTGTGCAGCTGGCAATGAATGCCAAACTGGTTTCTACCACATGGTGATTCATCACATGTAGAACCGTTCCTCGTACCAACTTTGTCAAAAGCTCCATTGTCACATCACTTAAGATCTCAGGGTTTTCGATAGTCGGTTGATTGACACATGTGTATGTAAGCATATTTGAATGCGCGGATAGAGAGTTCAACTAGGTATGCGTAGTCTGACGACTTTCAAAAAAGAAATACCATTCACACACACTTCCATCCTTGTGCAGTTCTTCCTCGCTAATCGCAACTTGCAGAATAAGGTTATCGTAAACCGTCATATAGCTTTCTTTTTTATTAGTGAAAAGAACCTATTAGTTAGCCTGAGATGTCATTTAGCCTTAGCCAAATCACGGTTAATTAACAACTGCCCTGTAGCGGTAAACGTTCCCGGATGCGTTTGGTTTTATACGTATCCGGTTTTGAAAACACGGATATCAACACGTGAATGACCGAGCAGATGTATTCCCTGATATATTCGTCTGGTTCGGAACACAGGCTGTTTTGTGCAGCAGACTTAATGGCAGTGTGTCGGACACACTTTCTTAGTAAACTGGGTTAAATCAGTCATAAGGCTCGTGGAGAAGTCACAGGCGAATGCATAGTAATGCCTTTCAAAATGTAACCGTTCATCAAAAGCCGATAATATTTGATTATTCCATTTGCTAAAACGGACATGTGCGAATGTCACATCATGTTAGTGAACTTTGAATTTTAAAACAACGTACCAAGCCTTAAATAATTCGCATTTCCGTATCATTATCTTTCTCTGAAATATTTAGGAAACATTATAAATAGGTAACCAGGTACTTTGTATAGAAAAAAAGCCTAGGCGGCTGTGATCACCTGAGTCATACCATTGGTACCAGCGGTTCGGTAACATTGAGTTGTCAAACGGGAAGGTTTCCAGTAGCCTGGCATGGAAAGGTTTGGTTTATGTTAGATAATATGTCAAAAAAAGACCAAACCAATCTCCTATTTTTCCAAATTCGAATTTGTTATCTTAAAACGCAGCTGCATTGATATTCAGTAGATGAAGAGATTGCACATATTGTAGATTCGGACATAAAGAAGTGAAGAAACCAAAATACATACTCCGAAATAACTGATTATTATGTGAGGTCGATTGTCTAAGTTTAAAACTTAAAAGGCCGAGATTTAGGCCATTCCAAATTCAACATTTAAATGCATGTTTTGCTGATCGGAACAATATATGTATGTGCATCATCCCTAGTGAGACATTTCCGCTCCGGATTTCAGACTATACAGGTTTGAGAATCGGTACAAATGTAACTGGTTTTAAGTTAGATGCAGTATTAGGAATTTAAAGCAGTAAAACTGCATTAAATTTGCAAAAATAAGTGACATTTATGGCTAAAATACACCACACATTTATGATGCATTAAACAAAAAAATTTAATTTGCAAAACAAAGTGCATAATTCATAAACTTTAATTGAACGCAGCGTAAAAGCAACCGTTATTTTCTTACTTATTATCAGTTGCATTCTACCCACGAAAGTACTCTTCTGCTTCATTTCAATGTAATGCTATTTTGGTACGTGTCCGAAGTAAGATATTTACCCAACCTGTTAGAAAATGAATATAGTTATGTAACTTTAGTCAATCGCAATGTAAATCGATATTTGTTGTTTGTGTGTGTTCGCAATAAAGTTTGAAAAATTACTATTTGTTAAGGTAGGTAACGTTTTGTTTTAATGCGTCTCTTATTGCACTCTAGAAAATAATATAACGCCAGCTACAGGCAAGTTTGATAAGAATGTTGTCCTGATTATGATATAGCGCACGTATACATAGCCACCCTATTTAGTCAATTTAAAAACAGCCAATTATTTGTCAAGCACAAGTTACCGTACAGATCGGGGAATGCTTAGTTTCTTAACTCCAAATAATGGTATAGCTATTTATTATAACTATATTTGTCAGAATGAGAATCGCACTAATGTGCAAAGTTTAGTGTCTATAAGATAAAATGATTTTGGTAGGTTATATGCTACAGCTATCCAAGTTCAGGTTAGGCAAATGTTTCTATGCGAAATATCAACGAATATTGTAGCGACGATTGGTAACAAAGTCTAATAAATATCACTGGTCTTGAATAGAACAATCTGGACACAAAAACCCAACAGTACACAAGTTCTCGGCAAATATTAGGGTGTTACTTTCTAATACAACAATTCTGTTATTTAAATGGTTACAATAAAATTATGCGGTTAATTTTGCAAAAGTATGTGTGGTGCAAGAATATGAAGGTGTCGTTCAGAAAAATTACAAAATTGTATTGTCAAAGCTGAATCGCTTCGATATTGAAGAGTTCATATATTGATAATGCTGCACCTAAATAACTACTAGGACAAACGTTTAAAGCAATTGTACTAATCTGTATTGAATAGTTGGAAACGTTTAGGAAGAGTGACGTCAGGTTCGGAAATAAACACTTTAGTTTGTGGTGCAATTATAGATATATTTTGCTTTTATTAAGGATATAAAATACAAATTTGGAATCCGCTATCTACGTAGATAAGATCATGCTGTAAGTTTAGCAGTTGAAAGCTTTGCACAAGTTGTAATATATATATATATATATAGAAAGAGCCAAGATATATTTATTTTATCTCTCTGCAACATCATTTTTGGTTATCTATGGTTACTTCGGTTAATCACTAGTCTTCCACATAGTAAATCAAATGTGCCAAACATTTTTGACAGCTACTGACACAGAGAAGTCCCCACTTTCCAACCTTAAATGTCTCATAGTAAAACATAAATTACCGTCGAGTATATTAATACACCTCAATTACATTACGACAGTGGTTAGTAGAGTTAACAGTGAGAAACTTAAGTGTTATATCTCCTAATAACTTACCAAACCTACTAAATTTGATGGACGGATTCTACCGGAAGTTACAGCATTGAATTCATTTCCATGCTAAAGAATATAAGGATTGGCTAGTGTATAAAATTTAATTTTGCTTATATGTGACTTAACTATTCCAGCCTACTGAAAATTAGCGTAAACCGGGACTGTTTGGTATAAATATAACGGCGCGGATTTAATGTTTTAATATGCGTATAATTATAACTTAAACAAGTAGACTGAGATCTTATACTTTACGTCATTTTTCGAAAAACATGCAATTAAATAGTCTAACAATATTATTTGGTCTGATAATATATGACAGCCTTGCAATGGCTTGTACGTACCCGAAGAAACATTTCGGTTATAAGTATCTGCCATTGACTAAAACAAGCCCTTTTGAATTATTCATAAAATATTAGCTCTATAATCGTTCCGGTTTAAAGTTTTCAGGGAAATTAAGACATTTTGTTTTGTCTACACCACTGAGATTTTTGATTTCTTTAAAAGAACTTTTGTTGGTTACGCTCAGTCATCAGGCAAACCTTGTCAAATAATTCTGGGCATAAAGCATATCAAGCAAATTAAAATTTTGTGGCTTATGCAATATCTTTGGTAGGTAGTTGCAAGTAGACAATATATTATACATTTTGATAATGGCAACTTCATTTTTATAGAATGCAAGGAATTATAAGTATATTTCACTGTGATATGTAATGGGCAACGATAAATTTAAACGGAATCAACGTAAGGGATCAATGTAACCTGATCCAGGGATATTGGTATATATAGGCGAAATACAACTTTTATAACTGTGTTATCGTAATATATAGGTTTTACATTAAGCCATCAAACCGCCTTTTGATTGTTCTTAACATGTTTGAGTTCGCTGATAGCTTCATGCTTTTCAATACAAAGTTTCTCTAGGTTAATGGGATCACGGATACAATTAAACAACCTACTGGTTGTATTCATCTATGTCAGAGTTTATGCTGTCATCCGAATGTTACACTTTATTCCTCTTCGGAAGGCAATAAAAGCTTTCTACAAGAAAAAGCTTTGCAAGTCACTTAAAAAGTTCACAATTGCTTCAAAGCTACACAAAGTATTTTGCAGGAATTTAAAACAAATGGAGATTCCTAATTATAATATGTAACATATAATCGTTTTGGTTATTTTAGCTTTGAAAATTGAAAGAAAAGTAGCACGCTACCAAGAAGTTTAATTTTATGTACTATCTTGTTTACGATAAGAAAGCAAAAACGCCAATAACAAAGTACAACCAAAGGCAAAGAAATCGCATCCAAAAATTATTTGCGGGTTATTTTGTAGCAAATCTTTACCCGTTAAAAGCCGATGCATAAGCATACTCTACAAGAATATATTAGGCGAAAAGGGCATTTTTATGCGATACAAAATACGCGCCTAAATACGAAGTAAAGTAACGGTAGCAAACTAATGTAACAAATATATAGGTACTTTTATTGCTGTAGAACAGCGATTCAATATAATTTAAGCAGTACGCATTAGTTCCATAGCATTCAGCGAGTCAGATTAATCTTCATCGTGTACTAAATCATGTGATATGGCTAACGTGGTCGTAGTTACAACATTACCAGTATTTTAGACAATTTTTGAAATTATTCCCTGTTTGCAGTTAAATATCCATCCGCCAATTTTACTGAAAACTTGGCAATCCTGTTTGCCTTCTTAGGAAACTCGTCCTAACGTGTTCAATCAGCAAGGCCGAAATCGATTTGTTAAATCTACATTGTGATCGATACAAGACAGAATTCGTAAGTAATGCATAGGTTCATATTTTAGAAACCAACAATGCCATAGCGGCATCCGGTGAGTTGCATTCGATGCTGGTTTGTCGTATTCCGAATTCTAGCTGTGTAGTTGAGTATTGTACCAAAGTTCAGAAAACAAAATATTAAAGTAAGTGTTTTATGCATAAAACTTGACATTTCTTTAGATACAGGAGTGACAAGTTTTAGCACATAATCCTCGTCGTTAGTTTATAGTTGCTTTTGGCTTAGGATAATCTACGTGACTTACGTCTTATAATTTTAGGGATATTTATAACCATAATACTATTTTTATGTTAAGGAAAGTAGGTCAATCATAAAGCTCAAGCTAAATTGCAGGAGTGGTAAAGTAAATAATCCTTATGCGATAATTCACCATTGCAGCTTAATATATCTCCATGTACTCTTCTATAGTCTTGATAAATATGTATTTTGGAAAATTATTCCACTACCGTGCATTTGCATTTTATGGTTTGGTATTATTTATCCATTATTGTTTGCATCATATTCCTTTAATACGACACATATGGAAATATGCTACGTTGTTAGCGCCAAAAATATTATAGTAGCCTTTGTTGAATTTGCCGCACACCATACAATATGCGTCTGTCATTGAGCGCCAACGGGGCCTGTAATTAATCAATGTCAGCAATCAGTTTTGTTGTCAAACACGACTACTGCTTGGATGTGAGTCAGTCGTGTGTTCGCCCCGTGAGCACTTACGCAGGATGAATTTCCGTGACTTCATCAGTCATGGAGACAAATTGTTTCGTATAACGGCCTTTGGTGTAATGTAATAATTTGGCAGATGCTCGAAAACAGAGAAACGATTTATAGCTATTTATATTTTTAATTAAAATACCGAGTAAGTCGTTGTTAAATATTCCAAAATATTTACTACTTAACGCATTCTATAGTACGAGAAACTCGTAGAATGTTAAATACATACCCTTCCAATCATTTGATTTAATTAAGCAACTTGTACAAATTAAAGATAAGAAATCTGTTTTCTGTTTTGGCTGTGATTTTAGAACACATTAATAGAATATTGCTGCTAAATTAGTCAAATGGATTAATTATAACAGCTTTTTTATTTATATTAAACACACTTTAAAACAGGCACTGATGATGGTAACTCCCCCAAAATTTATCATATCTGACATGGTAGTCCTTATGACATCATCAATTTCAACTTGTCTAATAGTCGGCTTATCAAAATGAGAAGTATGAGACAGTGTAGATCATCACAAGCTACGATCGAACAACCCAGTTCGGAAGAGCCACAGCCTTGCCGTTCCTAGTCAACGAACGCACGAAAGTCGCCTGGCTATTGTTCGTCAACTAATTCGGTCGGATAATTGTAGATGCTTCTAAGACAAGGATTTGAAATTGGTCCTGAATCATTTTCTTTCGTTAGGAGCAGAAGTCAAAGCAATTGGCAATGCGCAATGCAGCATGGCGAATGTAAAAAAATTTCCAACAAAAACAACTGGAATGGCTTGGAAACTGGAAAATGATTAGGGTTCTCAACTGAGCTACTTGGTTCCAAAACCTGACTGTAAGGCAGCGGGTTTCGCAGTGTACTACAAAGAGTCCTTATAAAGAAATACTCAGCCACCCACACTCTAACCTCCAAACTTGAGGGCCCGGAGACTGAGTTTGTCAGGCCTCTAACTATTGATCAATCTGGGATGTATGGCTCTGCAGGTGCAACAATGCAGCCATCACAGCTCAATGGATCCCTGAGGCACGGAAACCATCGCAATACGTTAGGGTCCTGTCTCACGGTGATGGACCGGTATATTAGTACGTAGAGAGAAAATGCTAGAACAACTTTAAATATGATTTTGTTTATTTGTGTTATCAGAACCACAAACGTTCCTCCCAAAAATTGTCTTATACCATGGCTCCCGTTAATCTTCTGTTACATTCAGGGTGGCCACATGGCTTCAGTTAATAATGTCGGGTAGATGACACGGGGTATTCCTTTCAAAGCTGTTTCGATGGCTCAATTCTAAGCTGGATTGCCAAAGTACTCTTTCAACAACCGTTATTGATCAGAGTTAAGATCTCTTGATCCCATTGCAAACAAGTGGATTGTGGTGTGCCGCAAGACTCAGCTTTAAGGTCACGATTGTTTTTGATTTTTGTTGTTTGGCCAATCGCCTCAAACTTCTTACTGTTAGCCTATGATATCAAGATTTGACCTAGGATGCAAGTGAATGCCGACCAGCATCAACATTGTTGTAAATTGGACACGGTACATCATTGTTCAAACAAATATTTACTGCATCACAATAAATAAATGCCAGTTAAGCTCAATATGATTTTCTGCATGTATTTCTTTGCGAGTGACTAAGTAATGGAAAATATAACATACAGAAACCAATCGAACCCGTCCGCGTTGATTAAATGGTATAAAGAAGATTCTGTAAGCACAGGAAAATAATGACTTAAAACGTTGGTTTCCCAAAAAATATGCTATATCAAAACCAAACTAAACCTAAAGATCTGAAAACTCAACTGTCGCGGTGACACAAAACTCCCTGGCATACATTATCAGTTCGTTAATATATGTAACAGGAAGCCTTATTTTGTGAACTTCTGACTAACCGGCATAAGGAATAAAGCTGTTAAAATAAACGGTTTAATACCTAAACTAACTTGTGCGTCACAGCTACTGCATTGCTTTGAATCTAAGGCAAATTATTTAGTGAAAATTTAATTACTTTCCGTACTAAACTGGAATGGTCTAATTAAGTGGTATATTCAATGAGGCCTAAATCCCAGACCGGGCAGTCTTACAAACTTTCCAGTTTAGCATTATTGATCCGATTTGTGAATAATCGAGCCGTTTCCTTCGTTAGAAGAAATACCAAAGATGTTTGAAATATATATAATTCGCAAATGGGTCAACGATGCTTCCAGAATTTTCTTCGCTTAAGGTAAATATGCAGCTATATCTTTGACAATCATTAAATAAAACAAAGCCAAGCTTGTATAGATTATGGCTATTTTAAATCTTATCTCTGGAATATTTTAAGCAAAACGTGCAAATGGCTCAATCTTAGTCGCTGAGTGTATGCTCGCTAATTGCATGTGACCAAAAGTGTTATCTGCCTGTTGTATCATTTTTAAATTATCAATGAAATTGGGCCGCGCATCAAGCGTAACCAAATGTTCACTTCATTTCTTTACGCACCTTATATTCATGAACAGCTGCGTTGTCGAATTAACCATTAAAATCTCTACTGCACAGTCGGATTCGTTACGCTTTCAACTGCATAGAGTGTAATAAATTCGCTCAAATTGAAAAAAATATTGCAGTCATGTGTTTCAAATTATTTCTGTAAAAACTTCCTGGACAAACACAACTACCCTATTAAAAAATCAGCTGGTTCACTTTTAATTATTCCATTTAAGAAAAGGCTTCATATTATCAAAATACTATTTTTATAAGTATACCGTCGGCAAACAGAAATGTTGGTTCAACTCTCATAACCCATAATGGCATTTAACTTGTAATTGCAAAAGTGCTTCTACTAGGGTTCGTAAGGAGGATGCACTATGTAAAGGAATGATTACGTAAGCTTTATCTTTTCTATAGTACACATTTAGTTTATTACGGCTTTATTATTTTCCTGAACTTATTTTAAGGCATTAACAATTAAAATATAAAAGTAAGACATTTTGGAGCTATTCTGCTCAACATTGCGAGGTTTTCCGTCATGATTATCTAGGCACCACATAAGGTTAAATGTCTTCAACGCTATTTCTTTATTGCTATTAATAAGCTTTACATAGAAGTCATAGATCTACTATAACCGGGACATTTAAACCGAGTGCAAATCACCTACGAGTGTTATCCATTTTTATTCAGAAGGAATTCGGTTATCATAATCCTCTGTTTAGAGCAAATGATAACAAATATAAACCCAGCATTTGTAGCAAAATACATATTTAAGTAATTTGACATTTATCATTTATTTTCAGCGAATCGAAATATCTCCTATTAGAAGCATCATGTAGCTACATGAAATTCACCCACTAGTATCGAGGGATGCATTAGTCAGATCTGCCTCCTTTAGAAGGGTTTGTCGTTTGCGAGACGAAGCATTTGCCATTCTTATTGTTTGATTGGACAAATTGAAGCGCGTATTAAGCGACGAATGAGTTTTTCTCTGCAGGAAAACACTTGCAGGAAAGCATTCCTCCAGGAACATGAAACCTAGACTGCTTTCATACTTATTTTAGAAAAGCATTAGGGCTTGCATTTATTTTCACAATTTTGGAATTTTCATCCCTAATTATATTCACATTTCCATGTAGTTTTCCACGGGGCAACCCAAATGATTGCTGATTAGAAATTTCTTGTAAACATTTGTGTTCGTATCTCCAGTTTAAGCTCTCAAATGCTGTAACAGCATTTATTTCAATTGATTAACTAAGGCAAATACCTATGCTTTTTATTGTAAGTCTATTTGATGAACAGTACATTTAACGCAGCTCATCCAATGTTTATGTTGAAAAGTGGGATAATTATAAACCCGTTTACGCGCATTCAACGCTTTTTAGTTTTTGCTTTATTGTATCCAAATTTCCGACGGCGCGATAGTTTGTAGATGTAAAAATATAAAGCTTTGCGCAGTACAGTTAAACTTAAACGCGTTACAGAAATGACAGTTTATCGATATCATTAGTTCAGCTATTGGTTATATGCAGCCAGTCAATGTGATTGCATGGATGTCCATCCATAATACGCCTCAGATATACACCAAGCATAGCTTCGCATAACTAAGCAGTTATATAGATTGATGTACTTTTATTACGGAGAAATAAATAATCTTTCTAAATACTTACGTAACTGATTTACTTGATTGCCTGGAGCTCTTGTGTCTCGGTTACCAACACACTACTTCTTTTGTGTTATATATCTGGCACTTTGACTTTAATGCAGTCTCATTGCAAGATTTGACACGTAACGTTAAACAAATACGAAATTTGATGTCATCATGATTAGGGGATTTTGATATAAATAGATAAATCAATACGGGCTTTTACTTCAGGCAATATATTGCTACGACGACCATATGCTTTTCATAAAAATGCTTCCGTATTGCACCTAATCTACTCTAACCTGTAAGAAATGAGTATAAGTTCAAAAAAGGCATGTTGTTTTATGTATTTTCTATGTTATCTACAATGGCGGGAGAGTCTATAGTACGCTGAGGCCGGTGGTGGTTAGACCCTGACAGATGATCTACCCGCTGCTGCTACTGTTGTGCCATTGGCTTTTGTCCTGGACGCCTCCTCCTGGCGACCGTTAGTTGGGAGTTGGGTCACACCACTCTCCCTGCTAGGATCCATGACACCAATACGCATGTGTCAGTGAACTGACATGTGCGAGACCCACTGTCTTTCGGGTGTACATTTAATCGAAGGCTTTGGCTGAGGACCCGACTAGTTCTCCTTGCAGGTTTGAGCGCCCTGCCAATAACCTAGTTCATCCTATTCCGTGGTTAGGAAGTGGTCGATGTCCATCTTTTCGTAAATCCTAACCATGGGAGACAACAGGTCTACCGGTTATGAGTACTGCTCGCTTGGCGTAGAGCACGAACCCCACGCACTCTCTCTGACGGTGAGAGAGAATTCCGGATGTGTAATGCTTCGTTACGACCCGCCACAAACCAGGCAGCCCCTGGTGAAATTAGTGTTAGCCCTCCGACACCTACCCGCGTCTGGCCGTGGTCGATCGCAATAGCTATGTGAAGATTTCCCCTACCTCAAAAGTTGCGTGTGACGGATCTCAAGGGGATCCCAATCTGTCACTGCAAGCACAACGCCGAGCAGGATCTGCTCCCTACTGTCTTGTTGGTCAGGTTATTGTGCCAAAGGATCCGGGCGGATTCCCACATGCAAACACCCAAAGCGCAACTGCGACCTTATGTGCGATTGCCCACCAACTCAATCGTATGTCTGCGCGCAAAGCACTCGTCATCGGGTGCTGAAACGTGCGCACACTACTGGACCGGAACTCGAGTGAATGCCCCAAGCGACACACTGCACTGGTCGCGATAGAATTGGCGAGCTACCAAATCGATATTGCGGCGTTCAGTGAGACTCGGCTTGCTGAGCAAGGAAAGTTGCATAAAGCAGGTGCTGGCTACACATTTTACTGGGTGGACAACGCCGTCTCAGCACCACGTGAAGGTGGGGTCGGATTTGCTATATCCGATCGCCTAAATGGTCATCTGGTGGATGAAGCGACAGGCATCAGCGCGCGAGTGATATCTGCTTGCCTACGACTCGGAAGAGGTAGGTATGCCACTTTTATAAGCGCTTACGTTCCAACCATGTGTTATCCAGATAACACGTGTGAGCCATCCTACAATAAGCTATCCTCCGTGAATCTCTCTGTGCCGAGGTGCGACCGACTATTTTGCTGGGTTATTTCAACGCTCGCTTTGGGCGTGATGCATCAATGTGGACAGATGTTATCGGTCCTTATAGCATTGGTTAAACAACTGAGAACGGTGACAGGCTGCTTTCACAGTGGGCTGCTCACGGCCTGACGATCACGAGCACTCGCTTTGCACTGAGCGCCAGTGATATAGCAACTTGCACACATATAATTAGTGGTCATGCTCACCTGCTCGACTATGACATCGAACGTCAGCGTGTTATGTGAGAACGGCGCATGACACTTGTAATGCTTGGGACTGTGTGTGGCACTGATCAAAAGTTGGTGCAGACCAAACTGTACACATATTTTCCTAGATCTATGTATTGCACCCCGGCCGTGAACCGCCGTAAATGTAACCTTTTCTCTCTTGGTATTATGGAGAAGCGCATTGAGCTGGAGAAGGTGATGGGTGCACCCCTATGTGATGTGGAATGCATAGACACAGTGAGCGACCCTTGGTACCACATTCACAACAAGATGAGAGCTGCTGTCGAGGAGACCATCGCGCGCGCAAACTGTAAGCGACATGTTTGGTTTGATAAGAAAAATGCGACGATTGGAGCATTTTTGTGTGGAAATAATGCAACATCTGTTGCACGTGTCGCAGACCCAGTGAGTTGGAGAAGAATAGTCGGTTTCGCAAACGTCGACGGCGACTAACCTGAGAGCTCCGTCGCATTAAAAATGCATGGTAAACGAAGAATGCGAAGCAGATGGATTGCTATGCCAATCGTCGCCGACAGAAGGAATAATTTGACTCATGGAAAACGGTGTATTGACCGATTTTGGAGCCGCTTAGGACGTGGGTCGTTGGTAGTTCAGGCGATACATGCACACAGACTGCAGACAATGCAGATCTGGAAATACACTCCGACTGCCTCTTGAACAGCCGTTTAGAGATCGACTGGCTTATTTTATTGGCCTGCAGCAGCGATATATGATGGCAAGTCAGGCGGATACGCCGACACTGGATGAGACGCAGCAAGCAATTGTTCAGCTTCGAAACAGCAAATGTTCCGGTGTAGACTGAAACTCGCCTGAAGTCTGGAAACATAACGAAGCCGCGGTGGTGACTGCGCTGCACCACTTGGTGCAACGCGTGTGGTTTGAGGGGCAGGCGCCTCCTGAGTAGAAGGATGCCCTGGTGTTGCCATTATACAAAGGCAAAGAGTCAAGCGATGTTGCACGATTTATCGTGGCATCAACTTGCTGAGTTGTGTGAGAACTTTGGTTGTCCAAATCATGCTCAACCGCCACGTCAGTGAGGTTGTGGAACCTAAGATAACGGAAGAACAGTGGTGATTCCGTTCGGGTCGCAACATTTTAAATCTGGTGTTTGTGGCTCGTTAGTTGTAGATGAAGTACAGAGAACGACACCGACCTTTATATTTGCTTTTTGTTGATTTCACCAAGTATTTGATACGGTGAACAGCGAGGCATTGTGGCTGCTGTTAAGTTTGGTTGACCGCGTAAGTTTTTAAGTTTAATTGAATGTCTGCACAGTGGTATACGGGCAAGGGTGCAGCTGAGTGGAGTGACATCAGATGACTTGCAGTTTCCACTAGCGTGAAGCAAGGCTGTGTCTTAGCTCCTGCCCTGTTTACTAGATACTTTCATGCAATGATGTCGTGTGTGTTTGATGCTGCTTGTGCTTACGGTGCTTGCGTGGATCACCTTATTGACGGTGGGTTGCTGAATATCCGTCGTTTCGGTGCGAGAAACATAGTCTGTGAGACAACTATCCGTATGTTGCTGTTTACTGACGACTGTGGTTGTTTGCACACAGCGCCGATGAGTTGCAGCACATGACGAGTGCTCTGGCTTCGACAGCGGCCAAATTCGGCCTCACCATCAACACAAGAAAAACTGCCTGTCTCATTTAGCCTTCACCGGCGGTGCAATGTTAAATATTGCCGAAAATCAGCATATGTGTTGAAGTATTAGAAAACACCTTGGGAGTATGATGTTGACCGACAATCACCTTCACAGTGAGCTTCGTTTCCGCATCTCGAAGGCAGCGCCGGTATCCAGGAGTCTAGAATACCGAGTGTAGAACAACCGTCAGCTTACCGTTGGCAAGAAGCTGATGGTGTCTGTTCTTCTATACGACAGTGAAACTTGGACGCTGTATGGGCAAGATGTGTGATATCTCGAGCGGTTTCATAAACAGTGTTTGCGACGAATACTGCGCAACGGATGGGGTGACAGAGCTGCGGACACGGAAGTGTTGCGTCCAAGTGCGTGTATGCAGTGGGATGCATACTTTTGCTGAGACACCTGAATTGGCTCGGTCATGCGTGGATTATAGATTCAATGCGGATACCGGAACAATTATTATATGGTCAGCTGAATATTGCAAAGCGGCATTTGGGGAGACCAAAGTTAGATTACCAGGACATGATTAAAGTGAGCCTCACACTTTCTAATCTTGATTGCAGATCATGGGAATCGAAGGCGGTTTATCGGCTTCCGTGGCGCGATCTGATAACGAAGTCAGTTGCCGAAGTGCGGGAGAAAGTCCTCATGCATGCCGAGAAGAATAGGCAAGTGCGGAAGCAGCAGACGCCGATGGGTTGTACTCCATGGACATCGAGCGTATGATGTTGTAGCACATGCGGTCACGATTGCCCTGAGTCAGGCAGGACTAGTGAGCAATGAGAGAAGCCACTCGGGGTCACCACCCAAGTAACGACGGGTCCTGTTGAGAACGTAGGCAGACCTGGCACAGCGTTGGTAGGTATGCTGCATTTGATTTATTAACTGCTTGCTTGCATGCTGGGTCTCTTTATCTCAGGTGGTGGGTTTGATATCTTGTCTTATTATTACCTACATAAAATACCTTCTATTAACTTTCCCACGTTGTCCCACTTAATTTTAAGAAACTTTGATACCACTTTCGCGGTTGTGCCATTTTCTTAACATGTATTTTCTGACGTCTTGATACTATTGCAGATTTTTGGTGAACAATTTATTTCATATGATCACTTATTAAAGAGCGATGTCTGCGTATTTATATACATTAGTTGATTTATTCTATATTATGTTGTGTTTTCAAGTGATTGGCTATTGGTTGATATCCCCGGCGTGGCTGCGCTTGATTTGAATGTTTTCAAGGTGCTTGCCTGTCAAATGCCCAAAACCAAGTCCATACTAGCTCCAAAGGCCGTCGGTCCTTGCTGTAGGGGACGGGGAGCACAGTTCTTTGGTCGTGTTAAGCTCAAAGAGTGGTTCCATGCGGTAGTTTGGAGCGGACTACGGTCCAGCCACCGTCTTGTGGGCGCGTGCTTCCCAAATACAGTGTGCTTGTGTTTGTCTGTGAAGGAGTGTGGGCCGGCACCGTTGATGAAACTTGGCTCTCATCCACATGTTTATAGGTCTTATTCCTTTGGGTTTACACTGGATATGGGTTGTGTGGTTGGAGCTGTGGGTGGTGCAGCATAATAAATGCATGGTCTCCCTTTAGTGGCATACGCCCTATGACTGGCCACAGTGACAGGCAAATCAGAAACCGGATGCCCCCAACTATGTTGTCTACAATGCCATTCCTTTTAGCTAATATGTTTCAGAACAAAGATCGCATAGATACTAATTGCTTGCTATTAGGACTCAGAATATTGCCATTTAGCAATAATTGTTAGCACTGTTTCCTCAGATTTAAGTCAGTGTATCTTACTGTTTCTATGCAACCAACATCCGATTACATGGACTGAAAAAGATTTTCATTTTATAGGTAATTGTAAATGTTACTCGAAGAACAAGAAAACTAATTTTATCTCGTAATTTTTGGGGTTACCATATCACGGTTTAGAAAGAGCCTAATATTCCCAAACCACAGGATAACCTTCTGCTTTGTATGTGGCCTAACAGAAGTGTACTATAAAATTTCTCGTTTTCTTCTGGTCTACCGGACCAAGTTATCAGCATATAATTTAGGGTCGAGCATAAAACTGGTTGTTAACGGTCTCTCTTTAGTCATGCGATGATAAGTTTAATAATCCAGCCAAATTGTTTGGACTGTCGCAGTGTTAACGGGTATATGGATCAGTAGGCACTATTTTAACTCGTTGGTTTTAATGTTGATATGTGGATTATTTAGTATTTACGTGTTCGTCCTGATCAGCCTCCCAGATGAAGCAGAATGTGCGCTCATGCTGTCTCGCAAAATAAGCAACTTTCCATAGCCACCATAAGGCGCCTTGGCTTAGTACAAATGCTTCTTGTGTGTAGTTAATGATGATAATGTACTTAATTGCAGGTCATTCAACTTGACAAATAATGTTCATGATGTTAAAATTTGTAGCCGGACTAACGGTCAGATTTTCATCACTCAGTGCCACTAGTATCATACATACGTAGGATGCGGATAAATGATAATACTAATGTCACCAAATAATAAACATGCGTGCATTCATGTGGCTAACTTCAGTTGTTATGAAAATACCAAACTTACGCATTCATTCATGCTCATGGCCTAACCGTTCGGAATAGAGCGGTAGTTAGAATATTACAACAGTATTATGCAGTACTTAGCAGGGTTGAAATTTTCCAATTGGAAATTTTAAATTTTTTTTATTAATGCTGCAATATACATGTGACGGAATTTAAGTATAATGATATAACCTATCGGCAACAAAACAGCAGTGCTTACTATAGCTCCGATTATGGATGCTAATGCATCCATTCTCAACGGGGACCATAAAGAGTTCCCGGGGCTCTGGGATGAGAACAATTTTTGTGTGGCCATATGGGATAAAAATATGAAAAGTTGGTTGTGATAACACGAACAACAAAACGCAATTCATTTTTCTTCGATAGTTTCCCTCCGGCACTAATATTTGCTTGCCCTAACCGGTCGGTGGATTGAATAACGCACGCTTAAGTGGTTGTTTACGAATATATGAAAGCCAGACCAGGCAGACATTTTGTTGAATTGCCTGCGTAGCTCCGCCAAACGTGCGCAAAATTCGGCAGACTTCCTTTAAAAATACAATAACCATACGGGGACATCGACTGCGCAACTATTCGTCCTCAATCCTTTGATATCTATCGACAGTAAACCAACAGCATAACTCATGACATTGACACATATATGTGCAAGCCACAGTGAAGCTAGCCAACTCCCATCAGAGCACTGCGACAGTTACCGTACATATCTACACTGGCACTGTGCCCAACAGACATTTTTGTGCAGGTCTCAGTGCGTTAACGCTCGATTTCACGAGTGCGTCCGGCGGCCAGGTCACGTTAGCCTACAACGTTCAGAATTAAAGTGGATACTGTGCGCGGTTAAGGTGATATCTTTGATATACGTTCATTCTCTTGGAATGCAAGTCGACAGAGCTAAGCAGCGTTATAATGCTTTGTTACAAACAGTAAGGCTGAAGTCTTTAAAATAGCGAACATTTTTTACAACTGATGTTACACGTGAGGATATCCGGTTTCTTTGGTGAATACAAATGTAACATGTCGTGTAAATAAGTACATTGCTCTTAATACTCATAATAAAATACCTTGTCAACAAACACTGGGCGCCGTTTTAAAATGGCGATTTACGGCAAGAGTTTCGTTTTTGACTCTCCCATGCTGATTTCATGAACTATCTAGCGTAGTATTCTCTGTTTGTTTCAGCTATCCTTTAATTTACCTGTTGTCAATATCTGCTCAAAATTTCTTCTAATGCTGATGTGTCCAAGGAGCATTGCCATGTTGATGTGTTCTATTTGCTTTATTCATTGTCTCTTCTCAAGACGTTTATTCAGTAATTTTATCTATCCAGGGTATTATTAAAATTAAATTTGGATTGTCCCCAACAGTTTCGACAATTTTCCTTTTATAGACTGAAAACCGACGGGTCACAATTATGCTTACGGTATATCGTATAATCTCAGACAAGCAGGAATACATTTCCTTGTCACCATATATTCTTACCAACTAAGCGTTTCCGCTTGTCGATTGATGTTGTGATTAACCAATAACACTACTGGTTAAGAAAAATAAAACGAAGCAATATATGTATAGACATAAGACAGAATAGCATTTTACGATATCATAGTTAAGAAATGAGCACCTTAGCATAAAGGAATTGATGGCTGTAGTCCGTGCAATACTTGTCAATTGGGTTTGTGTTTTATTTACCATATACTGTTTCAAATAAATTGATGCGACCAAGTAAACTAACAGGTCGGTTGGAAAGTGTTCATTTGAACCAAATAGGAAAGTCTGTTGATCTATTCAGAAAACTGCGGGATAGTTCAGAAAACCGACCGAATCTATGGACATTGATTTCTGACAAGGCAAAAAATGACGTATGGAGTGAAGGTGTATTATGACGTCAGCTAGTTCAATTGTACTCCACATCACGTTAGCTAAAATTTTATCTTGCATTCAGTATAAATAATACAATCGCATCAGATGAACATGAATCCATACGAAGCGGTTCAAGACATTCTTCTCAGCAAATCGACATTATCTTGGCGAATATATGAGATTGCTCAGGACAATGCAAAAACCTTATTTACTAGTCGGGCAAATAATCGGTAGCGTTAGATGAATTTACTTTACCTAACGAAAACGTTCTTCGCAAGTAAAATCTACTGTCGATCATTGGTAATGAATTAGTGGAAGAGTTGCTGTTTTCAAGCAAAATTAAAACATATAAATGGCCAGTCAATTTCTGTGATAGTCAATAGCTGTCTGACTAGAAACTCCATTCTAACGTCGAACGATGTTGCATGTGCATCAGATGGTGCCGCCGCCATGGGCAGAACATACAAAGGGTTTATACTCCGTTTAAAGTGGATTTCCCTTCTGTTCTTGCTGTTAACATGTGTGATTCATGGAGAGCACCTATTGTAATAGATCTCGAAAATTATGAGATGGTTGCCCACAGCTCTTTTCCACAATAAGCAATTACCCTCCCCCAAAATATTTA
Organism: Dicrocoelium dendriticum; assembly: GCA_944474145.2. Classification (NCBI taxonomy): domain Eukaryota; kingdom Metazoa; phylum Platyhelminthes; class Trematoda; order Plagiorchiida; family Dicrocoeliidae; genus Dicrocoelium; species Dicrocoelium dendriticum. Next base: position 203,445,265 of record OX104064.1, on the reverse strand, counting down.
GCTAACAAAGGTAACTAACTAGTAACTATTGCAGCATTTGCTTTTAAATCTAGGAAAGGAATCCTATTTGCAATTACGTTCGTAAATTTATATAAAGTGAACATCTGTTGTGCGTAAATTATTTAAGAAGTCGAATAGTGATGTGTGTTATTAGGACGGTTACTACTGAATAATAATACTGTTTTTTGGAGCAAGTATAAATGAATTACGTCCAACTCTCTCGAAATATGGCGAAAAACGTTACAAAAGTTGTCAGCCGTGAATAGCGTTGTCGTTCTCATGTAACATTTAAGACACCTGACTCCCGATATTGCAGGACTCACAAATGTGAGATGTCATCATAGGTGTACACTCCTTCTCTGAATCGAATAGTGGTAAAATATAAATCTAACAACGTTTTGAACTGTTGCACAGATGTTGCCTCAATCACATGTTCAGGCAAACTGTTCCAAATATTTACCACTCTCCGTTCGAAGCAAAGCGGGTGGGAAACACATATCACATCCTGCAGAACAAGCTTGTATCTGTGTCCACGTGTGCTGCATGGCCCTCGTAAGTGCAGTATTGGCGATAACATGGGGAAGTCACCGAGATTTAGAATACGGCATGTCTTAATGAGGTCGACTCGCACCCGACGGTAGGACAACGTGTATAATCCTAGTTTCTCGCACCGGTCTTCATACCCAAAGCCACGTAAACTCGGCATCAGCCTAGTAGCAACGTGTTGGACCCGTTTGATCTTCCGTGTTTCGTCTCGGGTAATCGCAAAGTAGGCGAGCGAACCGTACTCTAGCATTGATCTAATGATAGAAGAGAACAGGCTAGTGGCAACTTCTTCAGACCATGTGCCGTAGCTACGTTTGAGCGCCCAAAGCATGCGCAGTCCGTTGCGATATATCCTGTTCGTGTTGTCCGCGGACTTCAAATCGTAGCGTGAGAGTAAACTTAGGCCTTTCACGGAGGGTGCGGGACATAGCGTTTGGCCGTCAAGGGTGTAGGTTCGGCCGTTAGTACCATTCCCCAGGCTCATAAATACAGACTTGGCTGGGTTGACCGGGAGAAGTACTTCTGCAGACCATGCGGACAGGCGGTTGATGTCTTGCTGAAGTAGGCCACATATCATATTAAAACACTAGTACGGTTGTCATTTTATATGTTTTATGGAAGCAAACCAAAAGAGGCTAACATTACCCATGTTCTTTAAATGCGTCAATAATTGCCAGCACGCGACACATCAACTTGTGTTTAGGAATTAACCGTGTTGGCATTGACAAGGAACATTTTTAGATATATGCAAACCATAAGTACGTACTATAAAGTAGCTAAGCTAAACGAACAGAAGCTTGCTGAAGTTGCATAGACTGCCTAACAATTGAATGTCACAAACAAAATTCTTGCCATTGGCAAGTGAAGGGCAACAAGAAAATTAAAATGCGATAAAAAAGCAGTCTACACTTAGCGTATGTGTTGCATCAGATAAAATGTTAGTAAATTCCCTTTGACAACTTGATTCTTCTGTAATTCGCGACGAAAAATGCTCATGAAATATGTGCCGTTTTTGAAAATCAGGACCGAAATATTAAAGGAAAATTGCTGTAGAAGAGAAAGGTGAAGAGCATGCAACTTAGTTTATTTCTACAAATACAGAGTCATTAGGTATAGTATATTCAGCATGAGGAGATTTGAGACATCGCTATTCGTAACATTGTTAAAATACATTAAGATTTTCGCACGCGCTCTCTGATGGATAGATTATGTTTGTATGCCATAATTCTTAAGACAAATCTAACGCACTGGTTTATAAAACTTTATTAGCTTTCATAACATTTTAGTTAGTTTTAAAGCAAACATATTGATGTGCCATTGCTCCGAATATTTAAAATTAATTTACCTGTAGCTATTTGGTTAAGGTAGTTTATGCACGACAAGCTACAATAACAAATCATATGTAAGCGAGTTTTCTGATTGCACCACCTTAGTTTGACTTGCAGAAGATCGTAAAGGTCTCGCAAAATTAAAACACTTTGGCTGGTCTCATGATTTTGATCGCAAGCTGATTTACTAAAACATCTACACATTTGTCTGCCTGATATATAGTACGATAATGTAAACAACGGAAGAACATGCAGCCCAGCTAAATAATGATGTCTTCAAATTAACAAGTTATGTTTTAGATGGTTACACGTTAAGCATAATTCTGAACAGACTAAACCTTTATGCTATCCACAAATCAAGGGCTTAGAATGTAGGTTAATTGATCGAGCTTGTTCATCTTTCTGATAAAATCAAACGACTTTGTGCGTTCTCAATTTAGAGCTGATTCTACGAAAAATTACACACCAAAATAGTAAAACACTACCAGCATCAAAAATTTGTTATGCTATTAGCTGAAAATTTACCCTTCTGGTGCATAAAAGAGGAATATTGACTTGATTTAACTTGAAATGTATATCCTTGGCCGAATGTAATTTGCATTGCTCTATTTCTAGCCAGAATATAGGTTTTAAGCAAGAATATATCCCATGCTGTTACATTCTTGCACAAATTAGTTTCTCTCACACCAAAATTTACATTTATTCTATCTATTATTTTGGAACAGATGTAATGAACACACACATTTGAACAGTAACTGACCACATTAGTTACACGTTTTTTTTAATTTTCCGGACATTTTACTGCATCGAATGCAACTTGCAGTCAGTCAAATCTGACAATGATATTTTAGATTTAAAATTTTACTTTTGCGTACATGGTAAGTAGATACCTTGCATTAAGATTGCTAAGCATGCACAAATAATACATCCCTCCATTTGTTTAATGAGTCTAATGTGACAAACTTTATAGTTGCTTGGATGATATTATTTGCGATATCTCACACAATAACTAAAAACGCGTACATTCCAGATTACATTTGTATTACCTCTGCCAAAATTATGCATGTCTTCTTCGATGACCAGCTATGAAAAACGGACTGATGCAATATCCAAACAAAAAACATTTATCAGAAAGGAATTGCTTTAATGTTAAAAATATATATATGCCAGTTTAGCAGATTCCTGTTGCGGACGCGGTTGCAGGTATTTTTTGTTCTCATAGCGTAAATAAGAATTCTAATATTTTAGATCTTTTCTGACAGATATGCTACTGTTCGTTCTACCTTTTGTTCGGTGAATAAGCCATCTCCAAAGGACTTATTTTATTCATGGTTTAAATTGCAATCTAACATTTCTGGATCCAGAACACTAAGTCAGCCATGCACTTTACGTTATCCACAGATCTTGTAGTTGCTATGTCTTTCGATTTAAGCTTTAGAATCGTGTGGTATATTAAAAGTTTACTGTTTGCGTTACGAAGCTGCATCACGCCATCAACATATAAGTCAATAGCGAAAAACCAAATGTAGCTTCCTCGCCTTGCGAGGGCTATGAATGATGATGGCAAAACTGCGTTGCATGCAAATTGGTGAATGTTAATTATTTCCTCAGAAAGGGTATATATTAAACCAAAAGCTATTTTGACGCAACAAATCACGATAATCAAGTACGAATTATCCGTAATGTAGGACCTATTATACATTAGTGTTTTATTAAGGTGTTTAGTCCGAATTCAAAAAATAGCTGCTAATTAGGTATAAACCTAACGGTTTACCTGAACATATATATTAAACGAATCCATATACATATCTATAAATTTGATAGTTGTCAACTGGAATACCTGTGCACTGATATGCCGGACATGCAAACCATAGAAAACACGACTTCAGAACACCATGACTCCTAATACACATTGTAATTATAACTCAGTTTCATCAGCCAACCTTTCCTTACTAAATAGTCTGACACATTAGTTAATAGCTGCACTATTAAAAAACCTTGAAATGTTTAATATTCTAAACATGGTTTTTGCAAATTATCCGTATAACGCTCGTCGTTCCAACTAGTTCCAAAATAAACTAAGAGGCTTTTCGGAAATTCTTTCGTTTTCACTTGGAATATGTGCCCCAAAGCTTTGCATACAATTGGTAAATAATGTTTAAAATCCATAAATAAAAATTGTTATTATTTATTCAAATTATTTCGCATACCATTGATATTACTGAGTCAACGATTTTCATTTCGATCATTGATGCACCGAATGGCGAATACTGAAAATAGAGAGGGAGAACATTATTAGCTGTGTTGATCCATCGTAGGTGGTTTCGGCACATGCGCAGAAGCACGCCCATGATTCCGGTGCGGTAGCAACATATTGCAGCTGGACTAAATCATACCCGGGCGATTTGCACTCCCTGTAACTTTAGTCTGCAAAATAAGCGACAATAAATCTTGTTAATTCCTACAACGATTTTGTCTCCACTAGCGACTCCGGCAATTTTTCCAATATTTCACAACTCGGCGCCCGAAGCATGGAGGGTGAGCCCTGCGTTTGAAATCCGGTACCACTAATTGTACCGATGTACGCTTGTGCTACCTGGTAAGCGATCCTGCAGCGGTAGACTCAACAGAAGCAGTTGTCCCAGGTGCCATATCCGGTGCGTTATAATGCGATCAACTCGAATCCGACGATAAGACAGAGTATAAAGCCCTAGTCTACATCATTACTCGTACAAAGTACTACGTAAACTGGGAATGAGCCGGGTAGCTACATGCTAAATCCTTGCCCTTGTCACTCCTTACCTACTATGATCAGAGAATAGGCGCCTGAGCCGTACACAAGCACCGATCTTATCAGGGAAGAGAAAAAAAGGGAGCTAAGCTCGTCAAAGTAAGCGCAGAAGCTGCGTCTAAGTGACAAAAACAAACCTAGTCCGTTTGCATAGAGTGTGTGCGTTTTGTCGACAGAATTCAGGTCACAGTGTAAGCATACGCATATATCCTTTACGGAACTGGTGAGTTGAAGCAGGTGGCCGACCAACGGATGCATTCACTCATTACCATTCCTCTTCAGTCCCACGATCTAAGACTTGGTTGGGTTGAGCGGTAGGTCAGCTTCTGCAGACCACCTAGATAGGCGGTCGAGATTCTGCTGAAAGACGTCGCGGTATTCTGGAGAATTATTAACTTTTCCAAATATTTAGTCCATCTGCACATTATGCGCAGGGCGACGGAGAAATCTGAAAATACTTCGTTGATGTGCATTAGGAAAAGGATGAGCCACAGTATTGTGGCTTTGGATACACCGTTGGTGGAAGTGTGCCATTCTTTGAGGTGATCACCTACCTGAACCCGCCATCTTCTCCGAATAAGGAATTCAATTATCCACAAGTGCAGTGCGCCACCAGCACCACAGATCCTTAGCCTGTGGAGGCGAACCTCATATTTTTAATTTATCGGAAGATCTACTGGATGCAATGTAGATAGCATCTATTGACTACTCCGGTCCAACACTGCAACCGTTTCTGCGGCGCCCACGTAAATTTAGTGATGCACGCCAGGCCCTTCAGGACGCCATGCTGTGTCGGCAGCTGCAGAAGACCCTTTTTGATATATCTGTTAACAATCCGGGTAAATCAACGAAACTAAAAATTTGAAATTCTGAAGGACATATAAATATGTGATACTTGAAAAAAGCGATCCGTTTGCGAACGTTTCGTTGATACTCCAGTTGACAGTGTTAGAGTGTATGTGTTGGCGGTTTCGTATAATAAGATGATGGAAGTTAGATCGATGTATCGATGCATCTAGTCACATCTATGTCACTTAAGTCTCAATTCTGTATAGTTGTTTAGTTTGTTCCCTTTTTGTGTAAATAAACATTTACCAAAAACAACATTCCATTTCCATGTGCTGAATAATATTGTTAACATGCAATTCAGTACCATGATAATCATGTCTATATAGCAACTATGTCAGGCTTTTGATAATGTAGCGTACAGAAATGCTTTTCTGTTTTCCAATTTAGCCTACGTTTGAAAAGTGCAGGGTGCTACCTATCTCACTTTCCATAGTAAAGTGACTAGGGGAACGCACTTCGCGATTTGAAGTCCTTGGAAAATGTCAAGAATCTACATTGAACCGGACTACGCACGATCTGTGCACTCACACCCAAATTGTGCGTTTGGTCTGAGATGTGTGTCATTAGCTTCTTCATTCCCTACATAAGGCCAGCGCTTGCGCACAGCCCACGCGAATTTTCCTATCATGCGTGGCAACGTCAAGAAAATAAGAACGGGTTAAAAAACTAAAATGCATTTTCTTATGTTTCCTGATATTCCTTTCCAGCTATCCCACTCTGTAACAAGTATGACAAGAAGGCTGCTGTACTTGAGCGTTCAAAGCTCTACTAATGCAGACGATATATGACCAAAGACTTTAGAGACATCCGTATGAAATCGCTAAGACATAATACCGGTAATTTTATTGATCCTTCGATCAAATTCAGGTTCCTGAAATGTGTAAATATAAAACATTCACTCCTAGTTGTAAAACTGACAATATTATAAAGCTCTTGAACGGCCGTCCAATAACTCGTCTCCGTGTGCTGTCCAGTGATTAGGAAGTTTTTACTTTATTGTTGCTGACAGGAGCCCGTGAGATTCACCACAGCAAAGTGGCACAGCAGCAAATACTCCGCCGTAATCGCTCATGGATTACAAAAGTGTTGTTGACCTAAGAAACTCAAAAGGAAGCAGTCGACTCTGAGTATTCGTCCACGTTGTACACATAGACTAGTAAAATTGGTTATCATCAGTACAGCTATCTTCTTCGCAGGCTTCAAAGGCATGTAATCAATGACACTTTGCTGAGTTGGAGCAACAAATGCATCATTCAAGTTTAGCTGAATGTGTGAGCACACTGTGTTATGTCCGCCGCAATATTTGTCTGGTTTGACATAATTCAAGGAACAATAGGTCTTGCGAATTGTACTAAAGTTAAAATGCTTGCTACTTGCACGACAGAAAGACAGTAGACGATCACGTGGCCCTGCAGAGCTATATTGGCGGATTGTATATATGTTTGAGAAACGGTTCCGATATGATGTGGCGCAATGCGACTCATTTTATCCACCGTCAGCGTACTCATAACAATGGATTATAGAAAATATAGTTACGAGCATTCCAGACAAGCTGTATCCAACAGATAAAGCAGGATGAATTTGATTGTTCAAAATTTGATGAATAATTATCGATAAAGCCATTTCGCCAATTACTTCCAAAAGAGAGTGTTATGTAATTTTGAACCATAATTCTTTCTGCAAATTCTACCAACACACGAAAAGTCTCATGTGGAGTATGTAATCCATGGCTGGCTTCTATGGTGCATATATGATGTCAATGCAACTGGGGTCAAGTGACCAAAATCATTCGGATAATGCTTCATTGCACCTACTAACTTAGGCTAAAGTCCCCTGGCATATATGACAGTGAATATCCGGTAGTTTAAAAAGATCACATCACGATTTTCCTAAAATGACGAAACAAAAACAAACATGTTACTTCTACAAATCAGTCATTTACTAAACTAAAGAACACCAGTTCAAAATGACCATTAATTACGAGGAACCATTTTTTACCATTAGGATGCCGAAAATAGAACGGCACTGGTACACATGCACTAAGCTCCTCCAAATATGAATGGGAATTATGTATCAGATTAATAATACACTATATAATCATTCTTACGCAGGAAAAATAAGCTGACCCAGATAATGTGCTCAACAAATCTCTTCGTAAAGTAACGGGTAACAATCGGTCATGTGGACGACTATGTGATTTGGAAACTGACTGCGAAGAACCTCACTTAATCTGAAGATGTGTTCGTATGTGTAGCTTAGCGATTAATTTAAATCCTTAACTTCACCATTTGTTCTATCACTTCACCTATTGGATTTGTAATCTTTCCGGTCATCTCAATGAATTTGTTAACTGCACGCTTTTTAACCCTAAATAAACCATTTTACACTATACACATTTTCTTACTTTAGCTTTTGAGTTGACTACAGGATAAAGCACCGGCCATTACACATGTGTTTCTGCTATATGCTGGGATAGTTTCTGCCATGAAGCGAGTCAATCACTTCCAAGCTTAACGTGTCCACCGGTGTAATCATAATCGCAGACTGTCAAGTGGAAAACGTTCGAGGCGAATTCGTTTTTGGTGTTTCATAAATTAATAGACACTATAATTTCCGGATTATGGACTTCAAGAAAATAAAACGTTTGAATATGGTGTGCGCAACTAAATTAATTAGAGGGTGAATTATTTAAAACGTGTTATTAAGCATGTGTGCTCAGTGTGCCATATACAGAAACAATAATTATGTTGTATCTTTTTGTATTTGAATTATTCAACATTGCTGTGCCAGAGTTTAAAGTGTTACGTTCAGCCTTATTTCCGTTATAAGAATATTTATAGAATGCAAAATTTAAATGTCAACTTGCTTAGAATTGAATTCATTTAAGAAAAAGACCTTGAATTCATGAAATAATTCAGTATTATTTACATTATTTATGCATTTAATATCAAACTATTTTATTTGGGTTGTGAACAAAAGAAAGAGTTATAGCATAACATAGAATTATGAAAAGCTGCACACTGCACGCTTTTAATAATGCATAAAACCTAGTAGTTTAAAAGAATTATTTTCTCAAAAAAGTCCAGATACCCGCGTCAAACAAGCTAAATGGGTAAAAGCATAAAACTAACCGACCTAGAATTGAATGCCAATAAAAGCAACAGAGACTTTGAATTAATAGGAAAGAACCATGTCACAGTGTTTGCTTGAACAAACCAGTATTCTAATAACGTTTCACCGCAATTTGATTCCAAGACGCATAGGTAAGCTACCAATCTGGAAAACACCACACGCGCTTTTTGATGTATTGGAGCTAGTTAGTGGTGCGCATACATCGAACCCATTTTGGGGATCGCACTAATGACCGCTAGAGAATAACGCCAAATAGTACGCAGCATATACCACTGTGACATAGGAACGCCAGCCGACCGTTATGAATTGAAACCTAACTGCGATATAGCAAGATCCATCCTCCACCGCAGTGCAGCTTATTGCCCGTCTGGAAGACAGTTGTTGGCCGTCAAGATCAGGTCTTCATTTTCCTGAATCGTGAACGCAAACAGCAATATTGTATACTGGTAGGCGTTAGATCTTTAATTACTAAAGGATAGACGAATTTGCGTATGATTTGATTTGGTTCCTCGAAGTTAGATTTCATGTCCCATAGGCAAGCTACTAATCCGGAAATGCACCAGACCTGCGTTTCGCTTTATTGGGCGTCGTTAGTAGTGCGCATTCATCGGTCAAATACTGGGATTAAATCTAATGGCCGCTAGGCGCTAACGCCAACTAGGCGAATGCTTATGCCACTGAGCCATAAAGAAAGACAGCCGACCAGTATGAATTGTAACCTAAATGCGTTACATACCGACCCATGTTCCAAAGCCGAACAGGTATAGGCGTGCAGAGGAAAAACGTTTACAGTCAAAGAGAGGAGATTAATGGCTAGCGCCGGAAATCCACAGAACAATATAACATAATGGTAGGACTTAATACTTTGATTAATAATTAGCATCAGAAGACAGTTAGGCGAACACGCATGTTTTCAGTGGTTTGCATCAGGCCCATACACCACAGGTAATACGAATAAAACAAACACAGTTTATTTAATTACGATGAATCATTGATGTGAATTGACCGGTCAATACGATCAAGTGACGACACTGGTTTGAGCATCATTAGTGGAAGTGTCAAGCGTGGTGCCATAACATAATGTGTAGACAAATTGGTGTATGATTTGATTCTTTTATTTACAATTAGATTCCAAACATTATAGGTTAGCTGCTAAACTGGAAAAGCACCACACACGCGTTTTGTAATACTGCGGCCCAGCAGTGTTGCGCATCCATTAGGTCACGACTTGGGATCGAACCCATGAACGCTAGAGGCTAACGCCAACTAGCCTGCAGCATGTGCAATAAAGTTATGGGGGAAACACCCAACGATTAGTAATTAAAACATAAATGCAATATAGATTGACCCAACATCCACTGCCAGGCAGGTTATTGCCCGTGCAGAAGACATGGGTTGGACCTCAAGGTCAGGATTCCTTTGACAACTCCGCGAATCCACACAGCAATTTTCAATGGTAGTCGGCCTTAGATCTCGGAGTAATTTTGAGTATACGGATTTGGGTAAGATTTTATTTGGTACATGGCGATTTGATTTCAAGCAGGATAGGTAAGCTACCAATCCGGAAAAGAACCAGACGCATATTTTAAACCTATTGAAGCTTGTCATTTGTGCGCATCCATTGGTCTCCTAGTACCCATGGCCGCCAGAGTCTAACGCCAACTAGGCATCAGCATATGTCATTGAGTCATGAAAAACGACAGCCGAAAATAAGGAATTGAATCCTAATTGCGATAAAGCACGCCTCTCCTTCACTGCCATGCAGGTTATTGCCCGTGCAGAGGACAGTGGTTGGCCGCCAAAGTCAGGTATTCCCCTGTCGGCGCCGTGAATTCACACAGCGATTTGGAACATTTGCAGGGCTAAGATCATTGAATAATAATGAGTACGCGGATTTAGGTATGGTCTGATTTTGCTCAGCGCAATTAGATTCCAAGCCGTACAGGTAATTTACCAATCTGAAAAAGCAATAGACGCGCGTTTTGTCGTATTGGAGCTCTTCAGTTTTGCATAGATATTAAACCCCTACTAAGGATCAAAACAATGAAAGCTAGAGGCTAACGTCAACTACCCATCAGCTTATGCCACTGCAACATGGGTGACGTTGGCCGACAATTACGAATTGGAAACTAACTGTGATATATCCCGACGCATCATCCACGGCCGTACAAGTTATTGCCCGTGCAGAGGACATTAGTTGGTAGTCAAGATCAGGTCTTCCATTGCAAGCGCAGTGATTCCACTCAGACTTTTGAATGCTGGTTGGGCTTAGCTCATTGTTTAATAACGATTAGACGGATTTATGTATGATTTGATTTTCTTTTTCCCAAATAGATTTCAAGCAGCAAAAGTAAGCTACGTATTTGCAAAAGCACCAGACGCGCGTTTCGAAAAATTAGAGCACGTCATTTGTGTGCATACATCGGTCTGTTGCAGATGGTCTTACACAGAATTGTTAGAGGTTATCACCAACAAGCAAGCAGCTTCTGGCTCTGAGGCATAAAGCACGACATTCCACCATTAGGAATGGAAGCCTAACTGCCATATAGTTCGGTCCATCCTCCACTGTCGCACAGGTTATTACCTGTGCAATGGACAGCGGAATGCCATCAAGGTCAGGTCTTCCGTTGCTAGCTACTTGAATCCACACAGCACTATTGAATACTGACAGGACCAAGAAATTAATAATGAGTAAACTAATTTGGGTATGATTTTATTTGTTTCAACGCAATTAGACTCCAAGCCGCATAGTAAGTTATCAATCCGGTAAAGCACCACATGCGCGTTTCGTCTTTTTTCGGCCTGGCAGTGTTTTGAATTAATCAGGCCCCTGCTGGGGATCTAACCCATGGTCGCTAGAGGCTAGCGCCAAATAACCAGCAGGTTATACCACTGTGTCAGGAGGGACGACATCCAATAGCTATTAATCGAAACAAAAACGCGATATATACCGACACATCTTCCACGGCAGTGCAGGTTATTGCCCGGGCAGATGACGGTGGTTGTCTGTCAATGTCAGGTCTTCCTTGCCGGCGACGGGAATCCACACGGTAATTTTGAATCCTCTTAGGGCTCAGATTTAGGTTAATAACGAATAGAATGATTAAGATATTATTTGATTTTGTTCCTCGCATTTAGATTCCAGACCGTATAGATAAGCTACCAATCCGAAAAAGCACCAGAAGCGCGTTTCGCCTTATTGGTGCTCGTCAGTTGTGCGCACCCATCAGTGTTCTACTGTGATTTGAAACAATGACCACTAGAGACTAACGCCAACTAGACATTAAGCTTATGGCAATAAGCCATGGGGCACGACAGCCGACCATTTCGAATTTTAAACCTAAGTGCGATAAAGCCCGAGCAGTACTCCACTGCCGTGCAATTTATCTATTATGCAGAGGACTGCGGTTGGTCGACCAGTTCAGGTCGTCCTTTTCCAGCTACTTGAGTCCATTCAGCAATTTCGGATGCTGCTAGTGCATATATCTTCAATTTATAATGTGTAGACTGATTTTGGTATCATTTTATTTGTTTCCTCGATATTAGCTTTGAAGCCCCATAGTTTACCTACCAATACGGAAATGCACCAGACGCGCGTTTCGCCCTACTGAGCTTGTCAGTCGTGTGCATCCTTCAGCTAGTTTTGGGGACCGAACCCATGATCGCTAGAGGCAAACGTCAACTAACCAGCAGCTTATGCCACTGAGCTATGGGGACGACAGCCGACCGTTGGTAAATGAAACATAAGTGGCATATTGTTTGACCCATCCTCCCGTGCCGTGCTGGCGATTGTCTGTGCGAAGGACAGTGGTTGGCTCTCAAGATGCGGAGCTCCTTTGCCAGCGCCGTGAATACACACCGCAATTTTGAATACTGTTACGGCTCAGATCTTTTTTAAGACGTAGTAGAAGCATTTGTATAGGATTTGCTTTCGATCGAATTTGATTTTTTATTCTCGGCGCTGTCTTGGAATGCATGACCATGACATCCAAACCCTGTCCACTTTACGGGCATTAACCGTCACTGTACTGAAAGAAATTTCGGTCTTTTTCGCAGTGTTATTTTAATTCGTAATATTCGACTCTCGTCCTTCATTGCTTAGTGGTATAAGCTGCTGGATATTTGGCGTTAGCCTCTAGTGGTCATTGTTCGATCCCTAATAAAACACCGATGAATGTGCACTACTGACTAGCCCCAATAGAGTGAAAGGCTCTTCTGGTGTTTTCTATTTCGTCGTTTACCTTCCCGGGTTTAGATCTAACTGGGATGAACCAAATCATATCATACCCAAATCTTTCTTCTCAGTATTAAACCCTTACTCTGATTTTGAATACATATATCTAAGTTTCTACGGCAGGCTTACGCATTTTACTATGATTACCCATTTTTTAGCCAATTATCACGTAAAAAAGGTAAGTGCTAATTATGATACTTTACCCATCTTATACAAGCTTTCCTTGCATAGTCTTCTTTCCTTCACATTGGCAACATAATCATGATATGCATGCCAACATCACCAGTTTTCTTCCTGTTTCCCTGCTTTGCAGAGTCCTAAAACAAAAACATTTGCGTCTCCCTCAAATATTTCTGATTGATATTATTAATGTTTAGTTAATTAAATGGACAGTAAAAGTGCACAGGCCATTTCAGTAAAACGTTTTAGGTTTTCCAACATTAACAAAGGGATTACTTTATAATCAGAGCACAACTTATCTTAACGCATCAACTTAGTGTCTCGATCTACTCCTCAAATGAAATGCAATCATCCCTAGGCTATACAAAACTAAAAATTTGCATCCAAGTTTTAATTTGCAAATATGTGAAGAAGTGGAGGAAAGTTTTTGCCAATGTTTTTCTTTATTTGTTGCGTATTTGCGTATATGTTTCGAAATTGAGTAAATATATTTATTTCGCACTCTCAAGTATTTTTCTACTTTTACCGTTGCTAGGAAGTTTGATGCTACTTAAAAGGCAGAGCGACATATACTGAACTCCATTCAAATGGCAGGAAAAATTTCAGCTACGGGAGAAATGTGAATATCCTTGGATACTATTAACCTGCGTAGCCAATTGGAAATATTTGAATCACCATTTGCTTATCAATCTGACAGTTAGTATAATTGGAAACTGAAAACATACCCATGTTAAATTTATATCAATCATTGAGATTCCGATCTATTTGAAGGAAAACGGCGAATCCATAATCATGCCTTAGTTGGAAATGCTCGTACTAAATTTCAAAAGGCTTCAACATTGATACTTTGGCTCTAATGTTTTATTATTCTTTGCACTAGTTTGGATTTTCGTTAATACAGTGCTCCAGATTAAAAGAACATTCAGCGAATATATGTTTAACCTGCTTACAGTTTAAAAATTACAGTTTAAATATTATATGGAAATGTTGTCGTGTTGAGAAAGTCGACAATAATGGTCGTACAAAATCCACAAATAACAATTTTGGGGGGACAACAAATCACAGAAAGGCTGCATCAAAAGTTGGAAAAAAGAATCCGCGCCCACAAATCTCCTTTTGATTTTGTTTATGATTTCAGCACTAGATCCATTTTGGAATGCTCATATGGCATAATTCTACTGCTCACTGCATAAGGTCAACAAAGTGAGCTGCGAAGCTGGAACCTATAACATAATCCAAGCGCAATATCAAGCAGGAAATAAAATCACATATTGCTCAAATAACGTTAAGCACTAAGCCGTGCACACACAATAGAGAGTAGTTTACTAAATTGACCAGACAAGTGTTACTATAACTTTCATCAAATACACTTGTGATACCCTCGGGGTTTTCATTATATTTATAGTGAGTAAAAGAAATAATCGAAGGTAGATAAAAGCGACGCTTACGCCACCTGCATCAATTCAGAATTTAAGGAAGGAAATGCTCTAAGATTTCTAATTTTACAAAGGGTTAAGGCAACCTAGTCTATACTGACCACGACAATATACACCACAATATGAACAATAGTTCTGTTCTCAAATAAAAACCCGAAGTCAAATGAGTCGATATGCCGACAAAATTTACATGAACTCCAGCCAGTTACACAGCCGTCTACGCAATTCAATCCGTGGCGAAATAAACCAAAACGTTCGATAGTCCAATCAATCAAGTTTTCTACATTGGTTTATCCAAATTGGAATTCGATGTGAGTACGTAGCTGAAGGAATGTGTTTTATTGAATCCCTAAAAATTATCGGCGGATGGGAATCCACAAAATGTACAACATTAATTTTGTGTTGAAGGGAAACAAGTGGAACCAGATTTAGGGTGTTTTGCATGTCTGTGTTGAACTGCTAGCAAAACACTGAATAGGTTAACTAAAGAAATTACATAGCTCAAAAGGGACGTGGGTGAACAAGCAAAAGCTGGATAACACTCCCTACGAAAACCATCCCCAATTTGCCTAATGCTTGGCATTCCTCCTCCTAATCTAGTTGCGCTTAGCAATTCTGGCACGATTAAACCGTGTGTGAAGTTGGATTACTGACGATATCTGGCAGACTGTGTTGTTATCCTGAAGTCATGTCTCAGTCAGGCAGCAGACATCGATTGCGAGGGTCTCCATGGTGCGCGCCAGTCCCGCTTGTTGTCCGATCTGCAGTGGAGTGCGCACTTTTAGCGTTGCTAACTTGAACAGATTTACAGATTGCAGAAGTGACGGTGGAATACCATGTAGCTGGTGGTTCCATGTGAAGCACAGTGTGTCTCAGTCAGCAAAGGGTGACGGGACGGAATCACCGGTGGAGACATAGTAGCCCACCGTCGAGGAATCACGGAATTAAGTGTGTAAGTAATACACAGGGATGATAGGTAATTTGTTGGCATGTGCTTTTAAAGCTGGTACAGTAGCAGGAACGTAAAACCTCGTGAGAGCTAGGGTGTGTTTCCATATTTCGTCAGTAGGCGTGGTACTACCAAGTTGCCTAGGCCGAAGTATGGAGTTGTCTAAAGGCACTCCACCCGTGGGCTTTGACAAAATGGAACGAATTCAGGGAATTGCGCGTATTGGGAGCCGATGACCGGATTCTCGGATCATACACGTTTCATTTGGTCAGGTACCATTCCTCCAACCTGCAACCTGCCGGGATACAATGCTTTGCCGGAGCGAAGCAATCAGGGGAGATCTTATTTAGTGGCGGGTCAAATCCGACACGTCACAGTGTTTTTAAACAGTCATTTTGGCTTTTCATAGGGTGAAGGCTTGCCAGGCAAAATGCACCAAGTTATGGAACACTGCCGCCGAAACATTCGCTTGAACTAGGAAAATCCGAAACACCCAGCGGGCACGACGAAGGGCTTAATCAGCAGGCTAGCCAGTAGGATATTAGGCACTCAGCTGTAATGCAAATCTACGTCATGGTAATAGCACACTCGCAAAAGTTTTTAAAAGGTTGACGAAAGCGCCTTGCCAATTCTGTTGGAATGGTTTTGGACAAACTGAAAACGACTTTGCATGCTCTGATCACCTCGCTAGCCTTTATTTTTCAAGTGTTGGATTAGCTGCTCTTTCCTATTGTCCCACACATGATCATCATTTGTGTTTAATCCATCTCAGGCAACGAGAGCTGCACGCTAATGCATGTTATCGCAGTTCTCTACGCTGCTGTTGGAATCCGTTGTCACATCTTCGGAACAGCATGATTTGTCAGTATTTTCTACTAATGGGTGATTTCAATTGACGTAGAACACGTTGACTCACATATACTGAGGCCCTGGAATTTTTGTGGAATTTGTGCTTGAATCTGGGACTGAACAACACATTTGCTGAAGGACAGTCATAACACCGCCTAGTATTGATGTGAATTAGCATTTTGTAACATGCGCATGACCTTCTTATCCTGAGGCCTCTAGCAGTTATCATCGACTCCATTCTCATTGGAAATGCGAAGCTGCCGCCTCAGCAACTCCCATGCAATGTATCCAGCTAACAACTAATAAAAAGGACATCAACAGCCTGACTTAAGCCATGTATCAAGTGGTCTGGTCTCTTGCAAACTGCAGCTGCTAAAACCTTGTGGTTAATTATGAAACTAGGAGTCAAGTCATTAAGTAAGTAATATTGCCCCTCAAGTGTCTGGTCTTCGGACGGGTTAAGCCACATTGATTCAACATGGAATGTGGTAATCTAACTGGACTGTGTTGAAGATTGTGGGATAACTTCTTTAGTCTGTCACTATCGACAGTATCATGGCGTATAAAGGCCACCTTAACATTTGTAGCCGCGCGAAAAGGAGAGAGCGAAAGCATTTAGATAAACAACTCGCAACCACCGCAAAGGCTGAACTGGGGTGGAGCTGCTTACGAGAAGTGGCGCGTGAAGTCGACAGGTCATATAGCAGTGCACTGAAGCCTTATTTATTTTGAAACATCCTCTTGTAAGGTGTGCATAGAAGCAGTTAAAGTAATCTGTTAGAAGGCCTTAGCCATTCTCTTCCAATTCTTTCTTCACATTTTCACCTGTTTGATTCCTAGGTGTATTGTGTTTGTGCCTGAAAAGAGCAATTGCAATGTTACAGTTCGCAACTTATTCTTTTTCGCGCTCAGTGCTTAAGGACTTGGACGGACGGTTCCTTTTCTCTAGTATTGAGCATGCGTCTGTGTTGGCAGCGCACTACATGTCAGTGGTTTCAAATAACCATTTACTGTACGGGGCTCAAATACACCGCGCTTACCGAACTCAGCAGTCTATTTGTGGGGTTGAGTGTGTGTCAGCCATTTGCCAAACGACTTCAACAAGCATGATAAGTCAGACAAGCACCACAAAATAATTTGCGGATTCTTCTCGGCCATTGACTCGCCTTCTGTGACTGACCTGTTAAACGAGTCTCTGTAAGAAGGTCGTTGCCAAGTTAAATGGATATACATATTGGTAAAGCCAAATCCTATCGGTTTTGCCCTAAGCAGTTGGATAAAAGCATAACATCGTTGTCAAAGATTCTGGACTCATCAGCCCATAGGATCGTGAAAAAATGTGCTATAGCCATTCCGGACCAAAGACTTTTTGACGTCAACACCACACGGCTTCATACCAAGTTGCAACTATATAACCCAAATACTGGTTATATGGCATGTATGGTTGAAAAGTATGTAAAAAAGAGAAGGGTGCAGGCGTGATGTAATTCGATTATAAACGAATATTTTACAGTGCGAACTACAATGTCCTCTTCCACACGCGGAGAGCGTGCGGGGTTTATGCCTTACAGCAGCAGTCGATCCGAGATTTTCCCGCTAGACAAATGTGTATAATCTAAGTTGATAGCCATTTGACTGACAGTTATCATTATACCAGTAACTTTATATAAGCCACCGTAACTTAGTCCTCTTTCTTTCTGAATTATGTCAACGATTTACCTCAGCCTTTTCAATATTCATGTATTCTGGTCGCATAAATCCTGAAGATGTGAAGAGCGATTAGCTCTCCCGACAACCGCTGACTAATTTAGCGATACTTCAACCGCCTCTTTATTTGGCATACATAAGTCGCCTCCTAGTCCAACAAAACCAGTCCTAGATCATTAAAGTCGCAAAGGGTTGTGACAGACAAGGTAACACCAGTGACTGCGAACCAGGGAACTGCTGTTGGCGGTGACCGGGATGAGCATAAGTGAATCTAATGAATGGGATATGGGAGGTGCGGTGATTGGTGCTTAAATAATGAATACAATAGGTCCATTGGATATGGCAAAAGCGAAAGCATTGGTACAACCCATGACTGATGCTTCAGTAGGCATGATTCTACCCTGCTGCCCAGGACGAAGTAGAGGGTTTTTTTAGGGTGCACTACCCCAATATTTTGACCAAGGATCCTAACTACCATAGGTACGTTTCACAACCCATTGGGATTCGGTGAAAAATAAAGTGGTTCATTTTCGATTGGGATCACAAAGCTACAGGGACCGAAATAAATTTGTTTTACCATATTCTTCAGAGAGGAAATGGAGTAATGGCTTTATGTAGTGGTGTATAACATCGTTAATAACACATTGTTGTTAAACGGATTTAACGAGAACGCTTGCTAGACAAAAACCCATCAGATATTAGAATACTGCCTCCAAACTGTTGGCTGGTATGTGCTAATCAGGGACAGACAAGCTGGCAACCCGATGTTGTTCGACAAGCTAGCTACAAGGCAAACTGCATCTGGGTGGCGCTAGACAAACGTTCTACTGGGATAAGAAACACCGCTACAGAGCCATGCGGGCTGGGGGTCAGGTTTGCACTATCCGGCGATAGAAAATGCCACCGTAGGGAAGAACTAAATGACTTTAACGCCCGAGTAATGGCAATTTCCCTCCGTCTTGAACATTATATTTTTGCGCCTTTTAGTAGCATGCATGATCCCACGACTTGATAGAAGGATGATAAAAATGACCAGTTTTCCACCCACACTTATGTATACCAGAAAAGGCTGTGGAATTTTGGAATAACGAGATGGGCTCTACTTTTGCCTCGGGAGTAGTTTGTTATACGTGATATTTCTGTGTGAATTGTACCGCAATATTTTTCTTTTGGTGTAATTTTCAACATGTGCAAATATAGTGGATGTCTATGGCTAATTTCGGAGTTTTATTGATTGATCCAAATGCCTTCTGCCGTTTTGGAGTTTCCCTACTGTAGTCGGCTATCATGACCACCACACCGGTAACCCGAAACGAAGTATTTGGCGTTAACCAAACTTGTGCCAAGATAATAAAAATAGGTTGAGTTGTAGAAGTTGCATAGTTTGGTACCATTCAAATTGCATCAAGGTCTGTAGAACCGACATAAAGAAGTACAATGCGCCCGGTTAACTTTGGTTCTTTCCAAAGTGTATGATGGTTTCACTAGTAAAACGTATACTAATGTTAACACAAAACACTACAGCAGAATCGCCGATACTGAACATCGTTTGAATGCAAACGTTGCTTCATCCAAGAAGACAATAGCGCCTCTGGCACCTTATCCGCATGCCTCAACTGCTGCCTCGAGACCAAGGAAAAGTGCCAGACATTCACACAACCACGCAGTACTACAAACCTTGCGAACCACAAACCAACAAGTTGTCGCGACCGACAGAAGCATGCCTAGCCGCAATGCCCGTATCCTCTTAACTAATATATCGACCGATGCTACATCAGGAACAGCCAACGTACCGATTGACCAACGATATCCGAAGCGGTCTAAAGATTGGTCCACATATGCTACCGTTGCTGCTAGGTGTAATAAAACATCGACCTTAGCAGCCTCACCCAGTAGTCACAAAACGGGTCAGGGACCAGGTGTAACCTGCAGATACGTCACTAAATCCGTCGATAACCGTGATTCTCACATCGCTGATGATCTGAGTCCAAGTCAAACTTCATTAGGAGTGAACAGCTAGACGATTTAAAGCAATGGCATTTCCTTATGACAAAATCAGAATTCAAGCCATCCGACTAATATAATGCGCATTACTAGACATTCGACCTCGAATATTCTTGAGTAGTGCTGGCTAAAGCTAGTAACAGTGGGATCAACAGAGGATGTCGAGACTATTTTTATCGGCATATCGTCTGCGGACTGCAAAACGTTGGATGAGAATACTTCGGATGTTCCATTGAGCGAACGCCAGTGGAACAAATAAAGTCCTAACTACCACCGCACGAAGAGTAGTAAAATAATAATTTTCCTTCATGGCGTGCCCGACCTACCAAAAACACGCAACGAAGAAGCCCAAGCTCATGACTTGGAAGATTGTCCTTCCATCCGTGAAACTATTAGTGCTGGCGACGTCATAATTCAGTCGATTACAAGGTTACCTGTGTCACCAAACCGCAGCGGCAGTGGCCAGAGGATAGTGATACTACCGATGCAATCACAAAAGTAGCCATGAACTTCACCCTTAGCCAGCAATTACTACTCAATACACTGCTTTCGGAAATACGACTGAAGTCAGCAAATAGGGATCCGCAGCTACTCGCTGTTCTCACGGAAACGACACCATCTGCTACTCAATATAACCACAACAGCGATTCAGAAACTTGTGCTCTAAGACCCGTAGCTATCAAGGAGGCTGCAGATGGACTACATACCGCAGGTGTAAGTGAGACCAAAAACAGATTGCATTCACATCGAGATTCGGCAGTTCACGTTTAGGTGTTAGTCTTTCATCGGTCTGCAATATTCCAAAGCATGCATTTGCTCCTAGTCAACAGTCATTGTCATCCGAGAAGCTTTCCTGCATATACACCAATGCACAAGGCTTGCCGAGTAAACCTTTCGTAATGCGGCTGCGTCAAGAAGCAAATCCTGCGACATCATCGCTATAACGTAGACATGGTTACGCCCTAACATAAAATGGAGATGGCACTGCCAGGCATATCCATCGTTCGGCAGATTCGACCCAGCAAACGAGCATGGGTAGCACTGTACATCCGTAACAGTCTTCAAAGTGAGCTCATAGTGGATCCGGTCATCGCGATACAAGATTCCCTTTAGTACCGTCAACGTTTAAAAAGCGACTACACTTGCTTATTGGCGGTCACTCACCGCCCTCCTTCCTCCACGCCCGAGAGGGACTCATAGCTGAAATCCTCAATACGGAGGATGATAAACACGACTTGTAGTCACATTCTCCTTACAGGCGATTTCAGCATTCACGATCTGGAATCTCAAGCAGCTCCCGGAGAACAGTTTAAGGTCGACCTAAAAGGGATTTACAAAAATTACCCAAAGTATGGCCACATCAACACACGCACCCTATTCCGAGATAAAAATAAGCCTTCGATACTGGATGTGATATTTATCAACGAGGAACTTATAGTCGTGAGGGTGATAGTCGACGTCTTGTTGGGCTTCAGATATCATGTAGTCATACGCCTAGAATAATTTGTTATGCAGTATATCCCGTGAAATTTGCAAACGCAACAAAAACCATTATACTCTATGACACATAAGCTCGAATAGGTAAGACAGCCAACTGGAACATTCTGGAAGACGAAGCACCAACTAGTGCATGAAAAAATTTATCAGCACTTTTGACTCTCTGGTTGCCGAAGCGTCAGTGACTAAGACCTTCTTCCCGAGAAATGTGGTCCCCTTTTTGCGTAGCAGGACACCGAAGTGTATTGCGGTGCGAAGCTTAGCCTGGCTTGTCTACAAATTCTTCCCCAGCCCCGAGAACTGGATGACCTACGCGATCCAATCTAACCACTGTACTCACCTTGCTCGCCAGGACGGAATAGCCTATCAGCAGAAGCTTTCGTTGCGTATGGCCTCAAGTAACAAGCTTCTGTATCAACATGTCAAACATCTAAGTAAAATAACGAGGAATTTCTGCTATTCAAAGAGCGGACGGACCCGTATAGACACAGAAGTTGGTGGAGAATATCCTGCACCTACAATATTCGAAAGCATTTCAGTACGATCACTGGCCACCTAACGGTGTGCCGATGGTTGTTTCACCCCCAAAGTTCACTCACATATACTGCACAGCTGAAGCGGTACTGAAAAACTGGGGAGTATGCCCAAGCATGGAATCCTGAAGTTGGCAATGTACACATGAAAGTGCTAGCGGTGATATGGGGGAGTTTAGCTAAGCTTCTGGCTCGATGCTTCCAACACTGTTTCGACGAAATCTACGTCTCTGACTTATAAAGCCCGATAAGGTTATCTCGAATCACAAGGGAGGCAGTCGTTTTAATCCAGCCAGCTAACGTCCCATAATACTATTATCGGTTCTTTCAAAGGTCATGTAAGCTATCATTTCTGATGCTCTAACCGCCCACTTAGAAGAATTTATCCAGCTCGTAGCGGAAAAGCCTGGTTTCCGACGGAATAAATCGTGTATTACAAATCTACTACTAGCTCGATCCAGCTGGGCTGATGCAGTAAACTCTTGCACATGAGTTTATGTAGTCTTTCTTGACTTATCAAAGGCGTTCGACCAATTAAACCATGATGTTACGCTCTTCAAGATCCAGAATTTCGGTATTAGTGCTTCTCTTCTAAGATGGAGCAGAATCTTTCTGCTACACCGGAGCTTAAAATTACGAATGAGAGCATTCCTGTCTAATCCAATCCCAGCTGCATGTGGGATATCGCAAGTAACTGTATTGGTTCCATGATTTTTCGAAATGTATTAAAGATATCAAACCCATCATAATTTCGAACTACCTGCTTTATGTCGATAACACCAATGTATGTATGACGAGCAATATACTAGAAGATAGCATAGTACTTCAAAACGATCTGAGTGGGTATACGCGTGGTCAAACCTGAATCGACTTCGATTCGATGTGGACAAACGTAGAATACCGCAATTTCGGTACAAGTTAGTGTACTCTTCCAAAATCGGCAAATAACAGCTTCCAGCTACTTCTGCAGAAAAAGCTCTGGGTGTTTTTCTCCATACCGACCTTGGATGCTCGAATCAAGCTGAGATATTGTCAATGAGGAGCATCCAACATGTAGAATCTTGTAGCATTAATTCGGGGGATTCGACGCCATGATGGTACCATACCTTACTGGTTCGTACATACGTCCACATGTGAAAAACGTAATAGCCATATGACAAACATGGCTGGGGAGAAACATCAGCGCCTTGGAAATACACCAGCGCTGTAGAATTTGTTTTCTGTACAAAGGCCAAAAGTGCTCGGGATCTTCTACGGACCGCATCAGCGATTGCGCAGTAACCACAATTTGGCTTACCGATTTAGATTGATCCCAATCACACGTGCCGCTACTTGCTAGATCTCAGTCACAACAGCAATTTGAGAGGCCACCATCTCAAGCTGGTAGAGCAAACAGTGGTTTGGCACACCGTTGGAATTTTATTTCTGTACACATTTGCAGAACGAGGAATGCCACTTCCGAATCTGTCATAAGGTCACCCACGACGGCAGAACTCAAAGCTCGATTTGACCGTGCACTTATTTTGCTGCACCATCTTACATGCCTCGTTAATTATGTAGGCGATTTCCCTGACTGTCAAATCCAAGGTTTCGTACCAGTGTTTTAACTCTTGTATGTGTGCACCAAGAGATCGATACCAGTTTTACTGACATCCTATTTGTCGTCATTCCTTATGGGTTTACCTTGGATTTAAAGCTTGCAATAAGTATAACTCACTGAGTTATAAGATGTAGACTTAATATTGCTAACAATAATCCTTTATTTTTAGTAATTTCACCATACTAATCATATGGGACCTCTTAAGCATTAGCGTTTTTACCCGTATAAGACAATTGTTCCATTGATAATATTGTCTAAGCCTAGGGGAAACCGGCTTTTCCTAGTGTATAATACGCTTGTTGTGTGTGGGGCCGCGGTGTGGACAGAACTAATCGGCCTTGAGTATTAGATCAGGCAATGCGAACTCTCACCGGCTTCTCTCACTGTGCACTATCCACTAACACACCGTTTTCAATCTGTGCATATTATACTGCACTTGAACGCAAAACCGGCTTGGTCCTATTAACCAACTCGACCAGGTTATCGCCAGCTAGCAGGATATAAACGAACTGCGCGTAACACTTGTACTTATCGGACATGGGTGTGCTACTTTTCACAAGTTGGTGCACACCAAAGTTTGTATATCAATTCCTAAATCGGTGTATTGCTCGCTTGCCGTAAATCGGTACAAGTTTAACCTCATTTCCATAGGTACATTTGCGAAGCGGATATAGCTGTAGGGCTTGATTGTTGCCCACAATGAATACGTCGACTTTTTCCCTGAGCGGGCGACCTGGGGCACCACATAAAAGAACAGGAAAGGATTGTGGCCGATGATGCTATTAAGTGCGCAAACTGTAAGTAGCCTGAGCTGCTTGATGAAATAGTAAGATCACTGGCGCATTAGTGGCAGATAATTATACATTTTTGTGTGAATGTAGGGGACCCTGCCGACAAAGTTGTATAGATTAATTTCGCAATCTATTCGACGATTCGCTTGGAAGAATATATGATGAACAGAGAACTTGGAGTAGATGAAAATGTATGCTAAGTTACACAGTAGTTCATAGATGTAGGTACATTGCAGATGCATTAAAGCTTCCTCTTTTATTTCGGGTTCAATCATTGTCTTGTGTACTGCAGTAAATATTTCCCCTGAATTAAACTGAAATTCCGTGATCGCTAAGTCAAGTTCATATTTTGAGCAGCGTTTCTACCGACTTTTCATCAACGGACGTAACTTCCTCAAAGCTTTATTATGTAGAGTGCTATCCCGCTGAATGACTTTTGATCGACAAGTACGTGAAGATTGAAATTTTGCCCCACGCTTCATGTCCTGTTACCAGTGCAAATAACCCACGTGAAATGTCACAATTACTGACGACTTTGTCTTATATCAAGAACGCACGAGAAAAGACCGCCCGACACCACAAACAGCACCGTCTGGTAATAATTCACATACTAACCAACATTAAGAAATGAACACTGTAAAGTATGAATTATAAAACTGAAGTAACTGTTCGCCGAAATCAATTTCGTTGAATTCAGTGCGGAAGTTAAGATAACATCTAAATTGGCTAAACAGAGAGAGGCTTTGCTTTAGGATTATAAGAAAAAAAGGAGTCTGCTGAAAACACGATTCGTCGTCATTTGTCTCAGCGCCCACTGATGAAAAAGAAACAATTTTGACTGGGGCTAAACGGAAGTTCTCTAGTAGGGGGTGACAAGAAGATGAGGAGTTCTCAAAGCACGTTTTTATACAGATAACTTAAAAATGTGCACATTTTCCCAGATTCGGCTTACCTTAGCTACAAAATGACGAAATTAAGTGGATGTGGAATAGCGACAAGAGACGTTAAGAGTCAGCACGAGAACAGCGAAACAGCAGTTGTCAAGGGACATAAATCGATGGGGTCAATTAAGGTCATCATTTGCTGTTTGAGCAAAATGCATTCCGTGAGAATGCACTTTATGTACTAAAGCATTCTGAAGTCGTTTCGACTGATGAAATTTCTGCAGCACACTTACTCAGCTAGGAAGTATACAACAAAACATGAGCGACAAAGTTGAACTAAATTTATTCGGGTTTATTTGACTAATTATTTTTCTGGCAGTTCGTAAATTGTTACCTTGAGAGTATTGCCCTATCAAACAAAAATACGTATGGATTCTTGTTAAATCAACAGACGACTGCCGGAAACGTTGACAATCGCATAATCGTCATCACTCTGCTGGAACTCACCAGCAATTTAGGTCAGGTTTATGCTTGGCTAAAATAAAGATGCAATGCAAACATATCCCTTTAGAGATGCTAACTGGTATGGCAGAAATGCGATTCGCTTACTATTCGTTAATGATCTGTCAATCATATATATATATATTTATACTAATGCCTGTCGCATGACGAACATTGCTGCACTCCGCACTCCCATATGCAAATATTCGGACACGCTGGCTATTGTGCCCGTCGTTACTGATCTCAGCTCTAGTAGCGCACTAA
The DNA here is from genome assembly GCA_944474145.2 of Dicrocoelium dendriticum. Classification (NCBI taxonomy): domain Eukaryota; kingdom Metazoa; phylum Platyhelminthes; class Trematoda; order Plagiorchiida; family Dicrocoeliidae; genus Dicrocoelium; species Dicrocoelium dendriticum. The sequence continues at coordinate 203,419,190 of OX104064.1, read as the reverse complement.
CTTGCGATTTTATTTCGTTACATGAAGCTACCTCTGGTCAGCGGAATTATTGTTATTGGAATTATTATTATTGAACTTACTATAATTATTATTGGAATTATTATGATTGTTTGCAAGACAAAGAAATCATCAACATATTACTGTCAGCCTAATTATTCATGCTAATGGTTCTTCGCTGAACCATAGTACATTTATCATTCTGCATTGTGTAAAGGTTGCAAATACGAGTGCACCTAACAGCCAACTAATCATCAGTTGCGGTTACATTCATTATCGTCGGATCCATGTGCACGTCTCATCGGTTAGCAAGCGTCCTCAGCAAGATAGGATCACCATTGTGACATTAAACGTTTAGTCATAGTTTGACTACATGTCTACTTCTCCTGTTGACTAGATATATTCCATAAAAGTTAAGACACTCATGTAACAAGTTGTCGGAAATAATACGTAATGAGCTGTATGAGTGGGTCGATACCTTTTCCTACGGACCCAGCCTCCTACTCGAATAAGATCAATTGACCGGCTGTCGAAATGTCGGAATTGGATATTTTGATGCGCATAAGCGAAAACCTGTGTCTGTCACAACGGATCTCCGCTGCACCAATAAAATAAAGTAAGGATTGGAGCTGGAGATACTGTTTTGATAATTGCTCTTGTTAAATATGCAAGCTTTCATTAAAGTCTTTGCTTCTGATTTCCTGGTTGGATTAGGAGCATCCGGCTACACCAGGAATACTAGATACTCTAAAGTGCGTGAGTCAGCGGCACACACTATGGAAGAGAGAATACTGAACGTTCTGAGATCTTGGTACTATACTTAATAAGCAGTGGAATTCCAAGCTAAGATATAGCCTTCCGAGAATCCAGTAGACAGTCTGTTACTAAAGGAATTACTGGCCTTTTGTAGGTTACTACTCACGGAATAGAAATTTTCATTGTCCTCTTCTTTCCGGCTTTTTGCCTGTGTTTAATGACTGAAGTCCATGATTTGTTTTAGATTAATCCTTGCTTAACTGGAATAAAAACGCTATTCGTTCACACCCAAAAATCATTCCAGTCGGTTTACTCGTTGTTTGTATTGGTTAGTTTTTTTATCTATCCCATCTGTCTGTTACGCCTGCTAGGCCTATCAGTTGGCATCATGCGATGACTGAGCTCCCTGCCTGTTTCTCCTGCGAACAAGTCGCTTCTATACGACCAAGACAAATACAATGCCTGACTCATCGATAACGCACCGAATTCACTTTGTTCCATCTACCGGATGAATGTGTTCGCTCTGTAGTAGAGGTGGTGATCGCCTTCCCCGACCACTGGCCAGCTACCATCACACGGGTAAAGCAGCCTAATTTGGTTCATATCGTCTGCCACCCAAACACAGTTAATTATTGTGAACCTAGGCGACTTCAGGTGGCACTATATTTTGTTGACGAGGCGTGGACCTAATTTTTTTAACACACGGTCATCGTCATGTGCTACGTTCGTAAATACCCCGACGTTCAATGGAGTGAGTATGGGCAAAGTTCGTAAGACACAGGTGAATACAGCGAACAAAACGAAGCAAAATAAATTTTGTCGATTTTTCTAAATCCAGTCATAAATTGGAATAGGGCCATTACACATGCGAAGTCCTCTGTTGCCATGACATGACTGTAACTCATAGTCAAGCTTGCGCATATCATCCAACGATAAATGATTTGGTTCAAGGGAGCTTAAATCCCTACTTCACTTCAAAAATAATGGGCTGTGCTCATAATTTGGTTTTAGTAACGCATTTAACTGCTATCAGAAATATTTGTGAAACTGATCGAAGCCAGGCCACCAATGACTGAGGGAACACGCAAACAGCAATTGGTACCGAGCATGGCTCACTGCATTTCAGAAACGCAGTGCAAATGCTCAGCCGTCCGAAGACGAATAAGAGGAAACAGGTAAACAGCCGAAATTCCCTTATGTAGAGTTATGAAGCAGGTTTTCAGTGAAACAATTCGTAATGAACCTGAAATACATCTAGACCAAATTCTCAGTCAATTTATAACCGTTGGCGTTAATTCGCGTCAAAGGTTTATGTGCTCAAACACGATTCTGGCATCTGTAGCTCTCACGTGATTACATACAAACACACAATGCCTTCTCCGATAACATTTACCGAGCTTTCTTCACGTCCTGCCTTAACGAATTAAGAGCTATTAATGTCAACCTAGATATGACTGAGAGGCGAGATTAAGGACCCCGAGATCGCACTACCTGATAATGGATTCTTGCGCAACGACGAACATACTAACGGAGCCGGTGTTATGTTTTATTACGTTCCGACATTCACGTCGACTGCAAAAACAACCCAGGGAGTACAGCCGTTGATTACGCAACGTGCTGCATACACGTAACAAATATGATATTTGCTTTTGGCCATTGTATACCACCCAACAATGTCCACCTTACTAATGGACTAGGATCTGACCTTTTTATGAAGAACATACTTTCATGAAGTTAAAGGAAATCCAGCTACATATCCTAGGAAACCCAGCCACTCTTAGTGAGCAATTATAAGCGGAATTACATGTGCTCATTACTAGTAACTTCCGTACAACCGTAGTACTCCTCCAGTCGTTCCAGGACAGTAAAAAACAGTCAATGTGGACCTCATTTTTGTCAATGAGTAATACTGGTTCGACACAGTAGCAACGCGTACACATGTAATTTGCTGCAAACTTGCGACACTATTATACCGTTACAGGTGCTGCGCGGTGCATCCTAAAATCAATCCCGATGAATCTCAGGTTGTAACAAAAACTCGTAAACTAGTGGACTTCATATGTGCAAAAACCTCGTCTTTCCCAACCCTCTGGTTACCTGAGGCTTCCTGAACGTGTTTGCCAACTGATTCAACAGGCTAGTACTAAGCACATCAGAAACCAAAATCCACTGCACGGAAAATATAAGGTCGTTAATAAGGAGCCGGATTCGGAAACACATGGCCCTGAAGAACTTAGCATAGCTAGCCCATATTGCCCCTCCTAGTGATATCAACTGTGGTGTATATACAAAACAAGGATAAATGCGTTATAATCGTCCGTGTGGGTGGAGTAAATTGTTAAAAAGACTTTGCGACAATAATGCACAAATCGCTGATACATTGGTTAATATTTTTATTCTGACGCAACACATAGACGGATAAGATGGTTTGCCTAAATACTGATGCATTTAAGAAAGCGTATTACCAAAGCATTGCCATCATTTAGCTTCTTTATACTGTTCCCCACTGTATTTTCTGATGATTGCCGCCAATTTCAATTTTTTCATGGATAATGATTTGTAGTGGCCCCATTCTCCCAAAATGCCCAGTTATTCTATGTATCTAAGGACCCGAATTTATCTATCCGTCTTTGCCTGCTTTGAATGTTGTATAGCTCGCCACATCTTAGCACCATTCTCAAGACTGGTTCACAATCCCTTTATTTGCCTTGCTGTTTTGTTTGGGATTCCATGACTAGACTAAGTTTTCTGTCATTAAAACGGTAGCTTAGACACCCTGCCCACAGGCTATAAAACCATTTTATGTTAGCGCTGAATATTGGAATATTGGCACGTCTAAAACTATGGACGTTTAAGTTTGATTCTGGCGTACATTGTGAATCGCATCCGTCACTCTTCCGTGTGAAAAAATGTGTGAATTCACTTCGCGACGCCCGTATGTTTATGCTTATGGTGGACAAATCAACCGTAGCAAAGACTGGCAAGATAAAAGCTTCATTTTTACCCCATAATCTAATTTTAAAGCAATCAGACATTCCAAAGAACTCCATCGGCTTTCCACATACGTTTGTCAGATGTCAGCAGGTTTCAGACTTGTCAGCCATGCTGAACGGTGAAACTACTAATGCTGCACATACCAATGCCGTTTTGTTGACAGAAGTGTGCAAGGACCTTTAGGTACGGAACATAATTTTCTACTATCCACATCCAGCACAGAACTTGATGTTTTAACAGGCTAATGTACTTTTCGTGTTCGGGTTGTCAGATATGTGAAAAACAAGGCATGACACACTTATCCATGGAGTAAAACGGCTGGCAAATAATAAGCGGTTTTGGAAGACTTATTAAAGGTTGCAAACTAATTGATTGGTAGCAAGACTCTATGCAACACTAGCAGTAAAGCGCGCATTTGATAATCTAAAAATTTTACATGTATGAACTTCCATCGTGTGTGTGAAAATCTTACAGCTAAAATAATCCAGCATAAGTTGTATAAACCAAATCGCTTATCATTCATTGCTGTGTTCTTGAATGCAACACTCAAGTGCATACGGAACCGCTGTTTTAAAATAATTAGACAACGCTCAGCACAATTTATGGGAACACATCCTAGGCTAAAATTTCGAAATGGAATGCGCTGAAATTCCTTTATGCAGCCGGTTCCTACATCGTTTTGATTAATCCCTTGAGGATAACCGCACATGAGATGAAACTAGTTATATAAAGGTTGACAACCGGTTCCTTGATTGCTAAGCCACTGAGATGCTTGAGAAAGTTTTTGCAACGGCGTTGAGGTTGCAATGCTTGTCTGGGAAATTGCAGACAAGTGTTAACACTGCAGTGTGCGAGCTCCGTAGGTAACTAGGTTCAATTTCTTGGTCCCAGTCATCCCACTAGCAAATACCGTGTACAAGGTGGCGGGTATACGGTTATATTGGCTTTCAACAGAGAAAAACGTGCTATATTTCTAACTTGCCTATTCTGTTAAATAAAAACCATTGGTGACGAATACTAGTCTACTGCGTTTCACCAGAAAAGTAGTTGTGAAGTTCATATCCGATATTTTAGTCCTGGTCATGCATACGATTACTGACACCTAGTCAACTAACATAACGAAGTGTTTTAAATTTATTTGTTCCTTTATAAATATAATACTTCTTACGACTCTGTAACAACACAATAAACAGAAGCTAAGTATCTATATTGTTACATGTCACTTCATTGATGAAGCTATCCTGTCCTCTTTAAGGTAGTAACGGGTAAATCAATGGATAATTAGTTGCGCTGTAACACATATGTTATATTAGTCACGACGCTGGTTACGGCTCCCGTAGTCCAAAGGATTTAACAACAGACAAGCAACTGTAAAGCTGCTGGTCCTATATCCACAAAGATCTAATGGAATAATGATCATTCACGAAAAGATAAATAGCAATATAGTGCATTTCCGTGTGTCTGACAAATGTGTACTTGAGACTAAACACTACAAATGTATACTTCGACCATTCATATTCACTAATCATATATTCTAAATATCAGTTATGCAATGAAAGCAGTGCAAAATACTTTACGTTAGCTCTACTGGATTTAAGATTTTTGAAAACATTGTGCGGAATATAAGCAACCGTTATTTAGGGAAAAACTCAAAATGCTTGTCCTAATTTAAGAACTGCAAAGCTTAAATACATCAACGCTATATTAAGAGTAGGTTAAGCAACAATCTGATGAAGACTGCCTAAATTAAGTAAAGAATTTAAGTCGATCATTTAGGTAATAACGGATAGCGGTCTGCCATAGTCTAAAGGAAACTCAATGTTGTACTGCGGAGAAATAATTTGATATAGAGCGCCTATCAAAAGGATTCTACTGCTTTGAGGTTAGACCTTTTAAGAGCTAATGTTGGTGATTTTGTTAATAATAACATGTTCTTAATTTCCCCAATACTTTTTTAACTGCCTAATTGATTAAATGTAACCGTTGATTTTACCGCCGTTATTAAAGGGATAATTATCAAATGTAATCAGTTTCTGCTAACATCTACCAGATCTGTGTTATTTTGAAAATCTAAAATAAGGTGACTTTAACATAAACCTTGTTTTAGAAACCCAACTTTCTTTCGGACGCTGTGTATTTAAAGTAAATTGAAGTACTGTATATATAGCACATAGTGACACCCAACTGATTTGCTTTATTATCATTCATCGGGAACATTTTGCTTTAAATTCGTACGCCTGGCAAAAGAATGCCCCAATTTCGTTATTAAAACAGAACCCTATCCAGGTGATTCACGGCTTCAAATATAATGTTCTCGGCGGAATAGGTATGCCGTAGGATTTTTAATGGAAAAGTGATAAACGGTTAAACAGATTCAAGCCTATTTAAACAATGTAAAACCTCTAGAAGATATATTTCACTTACTAAAACCGCAAAATTTTTATGCAAATTATTGCGTTACTAATTTCTCATTTACATTATACTACCAGACGTAAAAGGAATGATTTCTGCCCTGCCATATTAGAACAAATTGTCTCTAAGATATATCTATCCACATATACCACTAGCTTATATTTTCCCTAATTACTCCGGTGGTCCCATTTCAATATGCCAAACCATGCGTCCACTTTTCCAGTACATCAATAAATGTCAAAAGAGAAAAATGAACTTTAAAACCCTCGTTCTGCACAATTTTCGGACTTGTTTTGCGCAGCAAATACCAAACTTGCATAAACACATGTTCGTTTTATTTACACAATAGCCAATAATGGTCTCTTCGAATTGCCGTTGAGGAACAATGTCTTTCGTTTGTCCGTTAACTTCAAAAACTGTTTGTTTATTTTACCGTTGCCAAAATCACATTTACCTCCGTGCTACGTGATTTGGCAAACCGACCATTATTTCACCCCGTCGTGTCTCCATCAGGTAAAGGTATTTCAATTGAATACAAATGGTTGGCTAATTTAATATTATGATAACATATAATAATAATGGAATTTCATGGACTTTTTCTATCTCGTGGTCTTAAGCTATTAACTCGCATGAAACAACACCCAATTCACTTGATTCAATGTTTGGCTAGGTTCGTACGAAACTATGAACTCAGCATTTTATGCGTTTGTACACCAGTAAGAATTTGAACAATTATACTTAGCACCAGACCTATCCGTAACGACAATGCGGTGTTTTATGCTGCCTTGCGAGAATAATAGTGTAAACATGGACACAGCATAAGCAATGTTAAAAAGAAGGACTGAAAATTGTAAACGTAAACGAGAGGAAGCATATAGATTGTAAACCGTAATTCTCCAAACTTGTAATCAATACTTCTGAATCTGATTGTTTCTTCCGCATAGTCTTAAACTGGATAGGGTTGGGTGTATTTAAAATATCGAAATCCAAAAAGGAAAATGGAAAAAATATGTTTAACTCAGGGGAATGGTAAAACTTGGAATACGCGTCGACATGATAAAAAGCTTAAAGGGTAATGATGTTTTATTTACCACTGTTAGATACTTTGCCACAACAACTAATGCATGTCAGTGCGTGGTTGAAAGAAATACGAGATAGGGAGGAAATCAACTGATACCACAAATGATAACATCTTCAGCGTTTTGGACAAGTTTTTACAAGTTCCTCGATTTTCGGCACTTAAATTAGCAGACATACTGGGATTTTCGCTACAGCAAGCAGGTAAATTAAACGGCCATCCAAATTACAGCTCACTGGATCCAATTATTTCTTTTGACTCTCCATCGGAATTTTACTCAGGAAGGCATAGCAGAGAAAAATTCCGGATTATTTGAGGCCTTAGTATATAACGTTTATGCTACTTTTATTTTGGAGCTACTACAATCAAACCCAAACGAAGTAGCAAAAGGAATTATGTTGTAATCTCCGCTAATTAAAAATTATACTAACCGGGGAAGTTTCATATCCTTGTCCCGTGATTCATGGTTAGTGGTGTAAATATACTTCATTGTTATATACCTTACAGTTAAAGAATTTGTTGTCTTGACTTGCTGCGACAGATAAAATAAAGAAGAGTAAGCTTGGATGGCAGAAAGTACGGAATATTTTGACCAATATATTGATTTGACCCGCAAATCTGCAGCAGCCACTAAATAGTCTATTCTGGTTATCAACCATATTAAACCTAATTTGTCGCTTCGAAAATTCACTTGTTCCACTAAGTTCATTATTTCGAATTTGTCGGTATTTCCTTTACGAAAGTATAGATACGGAGTAAAATAAATTTTCGTTAGAATCAAGACGAAGAATAATGCTTTGGTGGAATAAAGATGCATCGACACTACCGGTGTAATTAATTGAAATGGATGTGCATTATATAATTAAAAATCGTAATGCAATCTATGTGTAAAATTTAAATTTCACATATTCCTTGTGCGGTTGGATTGCTACAAGCAATTGCTGTTAAGCTCAAGAATCACTTTGGAGTAGATATCAGTCATTTACAGCACAAGGAATTTTCCGAATTGGAGTTATTGGTTGCTCATCCTACCGCTGAGATCCCTTGACCGGTTTAGTCCTAATTTTGACTCATTATATTGAGATAGCCTGAGCTGGGGTTTGAACTCGGTCGTTATTGCTTAACAGTAAACTTCGAAGGGAACCTAGGTATGTGAAGCAGAATTCAGTTAATGGTTGTGACGAGCACCAGAAATAACGAATACGAATATCAAATATTCGGAATTGAGAACGTTGTCAGACCTAAGTTTACTGTAAGGAACTACCATGAGCTAGAAGCAAGTTAGCAGGATCACACTGCATAGTAGCGAGCAAGTAACCTGGAATTCGAAAGTGAACCGGCTGTGCCGTCAGTAGAAACACAGACAATCTGAAGATGCAAAGGATAATAAAATCTGAGGTCACCGCAAAATGAAAGCGTAAATATTTATTTTTCATTACAGTTCTCAACATAGATTACGAGTTGCGATCCAACTACACGGCAGGTACTCCAATTTTAACTTTAGATGCCTTAACGCAGTGCCAAGCGCTGTGAACGGATCTCAGTTTTATATGGTGCAACATGTCAGGTGTTAACCACTAGCCCTCACTAACATCCCAGCCCAGATTCTCCCCATCTGAAAAGTCCAAGGGAGGGCGCAACTGGTCATGGTCTGACAGTGTTGCGAGGAGCAACACCAATTTATATTTATGTTCTTAGTTTCCTCTTAGCAAGAAAATAGTTGGTGCATATATTTTCATGACCCGTCTCTTGTTAAGGTTTACCAAAGCATTACAAAGCTGCAAAAGTCAAACACATGAGTATATATGAGCAATGATATTTTTACTACCGGTTCCAATCATTCATCGTCGGCGAATATTATGTATATGCATGCATATAATTGACAAATCACTATGATAATAAGTAGATTTATTGCATAATCTGGCTATTCATTTTTGATATTTCGTGAAGCATGTGTTTAGAATATTAGAGAAAACGCTTCCTTGAATATTCCGCTTTTATTGATTTCTTTAATTATAGGTTTAAACCAGGAATGTGCGGTGGTTTAAAAGAAGCTAGCGTTGTTTAGTATATGCTAGCTTAGGTTTTGACACGTACATTAAACATTGCAATTTGTCCGGATGACTGCAGTCCACCACCGCGTTAATCGGCAAATATGCACTTGAACGATTTTAGTTCACCGATTGAAAGGTACAAGCTGGTCAACGATTAAACATTTATAACTAGAGGTAGTAAATTTTGCGTTCAGCAATTAGTGGGTTTTCTACTCAATTTTTAAGCAAACAACGCTAACTACATTAAACGTTTACGCTTTTTGACAAAGCGTAATTGGAATATCTTCTAATGTGGTATTTGAAGGTGCATCTAGGAGTGACACCAGACGCCACAGCGATATAAAGTTGCTTCAATTTTGATCGTGCTTCGTTTCATCCACTTTACTTTTTCTCATAGAGTTTGTGTGTATCTAAAACATATACGAAGCCAAAGTCAGTTTTATGAAAATTATAAAGATTAAGAAGATAAAAGTAAATAGTGCCACTTTGAAAATCGTGAGCTTAGCTCGTGCTTTATAAAAGCACCGCGTTGGCAATTTCAAGCTCCGATATGCCGTAGTGTATACGGTCTTTATTCGCGATTTGTTAGTAGGCTGTGCCTCATAACGTCTTTCGCATGGGGTGAATAAGCAATTTGTACGCCGCGGTTTATTTGCTAGCACAAGGCAACGCCGAGAAATCGCGCAGTGATTAATCTATTACATGGCGACAAAATATCAGTGCGCTTTATTCCGCTAACCTACCGTCGTTACCTTGTACTTAGTTGACTGGAGATCCATAGATAAAACATACCACTAGTTCCAATGACGTTTAGTCATGTGGCACAGCCAGAGTCAGTGGAATAGCTTACGTAAAGCATTGCATATATTTAAGCTTTTAGTTCATGCATGATTAAAATAACAAACAAATGTAAAATTGTGTTTGATGATACCGCTTTTGTGCTTCAGTTAAAGATTAACACTAATAAAAGCTGAATCATCGATAGCATCCATCCATGTAATTATTGGGAATTGTTGTGGGAAACACTATGTATGAAACGATTACTAATTTGTTTAATTTACTTCGCAGACAACAACATGTGCCCTGTAAAACGAATTCCCTTTGTGCTCTTTTTAAACCGAGTAAAAGAGGTTGGACATTCTCAAAAATCGACGATACCGTATACGCTTCATCTGAATGCTAAAATTCTCATCAATGCAAAAATCGTGGTGTTATTTCCAATTGGTATGTTTTGGTACAGCATCTGGACTCCAGCTGACGTCAATTGACTTTGTAACGCTTTAATTTATACACGACTTATAAAATAAGCCACGAAGGTTATTATATCTAGCCTTCCAACTGATAAATTGGCTCGTATATTTTAGTTTGCAAATCAGGAATTTGCATTAACCCAAAAAATATCGATAGTTTGAACCAAGAATTGGGCAGTTTTAAGCTTATGCACATACTTTTCTCCAGGTGAGGACAGCTACAACAACCATCACTGCTTGAACACAGATGCACATATAGTGAAAAGACCGACTACACATGCGTTAACATATAATACTTCAGAAACACGTCGCATCACATATTTGCTGCTGAAGTTCATTGAACTGTGTTAGTGAATTATAATTTCATTGAAATTAAAATCTCTCATGCATTTTACGTTATATATGCGTCGTAATCATAAAAGGCCGGATGGGTATATTGAGGCTTTATTATGAAAAAGGTGATATGTTTTGTCATGAATTAACGCAAACAGAAGATATCAAGGCGCCATATTTGATTGGGTCTCCTTAATTCCAGAAAAGGTATATAAGGAGCTGCTAACTTTATAAGAATGCGGAGCTTAATTTTCAGAGATTTTGTGAGGATGCTAGAAAAATGATAAAATCCGCAGTATTTCCAAGACAGTTCGTATACTACCAGGAAATCGCTTATCATCGAATGCATTTAAAATGTGTGAACAACATCAAGCACCCATAAATATGAAGTCAAATCGGTTTTATTTGTTAGATTCCGTGAAGCAATCACAGAAATACAAGTACACGGTTAACATTGCCAAAGCTAGATGTACTTTGCTCTATACATTAATAACGCTAACTGTACATAAAACTCAATAACCCTTCATGAATAACCACACTAGTTAATATAACTTGTGTAGCGAACTAACTTTGCTAGCACAATTGTAACATATATATGGTTTTCCTTATGTTTAAGCTAACTGAATTTACCCAGCTTTATGGTAGTCGTACATAAATGTCATGTCTACTAACTAAACTGGGCGGAATAATTAACAGTTCTAAAGCTTTAAAAGCCACGAACTTTACTGGTTAACCAGAGGGTGCCATTATTGTCGCAGTCGACTTTCTTAAATAAAACAAATGTTATTTCATGTGTAGCACTTGAAAATGCAATATAGTGTTGTACGTAGATGTGACATTAAACATGAGCATAATTTCTGAGCTTGCCATCACTCAGTATTGTTTGATTACTTTTGTATGTCATACAACCTCCACGCAACGTTATGTACTTTGCTTTCGTGTCCAGTAAAAGGTATCGGAATTATTATGTTGCTATGTTTAAACGAAGAACACAGACTGCCTTGTCTTCACGTTTTGCTGGTCCCCGAAATGCAATCCGATTGCTGATGAAGAATTAATTCATTGCCAAATTTGTCAAGCGTTGATGCATATATTTTCAGTGACAGGAACCGAACCTAGCGGGCAAATTCGTTATAGATTCTGCCAAACAACACGGCGTTTAGTCTTATATACAACTAGTTATTGTGTAACGTATTTCAGGATATGCAGCCCAAGATGTATCTAAACATTTTCGCTAGTAATTTGCAGCTGCGTATGTCTTCTTGTCATTGCAAACTTCTCCACCCTTCTGAGAAAAAGCCAGTTAAGCCCCGTAGATATATATATATATATATATATAAATAGAAAGTTGATTCCATTTCATTAATTATGAAGCACGACATCTATGATTATATGCAGCAGAAAAAGGAGAATTTTACTCCGCTAATATTTGGTCATTAGATGCAATTATTTAGGTAAAACATCCAGACTCCAAGAAACTGCATCATTTTGAGTTGTTCAGTACGTAAAAAACTTAGATATGAAGCAAATACTAATTCTGTTAATAGAATTGTGAGAATAAAAGTATGCTACTAGTTATAGCTTGAAATGCCGAGTTACACCCTATTTTTCGAATGAACGGGCATATTATTGATAGCAAAGAAATTATGACGGTCTTAATAGCATTGACTCTGAATAATTATTTAGTGTGCATGTTGTGTCTAATACTCCTAGACGAAGCTCTATTTAAAAACACACAATGATGTGTTAAAAGCAATATCTTATACAGCTAAGTTGCTGCTTGTAAGCTAAATTGTTGGCAAGTGACTGATTATAACAATAAGTTTGAAATAAATTGCCAACTGCTTTTCAATTTAATGAAACATTGTTTCACCTAAGTTACGGATGAAAATTCACAATGAAATTTAAAGACTTTCTAGCTCGCATTCTAAAATCACGCGAACGGATCCGCCTTAAACTAATAAACTCCGAGTTTGGCAGCATGCAACTGATTTAGGTACACTGAATGTCTTGCAGTGTTATAAATACTCACCATCTGCTTATTTGAGCGGCATCCATTTCAAATATGCACTTAGACAAACCGGCAGGTTTTTAGTGGTTCGCTTCAGGATAGCACACCACGGGAGATAGGGATTAAGCTAACATAGGGTGTTTAAATGCGGTGAATTAATAGAGTTATTTGACCTATTAATGCGATTTAGTATAGGGCCGGCTAAGGAGACAATAATGGAAGTATTAAACTCATAGTTCCAGCGAGGCTAAAAACAAATACTAAGGTCTATTGATCGAAAACGTTGTTAATAATGATATAATGGACGTGATTTCGCTTTGACTCTGAGTTTTGCTAACTTTTGATTGTATGAACAAATCCCATTTATTTTGAGTATACATCTTATAAATACATTCATTTGGAAAAGGTTAGCAATGCGCAAGTCTTCGAATTTTTGTTGCTTGTAAACCAGCACTTAGCTGTTCTAAACCATGGGTTACTCTTCTTGAGCGTTTGCCACCCAGATTGCAAAGATACGGCTTTAAAAGGGTTTGGAATGGGCATGACGCATGGTAGGTTTGAAGAATTGGTTTTGTAAGAGAGACAGCGTGGTTTTCTTGGATGCGATGCACAACCGTTCTAGTGGTGCATACAAGTCTTATTCAGTTTTCGATTTAGCCCATGCAGTTGACGCTCGCGGGTGCGTATAGACAAGTGTCTCGTGCAGCGACCTTTGTTACAGAAACACCTAAATAATTAGCCACACGGAAGCTGACTACTAAATACTGTATTACGTAGCAAATACAGATGAATTCTGTGCAGCGCCTTTGATAAACGGTGGAAAAACTTTTAAAAATGTTATCCGGGAATATCGTTCTTATTCGCATGTCACATTAAAAATAGCAGACACAATATTGCAGGACTTACGAATGTGAGATGTCATCATAAGTGCACAATATCTATCTAAATCGAATATTGGTTAAATATAAATCTGACAACTTTTTGCACGGCTGCACATGTATGGCCTGCACCACATGTCCAGACGAACTGCTCTAAATACTTACCAATCTCAATTTCGAAGCACTGTGGTTGGGGATCTCGCTTCACATCAGGCACCAAAAGTTTATCTCTTTACTCACGTGTGATGTATGGTCTTCATAAGTGCAGCATTAGCCACAGTATGTGAAAATCACCGTAATGTGAAATACGGTAAGTCATCATATCGTCGAATAGCACCCGACAGTAGAAAAAGTTCTAGGGTCCCTGTCTCTGGCACCGGTCTTCATAGCGCAAGCCACGTACACACGAATTGAGCCTGGAAGCAAAGTCTGACCTGGTCAATCTTATGTGCCTTGTCTGGGTTAATGAGAAAGTAGGTAGAGAACATTGTCCTAGCATTGGTCTAATGATGAAAGAGAAGAGGCAAGTGGCAATATTTGCAGACCATGGGCGGAAGTTACGTTTGTGCACCTAGAGCACGCACTGTTCCTTACCATACACCAGGTTTGTTTTGTCAACGGACTTCAAGTGGCAGCACCTAAATACTTCACGGAATGTATAGGATAAAGCAGTTTTTCGTCACCTGTGTAAGCTCAGCCATCAACACCCTGCCTTAGGATTTGGCAGCGTTGGCAGGGAGATAAAATCCAGCGAACCATGTGGCAACGCGGTTGAGGTCTAGCTGAAGTACGCCACAGTATTCAGGAGCGCAAATGTTGCTCCAAATCTTCATGTCGCCCGCAACCAAGGCACAGACTCATCGGAGAAGCCGAGTTTAAACCATGAGGTGAAACAGAAACAGAGTGCGATCAAGGAAATGCCTTGAGGTATGTCATTTTTAGAGTGATACTCGGCAATTAGATGGTAGTTGACGTGTACCCTTAATTTACTTCAAACAAGAATTTTATAGATCCACTGAGACAGTGAGCCACCGACACCAGCAACGCAAATCTAAACAATCTGTTCGCCAGGTGAGCGAGTAAATGAACACAAAGTGTAACGGTGAGACGTCATAGGTGTGAATTACCATCAATTCCATTTGTTCCCTATCGTGTTCGGAAGGTTATACAGAACGAATATTAAATAATGATATGCGCGTATCTCTCGTTGTGAATGCTTTATCGACTACGTAGTCAGTTTGCAACCGTCTGTTAAGTAACTGATTAGGTTGGTCCTTACTTGTCTTTGGAGCGCAGTTTTGTCGTTCTTTCGATAAAACCGCCGACTAGATTGCTTTTCTGTTGCACTGGCACAAAGATTGACTGTGTACTGATGTGTCTACGTTGCTTTCCTGTGGGTTCTGCGCTGCAGTGAAAATTCTGGCTGTAGTGACACCTGAGGAACTAAACCAGCCACAATTTTATTTAACTCTGGTTGAGCACTAATTTCAACATTCTCTAAGGCTCGATCAATTTCTGCAACAATGTAAGCTGGTTCACAAAGATAATAGCTGTACCCATCACATACTTGATATAACGTTCGCAGAGTGGCAGCCACTCAATCATTTTAGTTTGCAACAACTTCTTTAGTTTGTCTATAAAAGAATCAATGAACAAGGGTCTCATCGGTGTCCCCATAGCTAGTTGGTCTTTTGTCAGTGTGTGTTAACACAATATGGAACGTTGTAGGTGCAATGATGGATTAACTCCTTCACTTCTTCACCAATAATTAATTTTGCTTCTACGCGTGTGTGCGTGACAATGTGATCGCTTTACATTTAACGGCGATATTAGCAAACAGCGAGTTCATATGGAGTGAAAATAGCTGCATATTACTTACCTTCTGATTGCTATTGTATCGTCGAAGTCGAACGTCACACAATGTCTAAGTAGCTAGCTCCATCTTTGTTGCTTCTGGTACATAAGTCGAGCACTTTGCCTCCGCATGCGATGAGAAATTCCTCACCGATTGTATGTAACGTAAAAATGCCCACCGGTTAATGAACATGGGTAGGCCATACAATATTGGAAACATAGTACCGACGGGATAGATTACTATAACTCTCAGTGAATTGAGTAACCCAGTTTACTTTTCATTTGCATAAAGTTTTCATTTAAAAGTTTAGGTCCTCATCATTTTCTCCTGTGACTAGGCAATCTATACATATAAACAGTTAATGCCGTAATGTTCAATTCGCTCTATGTACTGACGCTATTTTGAAGACTTAGCTATTCAACGCTGATGAAAAGCCATTTTGTATATTTTTTAGTTATAAAGTACATAGTCAAACAATCCGCATATTTGACGTTACCGGACCTGACGTAAAATGGGGCAGATAAGCTAGCCTACTTTTATTAGATATCGGCATCCGCGTAGTCTCTAAGCTCCGAATTGTGTAGAACCATTCCTCATATCAAACGAGCGTGATAAAATACTTTGAACCTGCAAATGTAATCAATAAATATTTCTCATACCACAGAGTTATGGCGCACAACATTTATCGTAATTAGCTATAATCAGCTACATTAATTTCATATCAGTGCAATGATTACAGAAGCTGGGACACCTTTCCACAAACGGTTTAATGACATTTCATTGATTTAACTATATCAGATTCTAATGAATGGGTAGCTTATTTTAAACTCCACTAGTCATGTAAATTTTGCCACAGGTTTTCATCAGGCTGACAATAGCTAAACAGATGATGTTCTCCTGTTAAATTCTGATCATTGTCCTGTCATCGTCATTATACACGTTAGCCGCAGGTGGAAAACACCTGAGCTATTGTGTCTCAATACAAAAGACCAAGAACAACACAAGAGGCAAGCTGGCTGAGTACCCAATAAATGATGGATATAGTTCCTGTGAGCTAACAGCCGGCTAACGTGCCGAAAAAAGAGAGCTGTATTATGCCTAACAAATGAGATTGTGATCATGATAATTATGCGTCTCTCGTGGAGGAGCGTATACCACTTCTTTATTTTTATACAATTTTTAATAGCGCCTGTATGCCAGTGTTCGAAAGCGTCTCCACCAACAAATGTTTGGTAGCTTGCGTTTCCTAGGTAACCCTTTGAATTAATAGTTCTGCTTGAGACAACCGGTGTTTTAATACGAATGAGCTGGAGCGTAATTAATTGCGACATCGAATGAATTGTATTGGTATTTGATCCCGGTAACCTTAAAATACGCCCAAACTAAATTAGTGAAATGGCAATAGGCGGATGCTTCATCTTACTACTTCCCTGGACTTTATTTATTGTTACCAAAGATGGTTGCTTGATAACATGCTAAAAGCAATTTACACTAAAATTATGCTTTTTTTAACCTATTATAGTGATACCAATTCAGTTCGGATAGTGATGTCAAAGTAACTCCTGTTCAATGATTCGTTCGGCATTTACATATACTGCAGAATTTGAATATCAAATATTTAAAAGAGTTCGCTACAATGAAATAAATGTAGAAAGCTTGCATTATTGATTCATCCCGACTGCGACCGGTACGTATATATAACGAAGTGAAAAACTATGGTGAAAAACTGACACAAGTTCTCTGAACAATATTTTTCAAACATTATACAGGAAGATAGAACCAGTGTACAAAATAATGTTCACCAGTTAACTCACTTTTTGGAAGTATAAGGCAAGTTGACTTCTGTAAATCTTGATGGAGAACTTGGAATAAATTCAGTGTATATATAGTGCACAAGCATTATGACGCAAAAAAATACATTGATGTCCCAAAAAATGTTAGTGAAATTCTGTAGCTACATCAGACGCAAATGCAACGAATGCTTACGAAGTTGCGCCACGAGTGGATAGACGCACACGTAGTGGAGCTGGGGCTGTCCGATTTGAAGTGTGTTATAAAGTGTTGCAATAGTCCAAACAAACAGCCAACAACAATGAACTTTACTCGAACTAATGTCATTTCAGCATGAAGTAGACCGAGTCTATAGAGGATCGACCAAATTAACTCCCGATTTAACCACGTACCTCGAATTGCTTTCACACTGAGATTAAGGCCAGCACCGATGACCTGGTTTTGTAGAAGTATTCGTTTTAGGGAACGACCGCAAATTTTGCAAGTAACGAAAATTACAATAGTTGATATAACAGCTTCACCTATTTAAATTTTGGAGCAGTGAACCTGTGATCTTATAGAGGACGAACAAGGAGACGGAAAAATTCTGTTAACGCAACGTTCCTCCCGTTTTCTTAATACGTATGGTTGTTCCTATTTCTTGTGATCAAGAGTTGTTAGCTGTACTTTATAGTTTACCATTGGAATGCTTCCTGCGTTTTATGTTTGGCTGATCGAAAAGTGGCTTGTGATGCTTGGCATCCTAGAGTAAGCAGTGACTGGCGCACCACTTATCGTTCCAGAAGAGAATATGCGCAAAATGATTTACCTAAAGTCATCAATTATTGAAGGAACAAACGTGTCTTTATAAGCATTCATTTGTTTTACAGGAACAATGAAGAATGATTTATCACGGGTAAAATAGCATGCGTTTGACAAGTCCCGCAGGATGGTTAGAGTAAAAATTAAATTTGAATGGATCATCGAATAAGTAAGTCTTTATTTAAATCGTCCACCGTTTTACATTCACTACTGCATAACGATAATTTGGAGTGGGAATGGAATTTACACACAAGAGTAGAAAGCACCTTTATAGTTTAGTTAGTGCGCGCGAAATAAAAAGGAAACGACAAAGCTTTCTCGTTTGTTACTTCATTTGACAGATGTGCTATTTTAATCAGGTTTTGTTACATTCAGGCTACTCACATGGGCACCTATGCATGAACCTTTACTGGCACCTTGCGCAGAGGACCGTTAAACACATAGTCAGGTTGCGTTATTTCGTCCTCCAAGTAGGACCATCTGTATAAATTAATGTAAGTTGGAAAGCGTTTCATCAAGGCGTTTTTGAATAACGTTAACGTGGGGGCAAGTATAACGTGAGTCGAAAGGGCATTCAAAGCACGGATACACGGAAGGAGAAAAGGTTTCGTCGACAATAAAGCAGACTGTAGTGCGTAGAGTGTTTGAGCTGATAGACTCTCAGGTAGGTATTTTGGTTCAGTTGCAACGGATTGCGGTATGAGTAAGTTGGGTTCGTCAGTATTTTGTAAACCATGTTTAGGTCTCTTAGCTGACGTCGATATTCACCACTGTAAAATCTCATGGACTGCAATCTTCATTGGTAGGAGAGACGAAACAACCCTCGCTCTACTTTGTGAAGTTGCAAGCACCTCGACGTCGCGCTTGCGCCAGGGACGCCACGTCTATTTCAAATATTCGACGTGAGGCCACACATAGACAACCAGCATTTGCGGATAGACAGCTCAAAATTACCAAAGTCCGATATGTTAACTGACACTTTTTGATGCTTTTTCAGCCTGTGTCGCGCAACCAAGTTCGTACTGCACCATCAGCCCTAGGTCGTTTTCTTAGAAAGCACGTTGTAACTTTGATCCCCAAGTCGATATTCACCGATAAGCAGTTGACGTATGTTTACGACTTTGCATTTGTTCACGTTGAACTGCTTGTCGGATTACCAAGTAAAAGCCCTGTCCAGATGGCTGTGCAATGCCATGTGATAATCCGATGTACTGATATCATGCCAAATTTTGACATCCTCTGTAAATGGTCAGAAATTTGACTGCAGTATATTGCCAAGCTCGTTAATAGATGTTAGTTATAAACGTAGTTCCAGAACCGATCCTCTAGGCACGCCACACTTGACGTCAATTAGGTCAGCAATAAAAGCTGCAGACTCTCACATTCAACTGACGTAGAACGAAGAAGTTGCCGATCCAACCGTGTATAGGGTTAACTATTCCGAAGCTTCGGAGGTTGCAAAAAAGAATACGGTGGTCTAAACCATCTAACTCTTTCAAATAGTCCAGGTAGACAACCTCGACTCCCAATCTGGCATCGGCTGACTTCGTCCAGCTTGCTCAGGCTAGCAGCAAGTTTTGTAGTGCAGGATTGATTTCTGCAGAATCCGTGTTGCTGTAACACTAGGATGCCGTTGCTCTCAAGATACATCGTAAGTGCCTCTGCTATTATACGTTCCATTATTTCAATAAAACTGGGAGAAGAGTGATCGAACGGTAGTTTGAGGGCTCAGAACGATTAACACTTTTGTAAATAGGAGTGACTAGTCCATGTTTCCACATTCTGGGAACTTGCATTTCGTTGAAACAACGTCGAAAGATATGAATTAATGGTTTGACAAGGTTTGCTTTGATGTCATCCACGCCAGGTGATCTTTGCACGGGCAATGACGTTAGTGTTTTCATCATATTGGCTGCCGTAAACGATGCGTGTTTTAACCCTGGAGGCGATGGAAGCTGTGTAAATAGCGGATGAAATGATGATTCACTCCGGAAAGTATGGATGATTTGTTGGCGAAGCACGTTGGCTGTATTTTGCGCGATTCGCACATGACCATCTGTTGCAAGTAAAACCGGGATACTGGGCTGCAACCTGCGGATCTGGTTGACGTGTTTATTCAACAACTTGGGATTTGTACTGAATTTCGCCGCAAAGGTCTGTTGATGCTGGTGCTTGTCTTCGCACCTCAATTCGACTCATTAGTTTCGTTGAGTTGTGTAAGCACCCCAGTTAATGGCAGTTGGACAATTTGTAAGTGCGTCAAGGAGAATCGCTTAAGGAAATGAATTTTCGATTACGAATCCTCAGGAACGATTTCATATGCTTTGGGTGAAGGAGCTTGCTTCCTGATACATTTGCCAATGGCTTAGTGAGGAGGGTGACGGGCAACATCCAGGCGACATCGGGCGGCTTCGCGGTCAGGAAGGACCAGTCGGTTTTCTGATAACTCACGACAGGATATTGTAATATGTAAGGACATAGGTTTCCATGTTGTTTGCACTGATGTACTCCGAGTGACGGATTTAACGAAAGAGGGACATCTCGCTTGATCGCTACGGCCAAGTGGTGCATCTATGGTCATGGTTTTAACCATTAGTTCCTCGTTGGACCGCACAAAATCAAAAACAAAGGGTATGTCACCCGATCGGAATCGCATGGTAGTGGTGACATGGACGTACAGAGGTACTTTGATGGTAACATCTTGCAACTCAGCTTTGAACTGTTCGCTGTGCGATGCTGCATCTTCGAGTGTGTGCAGATTGTAGTCCCCAACAGAAGTATGTGAAGTAATGGTTTGCTGGGACTCGTTTCATCGCAGAAGCTAAGCACTAAACAATGTATGAAGTGGACATTGGATGGAGGTAAACCATGGCTATTAAACACACACCACCACGTTTTCGTTACGTACGACACCATGGAGAATATACGACTTTCGTTTCTGTGTCATTTA
The DNA here is from genome assembly GCA_944474145.2 of Dicrocoelium dendriticum. Taxonomy (NCBI): domain Eukaryota; kingdom Metazoa; phylum Platyhelminthes; class Trematoda; order Plagiorchiida; family Dicrocoeliidae; genus Dicrocoelium; species Dicrocoelium dendriticum. Next base: position 203,398,030 of record OX104064.1, on the reverse strand, counting down.
TGATAACAACACACAGGTCGGTTTGATAATACAGGAGCACTTCCCCTCCCCTGCTAAGTCGATCTTCTGTCATGAAAATCAAACAGGGTAGTGCAAATTTAGCATCCGTGATCTTTGTGTTCAGCCATATTTCAGTGACCATAACTACGTCCCAAGGCGTGGAGACCTGACGAATACGATTTTGCCTTAGTTTGCTAAGAATGCCTTATGCATCGGTATACAAGACGAAGACATCAGTAGTCAGAAGCGTGTTGGGGAATGCTGCTATCCATTGAGGGTCTATGCCGACCAATGCAGAGTCGGCTGCTGGTCGTTATTATAGGATCAGTGACTAGGGCAATTCAGGAATTTGTATAAGGCTCTCAGCGCCAATAAGTGTGTGACATTCTGGTTCTTGTTCAGCTGCCGGTGTGTTTTGTCATTGCATCCGTGCTGAGCTACACGGTGACAGAATTGTGTCCGTAATCTGCTTGTTCAATGTTACATTGTCTCTCCTTGGCCCGGTGCCTATCGTCTTTATACATATTTCAGATGGCAGCATTTTAAGTATATGTGTTACATTTGGTTACATGTTTAGCCATTAGTTTGGGGTACAATGATACTTACATCACTCGGGGGCCACAGTCTTCGTAGTTAGGTGATATCGTTAACCTTGACGTAGGATTAGCGATAACATTTTAGAGAGAGTGCATTTCACGAATAAGGCCATTCATCCAAGTCATGCGCTTTGGTCTCTACCTTGCTTAATGTATGGAAATCCGGGAACACCGTGAACAAGGATAGGTTTTGCATCTTGTTGTATACGGAAACCATCCGGATTTTGTTTGCGTTTCTGGCGTTCGCTCCAAGGAACAGCTAGAAATATTCGAACAGTGCATGTGGTGGTATGGAGGCGAGTATCTGACAAGAAAACTGCCTCAGCACCATTACGTGACAGAAGTGTTACCTGTTCCAAACTGTTATAACGGAGTTTGGTTTGACGGACGAGGCGCATCATACTGATTGGTTTATTCTGAACCCCTATTAGTTGATAATAGGAATCGCAATGTTTTTGGCTTCCGGTATCTGTTATGGAGTTCGCCTCGGATCCAGACGAATTAGAGCAAATATCATTCAGCTAATCATGGTATTGTTTCATGTTCTCCTTTTTGTAGCCTCCGGTGGCTGCTTTTTTCGGTTGGACAAATGATGGGTTCTTAAATCCCGTGGTGCTATTCATAGTATTAACTCGTTTGCCAGCAGGCGTGGTTATGAAGTTATGTGCCTCCGTCATATGAGTTGCAACAACCGACACGTATGTTGTTGGACTTTTAACAGTGATCAGTGTTGCAAGTGATTCTGTTGAAGAATGTCTGACGAACGCATCTTTAAGAGCAGCCGAAAGTTTCGGCGTGGCTAACTCTGGATTCTTACTCTTGTACTGTTCTGAATTATAGCCTAATGTTTAGCATCGAGTTCGAGGCACAAATTTGTGTGATTTATGTGGGAAAGCTTTCACGGCTGCTGTCTGCTCTAAACTATTTGTCAGCCTATGACACTTCTGCGCCAACTCAGTTATACATCTGATGAGTGGAAGTGAGATACACGCGGTGCAGTACCAGAGGTAATCGGTTGTACTTTTAGGTTTTATATCTGGCTGAGACTAAAATGAGCACATCGAGAATGGCATTATTTTCAGCGGTTTCTGCATTCTATTCCAAATCGCACAAGTTTTACCCTGCTGTCTACGCCAAAACTAACGTTCATTTCGGAAGCTTTGGGCTTAGTTTTCTTGTAGGCAAGCAGTACGTGTTATTGGGACTGTCAGATCTGGAGAAAACGCTCGTTGCAACATTCACACTGGTATGCTAAATTGAAACGTTTTCGCCCAAGCTGGTGGTCTGGCCGAATCCGGTTATTTTGCTGTAAAACAAATCCAAGATGGTGGACACAAACAGTAGTTAGGCCGACAGTAGCTAGAGCATATCCAACAAATTCCCACAGATGAAACAATGCACTAAAAGCAAAGTATTGGTGCACAATTCACACACAGAGACAACATTTATAAGACTAGTTATTGTAAGCGTTAAGCGGCAACTCGAGTTTTCGGCCTGCTATACTGATAGAGCTTTTTAGGTTAAATATCGCGAAGCAAAATGTTTGACATTACACTAGTGACAAAATTTGACAATTGTCAAATTTTCTCTGAGAACAAGTGGTTATGTCTAACTACCAGCGTTTGCATTGTGCAAAAGTTGTGACTAAAGGTGTCCAATGCATTGCATGCAAGCACTGGGGACGTGGCCACAGGCGTTGCTCGCAACTTACTGGACCGCTCAGCAAGATCCATGCTAAGCACCAGGGTTTGCTATGGAGCTGTTGATATTGCATAGATGCTGCTGCGTAGGCAAGGCGTCCGCCACATTAACATCCTGAAAGAACTTCTTCCGCTGCTTTTGCTAGGCGTGCCAGAAAGCGGAGAAGCAAATCTTTCGGCGACGCTCCAAAAGTCGCGGCCACCCCAGCCTCGTCCGCTACTCATTCAGACCTACTGACACACTTCCGGCCTGTTGAGCCTACAACAATTCATACGCGACCCTTGTGAAGGAGAATCTGACCTTGGCCTCGTGTGGCCAAGGTCCAGCCACATTTGTCATCAAGACTAATACTAAATCTTTGAATAAACCTGAGCTTCCATCTTAGTCACAAATGAAGATAATTCTCGACCAACCTTCTGAGCTGAAAAAAGTGAGCAAGGAAAATCCATCATACCTTTAGTCACCAATCCCAGAGCGCATTCTAACCTCGTGACCGTTGTCTCGTCACCCTGAACGCAGCGGAATCGGACAAGGCTACTTCGACAGAGAGAATGTTGGATGATCACATACTGCTCGAGCGGCTGATTTCTCTGCTGTTTGATGCAGGCAAACAGGAAATAAACATCATTTCTGCCTTCCGGCTCGGTAAGAAGCAGCAAAATTCCTTCAAGGTTCGACCCCTCAAGATGTTATGCGGAAACGGAGAAGAGCGGACGCGCATCCTCCTACGGACTCCACGTCTAAAAGGGGAACATTTCTACGTGCTACGAGGACCTAATGCAAATGAAGAAGGCTGTAGAAGAGCTACGAACGCACCTGGCGAGTGGTGAAACAGACCTAAATATCGTAGACTTTTGCGTAGTTCGGTAGAGCACAAGAGCCCGCTTGTGCTTGTCACCCCTAGACATTAAAGCTTAAAAACGGACTACTCATGCTATCTGCCAATATGCGCAGTCTAAGGAATAAACTGGATGAAATTCATTTGTTTACTACAGAGACTCGTTCTGACCTGATGGTCTTCACCGAAACCTGGATATTCCCAGATATCACGGACTCAGAAGTGTCTATCTCTGGATATCACAACTCCCGGTCTGATCGCCACAGAGTGAGTTCAGGTAGTATAGTAATTCTCTACTGGAAGACGGATCCCAAACTACATTCAGTTGGAGCTATCCGTGACCATGAGGAAAATTTCAAAGCCCTCTGATGCCGTGTTCATTATGGATGCAGATCTCTCTTGTCCGTTGTCGTATACAGAGCGCCATCAGGCACCCAAGCGCGTTTGTTGGGCTCCATAAGGTTGAACGGTAGGCACAAAGACAGTTTAATTTTTTGGGATTTAAGTGCACCGGAGATCGATTGGGACCTACGTCTTTGTGGTCGCTGATCTGACTCTTTCGATGCCACATTGCAAAAAGCCGCTCTAGATTGCAGCCTCGTTTATCATGTATTGACGCCTACATGTATTTTCCCAGACCAGACCCGGCACATCCTAGATCTCGTGCCCTTCCCGGCAGATTCGGATGTCACGAACCTAACCGTTCTTCAACAGATAGGCAAGGGCGATCATAGTGTTGTTTCATTCCACTGAACTCGTCGTCACACGATCTATAGTAAAATTGATCATCGACGAAATTTTTGGCGTGCTGATGCACTCCGTCTAAAAACGGCCGCAAGAGCTACGGATTGGGGTATCCCTGAACACATTCATCTCCACGAGGCGTGGAATCTTGTACTCTCCAAAATGAGGTCGCTAACTGAGCAGGTCATTCCTTCCTCCCATCGAAAGCCCTTCACTAGAGATCCACCTTGGATGGATCGAGAATTGAAATAAACTAAGAATAGAAGGCGCAAATTATGGGATCGCATTAGGCAATCTCAATCGAAACCCGACTTATCTCATTACAAGACTGTCGGAAATGTTTGCTTCGCGTTGAAGCATCAGAAACGCCAGCAATACCAATTATCCTCGGCACAACATTCCAGAATCGCGCCTAAAGTGCTCTGCTCTTACTTGAAAATGATCATTAGAGGTGGTAATGGCATCCCTGCTTTGTGTTTCTGTGCTCATCAAGCTTTACTTCACGACGACGCTGAGAAAGCTAGTCAATTCTCTAAGCAATACGCTTCTGTTTACACGAAAGAAACATCATTTAGTGACCGAGCCGTTTCCACCTTTCCATCTTCGCTGACCAAATAGGTATTAACACTGATTCTGTGATGAAACTTCTTGAGTTAGGTACGTATAGCTCACTCGGTCCAGGTGGATTGCATCTTTTTTCATCAGGACTTAAGTGGTGTACATAGTTTCACCCATATATCAAGTCTTTCGTCGCTTACTAGAAGCTGGCCGTCTTCCTTCAGCTTGGAAATTGTGTATAGTCAAACCCATCTACAAAAGAGGAAGTCGACATGATCCGAGCAATTCTCCTCCAATCTGATTGACATCAATAAAGTGTAAAGTTATGGAACGGATCCTAAAACTGGCTGTTAATCTGCATCTTGGGGGACAGAATGTCGTTTATTATACCCAGCATGGTTTCCGAAAAGCAGGCTCCTGTACCTCGAACTTGCTCGTTGCAAAGAGACTTGGGCAAGGTCGATAGACTCCAGTAAGCGCTTGGACATTGTTTTTATTGATTTCAGCAAAGCTTTTGACAACTTCTCTCATGAACGGCTTTTATTTAAGCTCTAAGTAATCAGTATTTCTGGGAACATTCTGTCTTGCATCTCAGACTTCCTAAACGACCGATCTATGCAAGTGAAGTTGAATGACACATTTTTTGATCCTGTTCACATGAAGAGTGGGGTCCCACAGGGCTCTGTCCTTAATCCCGTACTTTCCAATATCTTCATCAACGACTTACCATCCACTCTACAGACGGATGGCCTAATCATCGCTGACAAACTAAAGCTATTGATGGAAGTATCCAGCCTTGATGAGGCGGACAGATTACAATCTACGCTCTATCTACTCCATGAGTGGTCGATTAAGTGGCAGCTGCTCGTAAATCATGATAAATGTTCTGTGTTCCCCTTTGGCTTATCTAACCTACATGGAACTTACCACATTGGTGGTTCCTTGCTTAGAAGCTCAACCCAAGAGAGGAATCTGGGAGTGATAGTGTCATCAGACATAAAACCTATTGAAAACTGCCAGAAAAGGGTCGACGCGGCCTACAGGATTTTCCATTCTATACGTAGAGGGTTTTTTCTCCTGACCCGGGGGCTTTTCCTACTCCTATTTGGCTCGCATAGACGCCCGATTCTCGAACAAGGGCAACCCGCTGACTACCCTTTCACCACATCCGAATGTGATTTGATAGATAAGATTCAACGGCTTGGATACAAATCCGGCCCTGAGTTGCGAGACTTGTCGTATCCACTCTGACTTCAACGACTGAATTTCTTCTCTCCAGGTTACCGCCGTCACTACGAAGATTTGATATCCACTCGACGTATTCTCAGACGAGAACTGGGTTGCGAGTTACAGGACTTCTTTCAACTCAACACTGAGAGTTTAACCCGAGGCCACCGCTTGAAACTGTTCAAACCGAGAAATATCCGTGCGCGGCTCAATTTGGCCTTATCAACACGCACAGTGAATGATTCGAACCGGTTACCGGATCCTATTGTTGAGGCTGTGACAGAGGAACGTTTCAAACAACTGTTGTATTCTCACCTGAGCGCGCTGGGATTCTGGTGTCTCTAAGACAGCTACAGTGGTCTTCGGCGGAACCTTGTGACGCATTAACCCACGCCATCTCCACAAGGATCGGAAAATGAAGGAGCTGACGAAGGATCTTCATTCCGCTCTCTATCGTACAATGGTCCAATGATCCAATAAACACCATATACAAAAAGCAAAAGTAGAATCCAGCACTGTACAGCAAAATCCGCGGCGTCCGTTGGTACAGCCAGCGGTAGCATTGATATTTTTCTAGAACTTGTTGGATTTGTGTAAACTGAGGCAGTGTTCCTTATATTTTTACTATGCGCACAAAATCATGACTGACAGCAAAATCTACGCTTCTGTATGTAACCCCAAAACTTTGCTTCTAGTCCTTCACGAACTTAATTAATTCACTGTAATTCCTATATAAATACAGTTGGGTATTATAAAGAGATAAAAATATTTTGTGAGGAAAGCGAATCCGTTTTAATAAAGCCGTCAACATACATTAAGCAGACTTCTCATTAATAAATACATTTTTATTACCAAATCTATCACTAATGTAACTTGCTTCCGACTAGTTTATTGTACATGTTTCCCGGAGGGTAGCCAAATATTACAATCTGCTAAATGCTCCAGATGTCAACATATACTCTTGAGAGCAATTATACAGAATATATCACGGTGGACAATTGCTATATAGAGGCTCATGGAGGGTGAACCGTCGGATTAAATGATATCATATTGACAACTATGCAGTACAACAACTGTAGAAATCTAACAGACAACTAATACTACAGAATAGGATAGAGTCGTTTTACGAAGGACACAGGAGGAAAATCAAATCCCAACAGTATGTACATAAAGCAAATTTGAGGAAGGTATTCATGACCAAGTCATGCAGGATGTCCAAATAAACGGCATCGGGGTAAACATTCAAGGACCATAAATTATTCATTGTCAGTTCCGTTGCTTTTCCTAAAAGCTTGCTTAGAAACTGTTTGTCTTCTACAGATAAGCAAAGGAAATTCATCTGGCTCACAACACAGATGCCCTCTTGAATGTCAACGGAAGCGGTTGATTTAACTTCAAGAAATACGGCTAATCGGTCACTAAGTGCATACAATATCGTTCAATTGACAATGACTAAACATTAACAATTTAAACGGTTCTCCCGACTGTTTAGGTTTCTATGAAAAATTTCGCGAAGTATTTGGTACTACAATACACACGGAGCAGATCTGTACAATTTCAATTTAGCTCATTTTAAATATCGCATAAATGTCTTTTGCATAATTGTGCCTGAAACATGTTAAGCGTATGTACTATCCGTACTAGATGACGTTTCATTTATTCCTTTTCCAAATAAATTTTCCGGTTTGTGTAATCATTAAATTAACGGTTGAGTAAAGCATATTCTTATCTATAAATCCCTTAAGACATTTACATTGATAAAGGAAAGTTAGGACATAAAAGCCCTGAACACTTTGCTAGGGGTAGACTAATGAAAATGAAGATAATGCACTGGTGAACAGCTACCTAGCATAGCAGTATGCAACATCAGCCAAGTTGGTCTTGAAACCTACAACAGCAATGGGGTTGATTGCGTTATATCCGCTCGTTGGGGCATTAAATTTTCAACTGGTGTCTCCAGATGAAATTGACAACCTTTCGTTTGGGATATGCATACATTTCTCTCGGGCGCCAGCTGCTGGTTTTATAAATTATGCACATTTTTCTCAGGATTGGAAATGACACTTTGCTTTCTGTAGAAAATGGTCTAGTAATTTAAGAAAATTTTGGTAACATATTGCTGTCTTTTCTTGCGTACTTCATACAAATATTAAGTTAAGGAGCTGCGGTGGTCATCAGGAAGTTTATCAACCGCAGCTGAATGAAATGAGCCCAATCGTTCCAACACGGATAGTCAAAAATAAACGGGTTCAAACAGATTATGAACAGTCATATTGCGAGACTTATTACTTGAACGAACATGGATTATTTGGAGCGATTTCTGATAAATCTTTTGTTTCTGCTTACGTTTTAGGCATTATTTGAGTACTCGGCCCAGAATGGTAACATCAACAAGTCGACCATTAGACAATAATAATTGCTGAGTTCACTAAACTCTTTTGATTGCATGCATTTTTAGTTTGTACGTTAATACTATTCAGTCAGAAAATGACAGTTGCACGAGTATTTCCCATAAATTACTCAAGCAGCTACAATGCTAATGCATAAGTAGAACGTAAATGATTTTGGGAAAGCACTGGAAACTTGTTCATAAACGATTTACTGCACTCGTTTGTGGAAGAAACTATTAGAAGGAATGTCTTCCAAAAACCAACACACACCTTTTCTCAATTTTGCAAGAGTCATGCGCAAACTTGATTCGCTGAAGCAAAAAAGCACGGTCAGCGCGTTGCAAGAAAAACAGTATTTAAACCCATTTAATAAAAATTATTTGTTTAACCTGACGCTGCCGAATCTGTCGCCAAACTGCTTTTTAAATGGCACATTGCTTCTTAAATGGGAAATAACAGCATTCAAGTGGGATGGAACAGACTTATCCAGCTGCTACGCTAAACGTACAAAAATAAACTTTGAATCTGCAGCACCTAAGTGGAGATACCTGTCATATACGAATCCTTCGCCATATATAAAATCGCTTATGCCTGTGGTTCAAGGTATATTGAACGCGCATTCAGGTGCTTGTTAAATGGATTGCTGCAAACGTCTTGCATTACTGTGAGAAGGCACGTTCAAGAACACCCCAGTGACATGCTGCTGCATTTGATGGGAAATTGTTATTAAGACTGAACGAAGAAATCGCTTAAATTCGTCATTAGCATCTCTTGAATTAGCTTTCCCAGGACTCTTGATCTGACATTATTTGTCATTTGTAGACCACGTGGGCTGCGTATGGTGCCTGGTCTGATTGTACGATTAATTGTTTAATATTTCCTACTGCTTGCTAACAGCGATGCACCAATCTTGTTTCTTCTAGGTCGAAAGATTAAAAGAGCTAATTTACCTCATAATTTGTTTTTATCATTGCAGACGTCTGAAGTGATTTATTGAAAACTATCTACCTCCCGTATTTATTAATTTCTGTCTCCATGGGAATAACTGAGGAACCTCCAAATATTAAAACGGTGTCTATGTGTGCATACTTGATGGAAGTAAGCTTTATCCTTATTTCAATTTATGTCATCTGTTACATGGTTTTTTACATAGGGCTGGCTGTCGTTGAGGACACGATGGTCGGGTTACGTTTGACGCTACCAGACAGAACTATTGAATATGAATTTAGGCAAGAGTATTATCTACATGAAGCAACTAGCGATATATATTTTTTATTTTCTGCTAACAAAGTTTGCTCATCGAACACGTATTACTGTTCTACTAACAAGAACTTAGGCGACAGGCCCCCTAGTAACCACCTGATACTAATGCAATCAACCAATCCACCTTCGCTGACCGAATGCATTCGACTGCGTAGAGTTTAAAATAATCACCAAAGCTGTTCTACCTGGTTAACTGTAACTAATTAGCATGTTAATCAAAATAAATAAAACATTAGACCGCCATGCAAAATGACCAACTTGATGTTATTTTATGAGACATATGCACAGCGAATATCATGTTACACATAAATATTATATTGTTTTATGTGTAACAAGTCGCTGTATTTCCAAAACGTGTGCCTGTAATATTAACTTCCGTTGTTTTGGTAAAACCCAATTACACATATCATGGGAAGATTTCGAATGTAAACTTCCATGAAATCTCCCATATATATATATATATTGTAATAAAATAATGTTTATTTATCTATGCTTGCTTATTTCCACGTTTGGGAGGACAGAAAAGGAAAAATTGTTGTCCTGCCAAGGTATGTATGAGGCTATGGCTAACACGTTGTTTTTAGATTGAATGAACTTGTAAGCGAAGGCTTACGTTGGTTGCTGGCGAGGTGCCTTTAATTACAAAGCAATTTTTCCGATACACCGTTTGCGAAATTCAGTATAGACAACATTTACCCCACTGATTTCAATGCGCTTACATTTGACAAAACTGCAGGGATAGAAAAGGGGAAACACCGCCTGGGATAACAACTCTCCAGTTGTAATAAATTCAACCAGCATGGGGCTCCGCAATCTAAAGTTAGCTCACATGTGGGGGTAAAACAATTAGGTAAAAAGATTAGGTATTTGCAAGACAGGCTGTATAACAGCTGTAAAATTCCTAGTAACACAACTGGCACAGTAGATTTACTGAGTTATCGTTCTATAATAACTAAGTTAATTAACCAACTGTTTTCAAATTTGTAACAGTTGCTAGGTAAGTCAAAAGTGCTGGTACACATAACTTTTATTAACCAAAGTAAATGTAGCAAAAGCTATTCATCATTTGATTTAATATTGTACACCTTAGAGCAATCAGAACATTGACATCATGGCTATAATTGACCTTCAGTGACGCTGGCATGAACGGAAACTGCAAAAGCACTAAAACTTGACTGTTTCTGTACTTCTTACACACGATTACTGCGCGTAAAACTTTGTGCAATCATGCAGTTTAGCTAAATCATGAGATAGCAGAGGACTACTAACGGTGTGTAAGTAAATAGGCTATAGAAAATGGCTAATCTCCAAACAAATCAAAACCATCCCACTAAAAGAAGGGTGATGGAGAAATTGACTAGGACGTTGGTGGAAAGCAAAGCTAGCTAGGAGGATATTCAATGGTATTAAATGATGGAACTATATCTTAACATCCCATAATATTCATAAAGTAATTAAATGAGAAAAATTAAGAGAGAAAACTTGCAGAAACTTTAGTGCAGCGATTTCCGAAAGGCTACTAAGAAACTAAACGGCGACATAGGATGCATTGTGTCATTTACCCGTTGTAAATGCCCATGGTCAACCTATCATATAACAAATAGTAAAATATTTAATGGGGATATGTTGCTTCATTTTTCTCGGAATGTTTACAGTCAAAGAGTAGGATTTTGCAGTGCCCAGCAGCTATCCTTTAGGAAACAAAGCTGCATTTATAGTCCTGGTGAAATAGCCTGTACAAGTTAGTAGTAGTATGTCAATACAAAAAAACATTAACTAAAATTCGAAAGGCTTGTTTATGGGCTCGGATTTCAAAAGTACCCGGCTATGTTGCATCTTTAGACAAATTGCACTTACTGAGACCTGTGCAACTTCAAGGACTAAATAACAAATTTTATTGCGGTTAGAAAACGCAGTACATTTAGCTTGGTTTAAATGGTATGCCTCAGGTAAACATAGAAGTGGAACCAGGCATAAGGAATGTTACGTGGCCTTCAGATTAATCTCCATAGTTAAGGCAAGCAAATCTAGAAATCTAGTTAAGGAAATCTGGCAATCCCCCCAGCGATTACACGTGGGGACAGCAAGCAAAATACAACGAGGCCACTGTTAGCATAGCATAACCAGCCAGCGAATGGCAGGTGTCCTACTTCCTCATCCATTCAAGTTACTAACCCAGACCAATGAGGCAGCTTATGCGGTATGTGTGCTAAATATTTATTAAATTTGGCCTTGCGTTTGTCTGTCTCTTGGGTTTCTTAACAGTTGCTTTTCATCTCCGGGGTAGCTGTGATTCATGTGATGGTGGACAAGATGCCTATCTTTCCTTTAACCACCACCTCGTCTACATAGGTTCTAGGAGACTGTCGATCTTTGCTGGAGGTAACGAAATGCGTGGTCCTTGTGGCGGTGTTAGGGTCAAGGTATGGTTCCAAGTTTTCGGCGTGGGATAAGCTACGATTGCCTTCTGTACGCCGTTAGGCATTTATTCCTCAATCAGACTGACTGAAATTCTGCTGCTGTATGTGCTGAATGAGCGTACAAGCACTCCGTTACTGGAACGTGCCTTCCATCCAAGATCATCTCGGCCTTATTCCTTCGGGCTTCCATAAGATATGGGAGTGTGGTGGAAGCTGTTGTTGGTGCAGCATAACTTGCTCATTACCCCTCTGTAAACGCAGGCTTCCTGTGGCTTTCTTATGGAAGCCACATTTTCTGGAGAATATGAACGTTGATGCCGCCAAGTATGTATCTGTGTGTAGTTGGGTTGCTTGCGTTTATAAATGTGCCGCGTTATTTTGGCATTGCTTGCTCACGTCGCCAATGTGAAAAAGGATTAGTGACATCTCAACTTGCCATAATAAGCAAAGAGATGCCCTTAGTTTGTAACGCGCTACATACACCAAGCTGAAGTGTTGTTAAACAGATATTTGTTTTTTTTAGGAATAACGCTTGCTAGGCGACAGCCCTACACCTCCTGGAACTCTGCTGCCTAATCACTGCAGGAACGAGATTTATTCAAACCACGCAGCTGGCAACACATGTTGTTTGGCTAGCCAGCCCAATCATCATGATAAATAACTAAAGCCACTAACAGAGTCGATGATCGTACACTCCTTAATAATGCAAACAAAATGCGGACACTAAATGGAAACTAACATGAACTAAATTTAGATGTTGTTTGACAATATAAAAAGACGTCGCGTCATGTTGGATGATTTACAATGCTTAGTTTAATGCCTGTGTTCTAGGTAGACTACGTGCTATTTTGTTCGGTAGATTTATCTGCCAAATACTGGCACTGTTATTGGGCAAATGCCGCAAAGGATGAATTTGCGCGGCTGCTCTTAAAGATCGCATCAATTTCTGACAATGCTTAATTAATTTTCACACTGGTGTTAGACGGTTGATTAACGACGAAAGAGAAGATACGATTTCTGCAAATATTTTCGGTGCATACAATTTGAGGTACCAATAATTGTAGCAACCATAACCGATTATGTTGTTAATAAATATTCCGCCAACAATATTAGAATATTCAATATCAAGGCGCGAATGGTTATTTGCAAATTTCGGATAGAAAAGTTCTCTTGATAAGGCAGTTTATTCAATCTTCAGCATAATTATGATTAATTAAGAATAATAAACTAATATTTCAAATTTAGGCGTGAGGATACATGACTATGTTGGTCAACGTGAGAATTATAAACATAAAGTGCCTGTTCCAGTCGAGAAAGAAAGCAAAGCATGAAAAACATGCTTGACGGGCTCATTAACTATAACTTCGTTTTTCCTCCTGCTAATAAACATAGTCTGTAGAAACTTAGAGGTTAAACCGCTGCACTGAATAACTGTGTTATTGTTGTCATTCTTTCACCGCCACACAGGAAAGCTTAGCTAAAAATTGTCGTAGAGAAGAATTAAAAATCACCACAAAAATTAAAGTCATTCAGATGGTATCATAGAATAGCCTCTCAGTAACATAAATGACTTGATTGACGAAGTAAGTAAAACTCGTTTCGCTTCTCTTAATTTTTTGCGAATATTTGTATGATGCCTAGCGATTTACTGTAGCTTAGTGTTAACTGTCAGCGCACACTGTTTGGCTGTATATCTAAATTTGGTACATATAAGAATTCGCTGACATTCTATAGCCTATATAATTTTGATACACTACACATGCTAGAATATTCGCGAACGAGCTTGCTTAATTAAATTATGGAAGAATGGAACTAGGTTGTAGTACGGATAAAAAGCAATGCTTAGCAAGTCCGGTGGGATGGAAATTACCGTGAATATTAAAATGTATGCTAAATGAAAAAAGCATTGTTGTGAAATCACCATAGACTTATGTAGAATAGCGGAGATGCTCGCGTGTTAACTTATAAATCCAGAACTCCCTTGTTTGAGAGTTTGGTAAGAAACCGTTTAATTGCGGTTGGTGAACCCTTTCAAACATGTTATAAAATGAAATACAAAAGAGACAAATCGTCGTCAACTAGTTTTTAATGTCGCCAGATTGGAGGCAGAGGCGACATAATTAGGGAGGGCGTTCCAAGAGTGGCACAATCAAGGGCAAAGAAATTTCTACGCAATTCAAGCTGGCTATACTGTATTTTCAGTTACAGAGGATGACCTCTTAGTTTGGTGTTGTGGTTCAATTTCTGCAGCTGACTCAAATGTGGTTTGGTTTCTTCGGAATCTGGTAAACCACTATGAGATACCCTGCAAAAGCCGATATCGACTGCTGCACATTCTTAGAGATATTATTCTAAGCTGATAGATAAGCTGAAATAGGCCTTTGAGGTTCTTGGTTGCTCTTCGTTAAAGAGTCTAGAGAGAAACGAGAGCATGTTCCTGTCACTGCTGCCACGCCGTGCGGTCGCATGTAGGCTTTAATAACTTGGAGAAAGATTGAGGTATCGAACCGACCAAAAGCTCTGCACAGCAGGCGAAGTGTTAATTGCCGGTTCTTTTTACCGCCTATGCTACTTTGAATACCCGAGATCTACTTGTATCAGTAAACCCGGGTCACGCTCTTGAGAAGCCTTTTGCAAGTTGTGGTCTCAAAGCTCGTAAGCGCTCACATTCAGGTGACGCTTATGAATCATCTTTCACTTAGCTACGTACAACCGAAGCATGTTCCTATTTGACCAATCTGGGTAATGTTAAAGTCGATCGTTATCATAACTTTTACTGGTCACCAGCCATATAAATAAATTATATATTGCTCGACCATGACAAAAGCTGTTCCCTAGAAGGATCAGATAAAATAATGGTACATACTTACCACGCAATACATTTGCAGAAATAAACATGGGCGCAACTTCAAGTTAGGTAACAGAGTAATCAGAATCGTTCTGCATTTTTTTTCGTCATTGAACTAGGATTCTTCACAATCACATGACAGAGGTTTGAGCTAATAAGCAAGGAGATGTAATGAAAGGGACTGTTGTCCGAAATGTTATACGTGTTTCGAAAATGTAACCAAGCACCGTTTCGGAATGCGTAATCTAGGGACTGGAATGTCCCGAACATTCCGGTTTCGGACTGTTAACTGCTTATTAATCGCAAGCATAAAATAGCAAAGTGCACATCATGTTCATTGAGTAGTGGGTTACAAAGGAACGTTCTCTGATTTTCGTAATAAATTTTAGAAGTATGATATTTGTACCTTTGTTATGGATTGGATATCTGCTGTTTAAAGAACACCATGAACACCATTATCAAGATTGCGAATTTGACAGCTTATGATTCGTTAAATAAAACATAGGATCAGCTTTATTCTCCGAAGCAAAACTGGATCAAAACCAACTTTATCATTTCGCTCTCTGTAAGTCAACTTTGAGGAATATCCACATAGCTTTTTCGTGAAGCATCTCTAGACCCTCCCAAATGCATGCCGATTGGGTTTCCGCAGATTGGATAGGACCACTGAACAGTATTTCCTACACGACAATGCACAGACTTTGTCAAGATATAACAGATTTCTTGAGGTAAAAATATTGGCAGATTTAACCGATGTTCCTCTTGACTTGTGAAACGTGAACGTCACAATGCCCAGAAAAGTTTAAAGTGACTGAATATTACACGCACAACTCGCGAACTGTCCTGCGTTACGCGACATATGTGCCTTGTATTAATACACTGTCTGGCCGTACTTGCCTTTCGTAAAACAACATATTACACTTGTCCACGCCAAATGACACCTGCCACAGTTGGTACCAGGAATCAAGATCATATAGGTCATCTTGAGCAAGACATACAGCTTCCTGTGTATTTACACATGATTGTGATTAGATAACTTTAAGGTTATCAGCAAAGATAAATGTAACACCAGTTCTTATGCTTTGGAATATATTGTTACTATATATTAGGAAAAGAAGGGGACCAAAAACAATTATTTGAACCACTCCACTATTGATTGCTTTCGGTTTAGGGAAACGGACGCCGATGGGAACCGCTTGATGTCTACCTAGTACATATGAAGGCAGCCAAGTGAACATCGGTTCTCCAATACCTTTAGCCTTCAGTTTGTTCAGTAACCTTCTGTGAGGCAATCTAGCAAAGGCTTTTTGCATTTCCAGGAACAGGAGTACAACACTGTTTCCGTTGTCTTTGGCAACCGTTGTGCGGTATAAAGGTTTCTTGGGCATGTGGCGCAGGATCGACCTTACTTGAAGCCGTGTTGCGGATTTCTGATGATGTTAGCCTTGTTCAAGAATACCAATAGTTCAGCAATCCTCATCCTTTCCATTTTTATAGATACCATGAATGTGTGGTTGATGGGACGAAAGATTTTAACCTCGTGGACAACGCTATTTTTGTCACGGGATAACGACGGGTGTTTTCAATTGAGTAGAGTATACTCCGTTTGTAAAATGTTGCAAAGAGGTTTCGCAAGAGCAGAAGGAAGTCACTATCACTGATTTTTATTAAACAAGGGTGAACGCATCAGGGCCTGCGCAGGTTGAGGAGCATAAGCACAAGACTTGACCAGTGATTTTCACCAAAGTGAATTCCACTGTGGATAGACTTTTATTATTGTGCCGCATGATACGTGCTGGTGTGACTGATGATTCAGTGACCCAGGATTAAACAAAACAAACACTGAAAGCTTCACAGATATCATCTGTTGCATCGTAGAAAGTTCAATCAGGCGTGGTGATAAAATTGAAATAGTTGCTTCAACACGAACCTCGGGCACGAAATAGTTTGGCTGGCTCAGGTGTTTTGCTAGGGCCGTTCGGAGCTTTCTACTTTTCTAGAATAAGATTTTTTCATTTTTGATGCCACTGTTCTTCAACGAGCTTGGACTGCTGTAATGATAGTGCAAAGTCAGCAGATGACCTGAATTTATGTTGAATATTATGAAGCTTGAGCTGTTTTTAAAGTATTGCGAAAGGATTTATGTTGTTTTGGTAAGCACATTTTAATGATACTGCTGAATTGATGCAGAAGTCAATTATACTATAAAACGGTTCTGTCGGTTGTTGAGGACACAAAGATAGAAAGAAGTTCTTCCAATTCATCAAACGAACTAGGTCCTTGAAAGAGTTCCACTTTGTCGGAATTGAACGGACGATACTGCATTGTATTCTATACTTCGGTCATGCATGCTCTTAAGCGGCATTTGATCACGCGAAGTTCGCTTCCCGGAAATTCATCAAGAATGTTAACACTGATTACAGGTATGCCTTAAGTCTAAATGAGATCCAAAGTACTTTCACGTATGGTACGTTGGGAAACATGTTGCTGCCAGCTATTCATTTGGATACAAGAGATAAGATTTTGGCATTTCAAAGGAGCGGTTCCCATGGGATATGAAATCGAAGGCAGATTGCAAGCACCTCTGATAATCTTAGGTATAAATAGTAGGCTAGCGGGGCATTTGAATGCAAACGTCAAAAGTTCCAGGTCTCCTTGGCTTCAGTTTGGCGCGCAGTATATATATCCCATGAGCAGCTGCCGTTGAGTAACAGGTGTCGTAAACCTGAGTGACTCCTGAATGTAGTTCAGCACTGGGTTCTTGTGCGTTACTTCTGCGATCGAAATTTTCAGATAAATTGCGCAGCCACCACCTAGACGGCTAGGTCGATTTCTCGTAAAATTCATATCCGATAATTGTTTGCTGACTGTCAAATATGTCATAATGACACCAAACTTCAGTTATGAATATTACATCAAGATTCTTCGCGGAAAGAAATGAGCGTAGTGTGTGGATCTTAAAGGGAAGAAAACGCATGTTTATCAAAAATACTTAGTTACATGTGAGACATGAGGAAGATTGTTTAGGTTTTGTTATAAACACCGGGGTTTCAGACTGTGTGCCTGGACCCAGAGTAGAAAGTGTTGAAAACCTGCCTGTATTGCCAACAGTGGAAAATGATTATTAGGTGGCCACAACGGGTGGGATTGAGATTGAATATGGCCATTTAGAAAATGTTTGGAGGGTGTGAGTCCATGATTGCTGTAATAGATTGTGGGAGCTGGATAGTAAAGTTGTGTACTCTGCATCAAGTCAATAATCCGCTGTTGATTACTTAACGCATTGATAGGAGTCAGTGGGTAACTGTCATTTCCCTCCATGGGAAAACTTCGCTTACTTGCGTTCGACATACAAGGTTTCACTATAAGCAATGGAAGCACACTGGTTTCAATCTATACATAACCATCGGCATAATCCGTGTGGTTCGTTGACGATATCCTAAAGTCGTGTTACACAATTACAATTTGTGAATGGTACAAATAAAGTGGCAAGTCTTCCATAACATAATGACCAATGGATGTTTGTCTATCCAAAGAAAATGACGATATTTATTCACCTAATGAAGCTTTCGATAAATCAAGGTCAACCGCTCTTTAACTATCAATCAATTTGACTGGATCCATCGCTATTATCGATGAGCTCCGACAGCGGCCAGAGCAGATATTAAGCTGGACATGAGAGTTCGAGGTTTGAGGTAGCGCTTTCGCGTGTTATTGTGATTTAGCAAACAATGCAGTTTGGATATATTGGAGTGTTATTTTTCCCAACCCTGGCACACCACCTAAATATATCCATTCAGGATACAGTCCCCGAGATCGGAATGACCGAGGTTTATGTCAAAGTGAGCCGAGGTCTCAATAGAGGTTGCGAGTCACAACCCAACCACACAGCGTGCTCTGTAAATTCAGCTTTGAAGTAATGCAGTTGTTATTCGCTAATCCATATTGTTGCTATATCGCTTGCAGGAAATATCATTAGGAAACCCTAAATGACTGCCAGAACTGATTATCCAAGAGAAAGCACCATCCAAATCATTAGTTTTATGGATTGTAGCCGTTTTGGGTTTGGTCAGCTTGTTATGATCAGCCGAGAAACTGCGGCCTGGTGTAGGTCCTCCAGTAACCAATTTTGCATCTGAAATTGACCTTAACTCGGAAATGGGAGAATTAGTTGTTCTACCGGACAAAGCATCTAATGCAATAGAGCGGCCCGCATATTCATGTGATTCCCTGTGAATTGCAAAAGCCACATTATTATTCATTGATTTTTCACTATTTGCATCAAGCGAAGTATTTTTCTCAAATATTCGGTGGCCAATAAGTGGAGAAATATCAACTGGATGCGGGGAGCCAGCTGGCTGTTTGGCATCCTGGTTTACCTCAGACTTTCGCCTCCTTATCTCTCATTGTGTTGGGCTTTTCTCCTCCACAATTTTCAAACGTTTGACTCTTATCAAGTAACTGAGATTGCGCTTTTGAATGAATTATTTAGCAGTATGTTCATGTTGCAACCGGAAAAGTATAAGACACACATAACGAATTACATTTTTGCGCAGTCTGATGAAGCTGGACCAACAATATTGCCCACCACATGCATTGAGAAGCAATTTCTAAACAGTTTTATTATTAAATCTTCTGGCACCTTAAAAACCACTGCATTGCGTGAACAGCGTACTCGACTGTCTACTTCGGTCGAAATGGATTCTATCAGTACACTGCAGTTCATGTGGTTCATTTTTTCAATATTTGAGGGCGATTCAAATAAGCCATCTACACTCTCCAAAGGATGCAATGTCAATGTGAGTATGTCGACTTTTAATGCAAGTTCAACGTATGCAGGTTAAGCTACGGATGGACATTTTCAGGTGTCATTCTCAGGTCAGCATGTAGTCCAAGGGAATTTTCCACAGCGCCTTCACTGCTTTGAGTAGTTTCTTTACTACTGCTACCAGCCGTCGTGTGGAGTGCGTTACTTCATGGTCTCGGCTTTTGAACTAAAATTGAAGCGTACTGGCCTATAACACTTTTGTCCTCATCGAATGTGTCACTACTGTAGACATGAGCTTGTAAACGAATTAAGGTAAACTGAAGCGAAATCAGAGGAGATAAGAAAATCTGGTAAATGCAGGTAATGCAGGTGAGTCCTTGAATTAGACGAAAACCGTTGTCCCACCCAGGGGCGTTACTACAATGCGTTTGCAATCGTTTACAAAGGTAACCGCGCCCACTAATCCTGCTATGGGCCACTGTTTCAGCTAGTCTTAGAAGCAGTCATGTGTGCACCCCGCAACCTAGGTTTTATCGACTTCGCAACTATTCGGAAACATTTGGTCATTGGAAAGTAGGTAATTCCGGAGGCATCGTTGAAGGAGTAAAATTACTCCAGATCCTGTGCTCACAATGCGTATGCATTGCTCGTTGGCAGATCATATAAGGGCCTTAGGGTCACTCGGTATTCAAGTTTATCAATCACTTGGAAATGCGGTGTAAATATAATGTTGCAACACAGTATTGACATGCATCTTACGACCTTAACATAACTGCAAGTTTACGGGTCCTGAAGCGGTAACTGATTACCGAAGTGACCCACAGGTGTGGAGAAGAATAAACACTCACCAATGTCGTGTCACCGCCACAATAAGAAACCTCGTCTTTAGAATAATGGCTACAGATCCACTGATGGCCTTACCTACCCAGCGAACTTGGCCTTAGTATACAATTCGCCGACTACATCAGCAGTACGTAGCTACACTATTCATATGAGTGTACGGCTAACTGAAACAACACAGCACAGGATCCTTGTAGCTGTAAAGACTTTAAAAGTTATATTTACGAAAATGTCCAAGCTTTACCTCCTTCGTACTAAGTGCTGTATTGTTTCCCATTACCTCACACTGCCTTAGCAATCACAAGCATTTCCTAAACGAAATCGAACACCTATTGATTCTCCAGATTGCTCGCAGTGGCACGAGTACACTGCATACCGTAAGACGTCTGGACAGATAGGCACGCGAGCAAGGAAGTCATAGGTGCAGTCTACCTGTAAGCCTTCAGATTTCCCTTCCAACAGCCTGCAAGAGTTGCAGTCTCAACACAATCAACCAATCTGATACTTATCACCACTCAATTAGATGTTATTTTGCTCGCGTTGTAGTGAAACATCCTCAGAAGTACCAGAAACTGCTAGCGAAGTTTGAAGAAATGGTTACAACGGACATTCTCCGGTATATTCTGCTCTAATCCTGCAGAGAACATTTGGTAACACTGCAAGCAAATAATCAACTGCTTTGATATGTTGTTACTGGTACTATACCAACATCTGCACACAATTTATTAGCGCTGGTCTCGGTTCCATGAGAATAGCTACAAGCAAGGAGTTGTCCAGTCTTTCGACTGAGTACAGAGGAAAAGAGCAAGGCGATACGAGTGCAAGTTGGGGTTGCTTACAAGAACGGCTGATATTTAAAATCACCAGAGCCTATCAATTGATCGGACTGAAATGCGAAGCGAAGTTCTTCTGGTGCAAGAGCCACCGCTTTCCTACGGTACATTATCAATTATGTCAATCCCTACACCTGAAATGTCAAAAGATAGTATGAAAAATGCAATGAACTGTGTGTACCGTGCTACAACTTCACAGAATCAAATTTTGCAAAATATAGAGCCTGGTAGTTAGACGACCTAAACAAATAGCACGTCATTAGTAAAATATCCTGCTCTGTTTTTTAACTGGTATATGCAGTAAAAATCACGCAACACCTCATATCTTAGCATTACGGTTATGGAAAATTGGTGCAGGTTATTTAAAAAGTATCTCCTTGATGGAATCAGTTCTATTATCGACAAGTGGACACCTAGATATGCTCTGTTTGATGCTGTTATTTCATATATCCTATGCAGCGAGCGTTATAGAGGTAACCGAAACTTAAAAGCCCACTAAACATAAACTTTAGCTCAAACATTCGTGGCGGCGGCATTTCTGCACATGCGTTATGTTGGTATTATCTTATTCTTTACCAGAGGTACTCGTAGTGATTGTTTGTTTGCTCCTTTAGACTGGATATACTCTAATTTTTCACCACGCCAATAGAGGAAATAAAAGGGTAGCATGTACTTTTAGGGGGATACATCAATAGAGGAGCTTGTGGCACAAATCAGGGCCCATTTTAGAACAAAGCTACATGATATGGGCAATTTCGCTGGATTTCTCCCTTTGTATACAAATGCGGCTTCGTACATACTCCGTTCTGCAGCGCAAGTCGAATTCATAGCACTAAGATGCTGAAAGCCGTAGAGGAATTGCAAAACATGACTGGTCTGTTTTAGTGGGTATGCCGAAAAGTTCAGCAAACTTCACAGCAGACCATCACAAATGTATCTAACCGTGCACGAGGCACAGGAAAAGAGTATTTATTTGAACTTTCCCTCTAAAAGTTGAACATATGACAATTAAGTTTCGGCTCAAATTCAAGTAGGCATTAAAGCGCACGTACGCAGCAGCCCGATTGAGACCTATTTGCACCATTGTCGGTTGGTGTTTCACAAGCATCTGTGCAGTCTGTCGGACAGTCTGGTCTGTCACCTTATCTATCACTTTACCTGTAGCTGCTTTGAAACTCGCAACGACATGGCCGACAGTCAAGTGGATCTTAGGGTGGATGAACATTTTCCATGCTGTTTAAAACAGTCCATGTCACAACAAGGCGGAGTGGACCAACTGGCAATGTGAACCACAGTTTCGTTCATCACAAAGCATCTCATGACTATGTATCATCACTTGGACACTTGATTGCTTTCAAAATACACATGCGTGATATTATTCCGAAACAGCTGACAATCAGCAAAGCGTTGTAGATCAAGAAGAATCGTCTAGCACTGCGCAAATGTGCAATTGAGTCACCTAGTTAGACTGCTGTAGTCGTGATTTTCCTACTTACGTTCTTAAAACGAAGGAATTTGGAGAGCAGAAAGTAGCAACTCATGCTAAGGAACAAGTGGTGATACATTCATAAAGCACTCACCTTAAATGGCGTAATAGCGAAATCGGTGTAACAACTAAGTAAAGACCGAACTACGAAATATCTCCCTCAATAGGTTTAAAGTTATTCCTACAGTCATTAGATAAGGTCGCATGGCCGCTGAATAGCTGGTACCTGGTTCATTGTAGGCTGCCATATTAGTTTTGGCCAAAATCAGCGAGCTGAGTTGAAGTGTAACCCAAAGAACCCGGCAAGAGGAAAATTCTAATTGAACCACGCGCCAGCAGTGTGTTAATTTAATCCATATAATTCGTTGGTGTGATGAGTGACTAGAATCCTTACGTTGTATATTGGTTAAATCTTGGATGATTTACGAAGTCTGTGAAGCTGACGCTGTACCAGTCCGTATCCACTCACATAACAAACGAATATGCAAGAAGGGAAATCATCAGATGCTCCAATAGACAACTTGGAAAAATGGAACAACTTGGCATCGGAACCCCATGGCTTCAGTCAACACCGAACACGCACCAGCAACCTTCTGATGGAACGAGGTACCTGGTGCAACCGTAACAGTCTTGATCTATCTAGACTTCTACAAATCCTTCGATTTCCTGGTTCGCGACATCTTACTTCACAGGCTACAGAGCTGTGGTATCGGTGAACATGTCCTTGGTTGGACTGCCAACTTTTTCACTAACGGTGGCTTTATGTGTGTGTTAAGGGACAACTCTCCACCGCGAGTGCGGTAGTATGTGGGGTTTTACAGAGCTCGGTACTGAGACAACACTGATTCTTGATGTTTCTCAATGATTACACACTTCATTTTTTGTGCCATTATTTTAAAATATAGTGAGATGTTAGTTGTAAAGTGCATTACGAAATGCGCTAACATAATCTGGATTGCGTTGATGAAGAAGCAACCAAGATGCTACCGTAGTTTAATAAGTCTAATTATAAGTTGACCTAGCCGGTGAGCATTTACAAGCTTGGAGACCACACCATGAAGAAGGTATCACCGAAAAGTTTCTTAGGTGCATTTGTATAGGACGATATCCGCTGCCCAAAAATTCAGAGTATGTCCTGAACCTGTAATCAGAACTTTAACCTTCATCGCAGAACGTTCGGTCGGTTCGATCTCTCAATCATTACATACATGTTTATCGCCCATCTACGACCTCATGTAGCATACGCCATCCAGGATTGCTACTGGTTGCAGAAGCATGATCACGCTGCGCTTAAGAATCCTAAACGAACAGCAACCAATAATATTAACGGCCTCTTCCATCTGCCCTAACAGTATAGTTTTAAATCCCTAGAAATATGTAGTAGTCTATATCAGCGCATGCAATGGGATTTCATAAAAGTTTACAAGACCCTGAAGAACTCCGAATCAAATTTGCAGCCTGCTACTAGAAATAAAACACAACATTAACCTAGATGGCCGTCCTTCTAAATCAAAGTACGTTATATCCGGATGGAATGTCGTAGAAATGTGTTTCAATCGTTGTGTGCCAGGCAAGGAACGTTCTCCCAACTGCTGTTGCCTCAGTTTCAAAACAAAACCATGTTCACTAAGCGCATTAACAAGATACTGCCCACTCAAGTTTATTTTACTAAGTTGTGTTAGCCACCGGATACACAAAGCAACCAAACAGCGTTTCCAAATGTAGCGTTTCCGAATGTAGTTATAGCTTTATCACGCAATACATATGTTTATTTAATCATGCCTCAATGCGAACAAATGGATGAGTCCACCAAAATGTTTCATTTTATCATGATTAATTGTTTGCGAATTTCCATTCCACGGAATAGTTTAAGCATTGCGTAGTTACCCGTAATACACCAATGTTCCGCTATTTCACTGTAAAATAAATTATAGGCAAATACGATATCCACTTTACGGACGTGTTTTGTGATTAGGTCAAACGCATCAGTCTTATAGGCCACATGTACCCGAAAGCATAACAATACACCTGGAGGCTGTTCTCAGGATGCAGGTGCGAAAATGTTGAATGCAGGTTATCGAAGAGGCTCACAACCCCTACAACCCACCTGTCATAGTGGTGATGAACGCCAGCTGAAAGCATTGTTTTTGTGTTAACGTCAGAAAGCTTAAGGAAGATTCGCTGCTTTGGTTTTCCCGGTGCCATCAGCCACAGGCCATCAACCACAAGCAGCTGGCGATCAAACAAAAGGACCAGGAGAATGTAAAGTTTATATTCAGCGATAGGTAGTACAATTTGGGAAGGATGCCGCTTGGATTGTATGATGCACCATTCACTTAATAGAGTTTGATGCCATGCCTATTGAACGAACTGGAGAATGTGGCAGTGGATAGAATAATGAAGCAATAATGCAATAGTATATAACGGGTATAAAAACAAATGGTTGGCAAGTCCCGTAGGCCATTTAGGGGTAAAAAGCACGGGATAAAAAACCATGCTGGTAAAAATTAGCGCGCGATAGGGGACTCACAAACCCTTGGAGTAACAAAGGTGTAACTAATTCTGCCTGAGGTTCAAGAATATTACGCCAGCGTTCACCATTTGTTCGCCACCAATGGCATATTTTAATGTCCACGGGCTAGATCCCTTAGTGCAAACATGTCAGGATACCTTCAAGGCGTTTGTAAATAGGGCTAAGTTAGCAGGATTAAATAAATGTGCTATGAGTCAGTTCCATGCCTGTGAAACTCGGAGGGTGAAAGCTTTTCTTCCACATCCCAATTGGTTGTTCTGGGTAGATAACAAACTGATGCACAACAGATATGTTCTTTGGCTGAGTTGATAACATTTGCGGAAAGAGTGGTTAAGCATTCTAGGATCTGACGCATTATTATGAGATTGTTCCGTAGGCATTGATAACGTGTGCTGTTTTTACATTTTCATACGTTTTCTTCCTACGTTGTACCTGACCATGCGTTGTGTGGTAGCGCTTTAGCCATGGCTGCTACACTTCGACAGCGTCTTCCGCGTGAAGCCGCACGGCGCAAAGCATTTATAAGAAGTTTGAGACTTTGAACTTCCCTATCGTCCTACGAAGGAGGTTGAAGTGCTGATAGCCTTTATTTTATTCGATTTCACTCCACATTAGAAAAACGGTCGACATCCATAAGCTAGCTGAGATGGCACACGTAAAAAGCGCACTTTAGGAATTTTGGACTTAGCCAGTATTTGTGCTGACTATGCTACCTTATGCTAAGTTATCTGAGCTCGGTGGAGTTAAACTTTAATATGTATTTGATGGGCCATGCGTACGCTTTACCCAGATCATCTAACTTGGCTTGAGCGCATGACGTAGACTGCGATGTTCATGACCACCGAGCGCCTTTCATAAATCCAGACAGGCCGCAGCCATCCTTACACCAGCATCACATTCTCCGTCCCACATACACTTATTATCAATGGGTTAGCGAAACAGGACCAATTTCAACGAAATCCAACACGGATTTCCGGAGTGATACTTTCGTTAACCTACGAGTACCCAATGATTGTCTTAGTGACAATAGAAACAAGCTCTTGGAGATAACCGTATGTAGTTTCATTGGATAATAATTTGCTGGTGCTACACGGCTAGTACTATTTAGATTGAATTGATGACCTCTTGCTTCCACAGTGTGAAAACCCGTATCTCCTCAAGACATTGATGAAAGAAATTGTTATCAGTTCAGCTAAACTCATGACAGCAACTTGCAACACATTTTTACGAATGCCGTGTACAACATGATAGCTGTATTCGCGCAAATATGTTAGCCGCTTCAGAAAAGCTGTAGTTGAAATTTAAACATCCCTAAGCCCTGATGGCAGCATGATCCGTGCAGTCAGTTTGTAAGGTTATTGTTCAATTTGAAAGTTACGGCTAATTGTTGTTCAAAAACTTTGGCCGCCTTTTGTGCGTATGCTCTAAACGGCAAGTTGGATGCAGAGCATGAATCCTGCACAAATCTCTACGAAGTCTTTGTTCTTTTGGATACTAGTATATGGTTGGAGCAAAGTTTTAGCATGAAGTCCTGTTTGTATTTTTCCAATCTTCATGGATGATTTTGGCGAATTGTTTCTCTCTGTTGTATCGACATACTAAGTGACCTCTCTCGGAAAGACTATGTACGCAATTCACGTAGAGTCATTCAATGCTATTTGTTTCCGAGTCCATCTCCTTAGGAATGAAATCATGTTTTCGAGCGGTGAATCTTTTATTTCGGATATGCCTAACACCAGGATATCCTGTCTGAAAATACATCCCACCAGGCCGCCTCCTTGACAACTCCACTAGAAAAGACTAGCTTGCTGCACCAATGAGATTTGACAGATTGTCATGGTTGGTTAGGAACTCATTAGTGATCTAAAAACCCCTCAGAATTGCTACTGTTTGCCGCGTCGTACACAATCGCTATGCAGAAAGTCCCGACTAGTGTTTGTAACTGCCGTTCTCTGTACGGTTCTTAACAGGTACGACAGTGGAAGATGAGCAGGGCTATATCATAGGCAACTGTCTATCATGCGGGCCCACAGCAGTCACCCATGGCTAGATGGTACATGCTGGTGGCATACGTAATTCATGGGGTCCGAACCCGGCGGGTTTCCGAGGAAGGCGCACCACTAACGAGACTAAGGTCAAACCAACCCTGTCTTGTGCTTCTCCAGCCTTGCCAAAGCCTGCCGACAGGGAGTGATTTATGAAGATACACATTTGAACTGCTATTTATCTCTATCTTATTTAAGCTACTCTGCCTAGCACACGCAGGGACATTCTAGTGTCGCAAGTTCGCTTCATCTCGAAGGGGCACGTTGCTACTACTTGGAGCAATTGTTTCTCGTTGGTAAAATGGAAGTCCAAGTTGGCTGATTTTTCCTTTCCTGAAACATATTGACAGCGTAGAATATTTTACAGCACTAAAGCAGCGATTACCTCACTCAGGTCCGCCATGAATTGCGTAAACATAGTGTTCAGAGATTTTAAAGCGTGCAGGTTGAATTCCCCTACCAGGCGCCAGTGGCTGAATGATGCCAGTAGGTATTCATATATAATGCTATAGCTTTCTCATTGTATTATTTACAATAGCCTGGGCGATATACATTAGCCATGAAGGATATATCGCTCTGCCCTAGTTGTGATCGACACCAAGACCAGTACATGTTTCGCACCCATGGGCCATTTAGTAATAGATCGGAACGGTCGTAGTGAATTGCACCGCCCTCATTAGCGGATCGGTTGTTGCACATGAATACCATACCAGGTAGTGCAATCTCGAAGTTAGCAATTACCTTAGTCAGCTATGTTGTAGTTGTCATGATAAGGTTCCAAATTATTGAGGCCTGACGAACTCGAAGCTAAGCTATTTACTTAAACATCCTTTTGCCTTTATATACAAATGATTGGGACCAATGAATTCCCGAAGCGTATATGAACACACAGACATTTCCTAGTAAATTGACGCTGACCGTTATAGAGCAAAGTGACAATGGTTTCAGCATATATTTCTAGCCCACTGCTCAAGGCCGTTTCGAGTTTTCGCACGGAGCAACCGTTACCTACCCTTCTGAAACGATGGGCGGCGGAGTAACTGGTTTCTCTTTGTTTACTGCTGGGAAATTGGTCTGCGCTACTTTTATGAGATGCAGTCAGCAGGGCTCGCAAAGCACACCGGTTTTGCTTTCGCTCAGCCAAGGGTGGCATGGATTTGATTGCTTTCAAATCTATTTCTGATAAGAGTATCTTGCGTAACGTGTCAAATTCCGAGGGCCTTTTTATTAAGTTAAGTGGAATGAGGCAGTCCTTTCAATATATTTAGTCCACCTCCTTCGGCGTTAAGTAATATGTGTGACCTTGATGTAAGGTTAGCAATAAACCCATGGAGACAGAGAGCCTCGTGCATGAAGCGCCAATCTTCAAAATCATGAGCTTACAAATGCTACTCGTCGGAAGCTGGATTTCGGCCAAACCGTGCACAAAAACCGATCTTCCGTCGTTCTGCTTGAGGCATTTGTCTTGGTATAACTTGCTTTGCCAACGCGGACTCCACGTGACATCAGTAAATATACGAGCGTCGCAAGACGAAGCACGAGGACCGTGAGCTGACCGGTAGACGGTCTCGGTTTCGCCAACCGACGGATGTCTTACTTGAAGTATCCTTTTGTTGCCATGGTGAACTAAGCTTGGATGGCAAACGATGCGAAACCAACCAGGTTGTTTAACCTGGATTCCCGCTGCTCGGCACTTTGATATCAATGGCTTCAGTTTGCCCAGTATTTTGTCTCTGGTGGAGTTTGTCTTTGACTCACGCAGGTTAAAGCGTGCTTATTTCAGCGAGTTCTCCATCCTTCTTTTGTCACTATCCTTTTGATAAGACTGTGTTTCCTTTATCTGGTGGCCTGCACTTTTCTCGAAAAGCAGATTTGAGTTTGTATTTTTTAGAACTTCGAAGTAGTTGCAGACCTGCCCGTTTAGTTTGCGTGGGTCTGCATACACCGAAGACAGATGGGTATATTGTCAGACGTTCTGTAATTTTGAATAAGCGCGAAAGCAATGGAGTTTATTGCGTCCAAGACACAAACCACAGAATAACTAATCTATGCAAGATTGCGGTAGTCTGGTTTGCCAGATTCTGGCTGGCCGTCTGTTTGCCAATTGTCGTAGTTTGGTTAGGTCGCTCTACGATGGTTTTAGCCACTCTGTTCCAAAATCAAGCTTAAGTTGTGGTAACTGGAGTTCAGTTCTGCTGCAGCTGGTTCCGATGCGGAAGCAAAGTCCTAAACATTCAGCAGTCGGGATTGCGAATATATGGACCTAACTTTTGTACTGGAAAATCTCCTGCGTCTCCAGATGGTCACGCTCAGCTCAAACGTATGCCAACGTAATTTTCGGTGATTGGAGAATCCTCAGGTTCGACTTTAAAGCGCTATTTGGAACCGATTTGCTTCGTGCCGGAGGTTGCGCTAAATTCTTCAGGAATTCCAACATCTTGGCTTTACCTCTGTGTAAGGCATTAGAATAGGAGAATAAATTCACTTGAACAGCAGAAGCTCAGGTTGTGTTTGATGATATTCAGTAGGAGCTATGTAGGCAGGAGCTGACACGGAAATTATCGATCACTAGAGAAACGTTCGTGGTAGAAACAGGCGCAAGCGACGTCGGATTCGGTGCGGTACTGATTCAAAAGCTTGGGGCGAATGCATTGGCCAGCGGAATTGCAACACTATCTGAATGTATATACTCTACGGAGGATAACGCGTGCCTGGCAATTTCGGACACTGAAAAGTGGCAACCTCACTTACTGGGTCAAAGTTTGCTGGAATACATTATTTTCTCCAAATAAACCAAAATCAAGTTGGCGAGATGGTTGCTGCGCCTACAAGAATGCAGTTACAAGTAAACCACATACATGAGTAAACAGCAAAAAAGCTGATTCTATATTTCGGGTGGCAAAATAGGTTGATTCGCTAAGCGTTTGCATTGATGTTATTGGTTATACACCCGAGCAGGATCCGTGAAATTTGGCAAATGAACAACGATATAACAGGCTTCTTAACAGCATGATAGCCTTATGAATACTAAATGACGCTAGTGATTTGATGACACAATGAGCCGCACGCAGTGTGCACCAATAAATGTGATTTACTTAAACTGCGAGCTTACTGGCCGGGCATGGAAAAAGAACGTCGGTACCGACATGTTTCCTTATCACCACCTTCCAACTCGGTACAAGACAGTCGTGGAAAACAACAACGTGTGGTCCCGAATTCAGCGTCAGGGATTGGTGATTTGTGCTCGCTCGACGAGATGGGGCCATTATAGTTTATAAGAGCAGGAAAGCAATATTTGTTCTGGTTGATCGAGACGTTCAGTCGCTGGACTGATGCTTTAACACTTCCGGATAACGGGCGGGAGCGATAAAACTTGTCATGTTAAAACAAATGATAGCAAGCTATGTGATTCCGAAGGCCACACTAACTGTTCAGGGCCCATAATTGGATGTGATGGGTTATGGACATGTTTAGATAAACTAGTAGTCAGTCCTGTACGAACTGATACCTACCATCAGCAGAAGGACTGGTTAAATGAAAATTGTCATAAGATGATTAAATATGGCTTGTGGCGAGAAAGTTTGTGAATAAATTTAACTACTACCCTCGTTAGATCGCAGGACATCCAAGCAAGTAGGAACCCATAGGTCCCATTCAAGTTAACTTACTGCCGAACACCTAGATTTTCTGTGGACTTGGTGGTGAGAATGCGGCCGAACTGTTTGTTACAAGGGAGGAACAGAACAGAAGAACGGAAGATAATAACCCGAACTCTGAGAGCAGATCAGGACCGGATGGTGGATAACTGCCAATTCAACAGGAGAAAACAGTTCGGAGGTTTAACATTCGTTTCGAAAGTAAATTACAAAAACCATCAACGTACGAATTCATGTGGCACCTACAGAATTGGTAGGGTCCTATGAAGTGTTCAGTCAACAAGTGCCTGTTTACACAGTCACTTGACATGGAGAAAGGCGGCGAATGTAGCTGGCGAACGAAAAGTAACTACAACATTTACTGCGCCACTTCAAATGTCCGAGAGAATGAGTGTGTGGTCGAAGTTTGCGGAAACTTGGGATGGTACATTTTGTGGTGCACTACTAATGATTATTATACACGGAAAAGCAGGCTTGAGGGAATCAGAGAAATCATAAGTTGCTGCGGACAACTGACGCGTACTGAACCAATTAACCGCCACTGATAGGTTGCTTAATAATCTGGTCAGCGGAACGGAATGTCAGAATAGTACAACTGTTAAATGCACAAATTGACCTGATTTTCAATTTTAGAACTAACA
Source organism: Dicrocoelium dendriticum (assembly GCA_944474145.2). Classification (NCBI taxonomy): domain Eukaryota; kingdom Metazoa; phylum Platyhelminthes; class Trematoda; order Plagiorchiida; family Dicrocoeliidae; genus Dicrocoelium; species Dicrocoelium dendriticum. Next base: position 203,366,643 of record OX104064.1, on the reverse strand, counting down.
CGATGCATAGGCATGTGTTTTCCAATGTGTAACTCGCTTGCTCCGAGTTGCGGTCTCAACACAGATTTATACGACTACATGGAGAAAAAGCCTTTACTGTAACGAGGAACAAAGATGACAGTTATCCTACCACAATTTATTTCATCGACGCTTCATAAAATTATCCGTATTCATAATTGATAAATGGATTTAATGAGCTAATTCGGCCAATATATTTTGTTAAAATGGAGTATCTTACTAACGCATGTGGCTGTATTATTACGTGGTCCATTTCCACAAATTCTTTTTAACATTGTTGTTGTCTAACGTGGTATTATTGTATTCCCACAAGGGATTATTAGAAAGGTTGTATTTATGTTTGTAGATGTTCTGCACACAATCTAGGAAGCGATTTTACAATGTTACACTGTTATTTGAGAAAATATTTTACTTACCTCTCGGAGGGGAGTACATGAAAATGTTGCCTGCTTCACTTACATTCATGCCAAACACGTACTTATAAAATTGAAATTAGAAATAAATTCCCCTAGCCTATGTACTTATTTATGGCATGCATCCTTTGTTATTCCCACGCTACAAAAAGAAAAATTTCAATAAATCCAAGGAAAGATTGTAAGAACTTGTTTAATTTAGTCCGCTGTTACTTGGACTTAATTGCTTTTAGTACCACTCCTGTGCTTTAAGTACCTCAAGTCGTTGCCGGTAATTTTCAGAAAGCTACCAATGATAACAAAAATAGTCGCAATTCAACAATAATGGTCTACATTTTTACTTTGCAGAGAGCTATCATTGCAATTTTCCTTTGGTACAATAAACATTCTAGTTGGTCTAACATGATATACACTAAACTCATTTTAAATTTTTACAACAACACACATCAGAAACTTTCACGTAAAAGCATATAAATCTGAATAAGAAATATGTTTGTTGTTCACACATTGCTGCATCTAAACACCTAAACTGACAGACGCTTTAACGACATGTAGGTAGGCAGGTCATGTTACGATAAAATACTATTAACTAGAACTAACTAAACAAGTTCTTCCCATTCGTTTTCCGCTCAGGCATTGTGTTAACGTCAACGTGAAATTTTTATAACTTTACAGCTGTTAGTTATGATCACTTGTTTGATTAATGAATTAATAATTAGCTCGTACGAATTCAGTTAGGTAGGGTAATTCAAGGCAAATTGGAAGGGTACTGGTTCTCACGCTCAGAAAATAATTTGTGCCAAGCCAGTTGCTTGGCTTTACCAAACCCAACTTGGTTTTATATAAATAGAAGTCAATCACTATTGTAAAATCTACATAATCTAACATAAATTTCCACTTGATACTGGTAACATCGGTCACATACAAACTAAATTTAGTGCAGTACTAAGTACAGGCATAAGTGTAATAGCTGCGACTGCATAGAACTTCTGTAAGTAGACCACGTCAAATGTTTTAAGTTCCTCCGTTAAATTATGTTTAATATATTTAGCAGAAAGTTCGTGTTAATATAATATTACTGCCTTCTTGGTTTTAAGTTTGCGAACACATATTTTCTAGGCCTATCAAGCGTAGCCGCATCGAAATTACATACCAGTTATTTGACTTTACTTATAATCCATTGCTATCGCATGAAAAAATATTGTGCGTCTGACGTTGCGCTACATGGCAAGCTCTCTGATAGAATTCACATGATAAAATGTTTAAGGAAATTCAAATGTGCAGACACCAGCTCAGTGGTTACGCGTTTAACATAGATGCAAAAGCTTATCATAAGTGCAAAGTCTAAATGGCTGCAAATTCACAGACATATTGACGAATCATTTGCTTCTGCTTGAGTACTACCGAAACCCATGTTGATTATTTGCATCCACCAGAAATACTTCAGATTGTTACTACCTGAAAGACCGTATGCAATTATCTAAGCATAACGAAGATAAGAGCATTACTACCCCGCATAATCCAAATATAACACTCCGTTACTTAGATCAAATAGTGTATGTGTTTGTGTAGGGTCATTTGATTGCATCGGGTTACTTTTTTAACCAAACATACTAAAATCAACATTAAAATATTAACTAACAAGCAGCGACTAAATACGGTGCTGTTATGTGCCAAATGCAGTGTTTTGTTCATTGTATGATTGCAAAACACATGGATATTAATTAACATCAACATGCCGCGCAGTACAATGGGTAAACTTTGGGGTAAATTAATTTGATAATATTGATTACATATGCCGTCATACAGACAAACATTTAGCTATGCGATTGCTAACCAATAAGGAAACGGCATCCATCAAAATGAACAGATTATTCCAGTTGCGTAGCTCAAATTGAATTTTAGGATACGCCCAACAAGGAGTCAATTGGACTGTATGGCTCCTTTCGCGAACTTAATTTATATAATAACTAAAATGTATTTAAATTGCAAAAACACAGCATTTTAAATATTGAGCCGATTGGCACTGAACACAATGTTTCAACTAGAATTTCATTTCTAGGAAACTAAGCTAACTGTAAGCCTATTTACATTGCAAAATCCTAAAGCTAAGTCACGATTTGTTACACACCACCTAATACTGGTAACCTAAAGATTACTGCAAATACTTTTTCATTGCTTGCGATGAACATCGGCGGACAGCAGCAAATACCACTCCTTCTTCCGAATGACGTATTTCGGTGCAGAAATCGTAATAGCTCCATTCTTGCTCTCTTTCAATATAAAAAGACAGATTTATCACAAAGCCGGAGCACTGCCTTATATTCCAGCTGATCAACATAAATTTCCAAAAATGTACTTTATTCGTGATGAGAATGATGAATTAAATACACACTGCGGAGTTTATACTGGCATAAAAATATCCACCGGAGCCCATTCGTAAGAGTTTCGTCACCAAACGATAAGTTTGTGCGTTTGTTCAGTACAGCTGTTGACATGATGACATTTGATATACACAGTATTGTTATTCAACCTGACAAAACGCCAACCGGAGAACATGTGCAAAGATTCAATACTCCAACTATAGGCGAAGTTGCAATCGTTATAGTCGGAGATAAATTACAAACGAGATAGATGGTATTTCTTTGAAGAATCGATCAGCTAACAAATGTTTCCGAAACTGACAGATGTTAAACTGTTTTTCAATATCCTATCTATTTGGGATGTTGCTGTTGAATATGAATTAAATTAATGATGATAAATCCAGTCAGTAGCGAAGACACGCATAAGAAACGCGGCGAAACGAAATTTATTTCTTACCAAATATCGGTGGAAGAGAATGAAGACAATCACAATTTGAAATGTCGTCAATTTTTTCATTAATACATTGTTGTTATGTATGCAAAAATCGAAACAGAACGTTTGATATTCTTTCGCATGAATCGGACCAAGTTTCGCTCTGAAGAATTCGTTCATATGAGAGATGCAGTTGTGAATGACGGCAATGCGGCTGACGTTTGCCATTTTCATAGACAGGCAGTTGGCATCATATGCATGAGTACGCCAAATATGCTAATTCGTATGTCATCACATGCGTCCCTACGTGTTCATTACATTCACAAGCAATCCAACTGTAGACGACATGCGATAGCGCTTGTGAGGTCACTGGGGATAGACATGACATCACAACACATGTGCTCACACAGAAGCTGAAATCGCAGATGAACTTCTTAGTGAAATACAAGGCGTTTGGGTAGGTGTGTTGTTAGGTGTACTGTGCATGACAAAATATAGGGCTGCCACAAGCGCATATACTGATACAGCTCTAAAACAAAATAGCTTCCAAAGAAAACGACGATGTAATATGTCTTGAAATAGCCGATGCTGACGTCGCTGAGGACTTGCATAAAGTTGTGACGACAAATAAGATACATGGACCCTGCTGATTACTGAATCCAAACTCACCTTGTAAGATAGACGGAAGATTATCAACACGATATCCTCGAGTATTTTATCCACCAAGTTTACAGGAAATGACGGAGACCTCTGATACAGAAGGTGGTCAGCAGAAGACGGCTGTAAGGGTAACAGTGAAGTCGATACTGTGTGGGTTGTTCTATATTTTCCTTTAGTATCAAAAACATACAAGGTGCACATAATCGTGGAAGACTGCATCGCTGTCTAATCCATCAAATACATGTGTAATTAAAGAACAAAGACAATGACTGGACAACTGTTGGCTTGAAACTAAATAACATTGACATAAATATGGGTAAACGTATGGATGAAGTCGCTTAGTATCAGGCTGGAATATACAGGATTGGCGATGAAGCTGTGTGGCACTAATTTTCCTTTTCCGATGCCTGAACGAAGATCAGCTGTCGCTCACCTTGCAGCACAATTGGATAACGGACAACACGCTTAGTTCACGGCTGCAAATGTTCATCAAATTTTCATGAATCCACCGGCTACAATGCTAACTGTTTTCTCCTCTTAATGTCAGCATGACACTTTTGAAAAGCAACTGCTGTATACCCATGCGCCAAGGAATTACACTTGTAATATAAGTAAAAATCATTTGAACGACGCGACTGGGTGTTGGTTGGACGGATAACCTGGCATCTTCATAAAACTACCGTAGACAGACTGTACACCGTAAAACTTAATCAATGTGAATGCTTTATTCTTCGCATGCTGTTGCGTACTGTACCTGGTAATAAGTCTTTCAAGCGAGTGAGAGTTGTCAACGGCGTTACACAAGCCACATTCCGCAGTGAATGTCAAGTTCTGAACTAATCGTAAAATGACCGATGCTGGGATTTATGCATCAGCGACGCTTGCAACGCGTCGCAACCAAAGCAACTTCTCTCATAGATTGCAATCATTTTGACCGCTTGCTCTACTTCTTCTGCAACAAAGCTATAGGCGAAATATAAAAGGCGCATTCTGAAAACATTTCCCGTCGAATAAACAAAGAAAGTCAGTACCAACATTTAATTTCCAGCAGCAATATAGGATGCAGCCTTAATAAAAAGTGCAGATGTATTCTTAGAAATAGTGAACAAAACTCTAAACCATTTGGAAATGCAATCACTGATTCCATCTGCTGCTGCTTCCTTTAATGCCGAATTGCTTTATGAATTAACTTACAACACGTACGCTCGTTCGTCGTATGTGCAATCCAACATTTTTATGTTAACACTTAAGCAAAAACGCATTTACGAACAAATAACGCAAACTGTTAATAGCGTGGTTAGAGCAATCTTCTTGAGCGCGCCTGGAGAAACTGGTGAAACGTCCTTTCTTAATTTGATTCTTGATGCAATTAGAAAGTAAAGTAGCATAGTCTTAACCCTAGCGTCGTCCGGAATAACTTCAACTATTTTACCCGGTGGATACTACCCGGTTGCAATTTCCATTAAATATGCAATTAATTGAAATATTCACATGCAGCGTTTATAGACTCTTTAGCATGGGAAAATATTGCAATGTGTAAAGTTATTGTTTGGAATGAATGCAAAATGGCGCACAAAAGTCACTGGAGGCAATTGCACGATCGTTGCAAGATTTTCAAGGAAACAGCAGACCCGTTTGGAGCGGGTTATTATTGCATGTAGGAGATTTCAAGCAAACTCAGCTGTAATTCTTTGAGCTACATCAGCAGACCAAAGGAATTATTGTCTTGTGGCGTCACTTTAGGACTTTGAAAACTAACTGCGTGCCCAGCTTCTAAACGAGCACTCAGCTGAGGTATCCTCACTTCAGTTTACTTGTTAATGTGAGCGGAAAGTTGCCTGGTTGTCTAACATGAGGAAACATTTCATTACCACATAACTGCAAGTTTGGGACGTCAAAAGCAGAACTGGAAGAACCGATTAGCGACAAGAACACGGAATAAATTAGGCGATCAAATGTGTTTTTGTTCCACCGGAATCACTCAATGTAGATCAAGGTTTCATTTACTCGGGTTTCAGCCGGCATTTGTTAAAAAATACTTTAGTTAACAAAAAAACAAATATGCGATTCCTTATTTCAGGTACTGATAATACTAATCCCGAGGCTGAGCTAAGGAATCCATGTAGAACAAGTCATCTCTGGTTTAACGGAACTTCCGACAATAAGCTCTTTCGTATAACGTTGTATTTTTGTATATTCTGCCGCCAAGTACTCAAATCGGATCTACTGCCACAATTCTCAGCAGACACACATGTGCTTACACTCATTAGGTCTAGATTCACCAGCACGATTTAGTACATTCCATCTTTAGGATGCAGCTTGTTTACTGTAAAGTGTGTCTCTGTATTACCATTATCTACCCTTCCTGTAAAATGACACGGCAGCACTTTTCCGAATCCGAGGCACATAGCTGAATTTTGGTCTCGAACTAAAGCTTACTCCAATACCTATAAGGGGAGCCATCAACCACAGCTGTCGACCAGTAGTCAAGTAGCTATTGCGTATTATGTTTCTCTAACGCTCATTTGCTTTTTTGTAGCTCGAAGCAATTACCGAGCGAAAAACTAAGACCCTTAAACATAATCGCAAGGCCTGGAAGCACGAACGCGTCGACCAACAAAATACAGTCAATTTAGTGCGCAGGCGACAGGCAGGCTACCACACACTTTCGAAAATTGACATAAAAGAAATCTATCGGAGTAATATTTTGTAACGACCTAAAAGTCTAGTCCACTACGACAAAACAAATTGGCATGTGGCTTTCATATTTGCCAGAGAAACACACGAACAGGAATCCAGTTTTCCAGTTACCTTGGCTTGTTTCATTCTAAGTGTACTAAGCACACGATGAAACAGACTATCCGTTAATCTGTACAGTTTTATGATCGAACCGCCTGTAAACTTTGTACATGTACAATCGCAGAAATGCTGAAGACTTGTGGCAATTGTTGAACAAATGTAAAACACCAAATCCGACTTATCTCAATAAATCGTAACAGAGATGAAAATCAGGTTCTTGATATTCAGGTCCGTTGCAAAACTAAGAAAGGATGTTAGACCACGCGGTTAAAACTCGTTAACTGTACCACTATACATCAACACAACCAGTAGCATTAATACGTCTAAACCAACTACTGCCAGTCAGACTGGATTCTGTAGGCTAGGGCCTCCTCCACCTTACAGACTGCTTCAAAATTTCCGAAAATATCGACACTAGAGATGGTTAGAAAATGATTGCTGCCAAGGACCTTTCCGTTACACCGACCGAGACCAAAATACACAAAATAGACAAGACAGTTCCTATAAATCTTTTCTGCCTGTAAAAAGACTAGTTGGGTGTTTGACCTAAACTCGTACTGCCCATATCACACTATCAGTAATCTGCACCAATGTTGCATAATCGAAGTCAAATTCCGTACAAGAAAAGCAACTCGATGATGGGAACCAGCGGAACTTTATATTTGACATCAAACGTGTGGTAATCAATTTTTACAAGACACAAGTCAATCATTACTCAAACTCACAGCACAAAGGTGAACAAAGACTTCTCCAAGTTGTATTGTCTTTAGCCGTTGAAGCAGATGTCTTTCAGATATCGACAGCTCGCCTCTAAAATAGTCATGTTCTATCAGCTTCTTCCGTATTATCCGTGTTAAGAGTGTAAACAGGTGAAACACGATTGGCAAGAATACCGGAAAGAATCCGTATCCCGCATCATACTTGCACATGGTACTCCCGAGGCAGAAGATCATGCTGAGCGCGAAGAGATTACCCACCACAAAGAACAGTGACTTTGTATTAAATGGACCCTCTTCTGAAAAATATGATACCTTAATTAATCTCTATATGTCGGACGCAACTGTTACATGGGGATTTGTGATTTCGTGGTCCTTGAGCACACGCCGTTTGTCTTGGATTGCGATACGTATACTTACTCGTGGCCTCGCTGGATTTAGAATTTAGCGTCTACAATTACGGTAACTGGGACCGTCACGAAGGTAGCGGGTTTCGATGTGGCTCTGTCTCCCAACCCTGCAACCCGCGACCAAGTATTTTGTTCTGATTTGGACTCATCAGGTAGAAATAGCTATCTCTGCATAATGTTTCTAAAGCAGGCCTATACCGTCTGTATTGGAGTGCAGGGATGGGAAAGAGCCACACCGAAACCCTCCACGTCCTGTTGTATGTTTGCTATCAATAGTTTACCGTCCTTCAATGTCCACCTTGAAAATAGATCGGCGCCTAGCTTCTGCGATTGGGCGAGTTCACGCAGGACCACACATCCATATCTTTTTTGTGAGGGACTTTTTCTTTTACCCAACCAAAATCCCAGCGTCGCTCAATAAATAATGCAATACTGCCTTACTAGATGTAATTCTCGACGTACCTCTGTACAATCATGCCACCTTTCACACATGATCCCGAACAACTGAAGCACCAAGTGTTTTGGAACTTGATTTCACTAATGAGGAAATAATGGTCATCATTGTGACCATTAATGAACCAGTGGCAGTAGGGATCACGCGATTACGCTATTTCAATTTATCTGCTACTGGTAGTGCATCAGTGAAACCAATGCTGACATCTATGTTGTCATGCATCTCGATATCCTCTCCCACCTCGTCCAATAAACGGACTACATTTCATGGCCGAACAGCCACCCGATGTGTATTATATGTTGTTTGTCACACAAATACCGAGCTCGTGTCAGTTGCTTCAGTACGTAAGGTTTTTTCCGTAAAAAAGTTAACACGTTCCTGGAGAACCGTACAAGAAAATGCATGGTTTTAAGGAATTTGGCCTGGTCCGCTTACAAAGTCTGTCCAAATAACCGGACCTATGAAGCTAACACATCTCAAAGTAACCACTACGTCATGTTGATCCACAAAGACAAACTTCATCACCAACAAAACTTAGAATCGCAATACAGTACAATTCAGATGTTGTTACACAGACATGTCAATAAATCCGGAGGGTAGAGCGGGGGATCCCAGTTACAGGCATACCCGAGTGATTTGCGCAAAATACATATGAGGAGTCCAAGATGCTTCGCCAGTACTTCATCCACACCTTCCATAATGTGTTATCAGTTCACCCACTTATGACACAGCTCCCATCGCCACCAGGGTTAAACCACGTGTCGTTCACGGCAGCCAGTGTGATGAAAATACCAATGTCATTGCAACTGCACAGCTCATCTAGAGCGGACGACATCACAACGAAGGCATTGTAGACAGCAGCCATGAAATTTGTCAAACAATTTGCCGGATATTTTTACGTTGTTTTCATGAAATCCAGTTTCCTACAATATGGAAACATGGACTAGTCACCCCTATGTACAAAACCGCGAATAATGCCAGACCCAAGAACTATTCTCCAAACACGCTTCCCCCAGTTATCCAAAGTAATGCAAAGTATAATCGCAGCGGCGCTGATGAGAAACATTGAGTGCAACAAAATCTTAGTGTCACAGCAACTCGGATTCCGCCGAAACCAATACTGCACTACAAACTTCTTTCTATTCCGAACAAGCTGGACGGAATCAGCCAATGCCTTAGTAGGAGTCGGCGTCATCTGCCTGGACTTCTGTTCGATGGTTCGGACCACCGCATTCGCTTTGCAAGCTTTGAAGCTATGGAATTGTTGAACCTGTGCTCGGTTGGATCAGCAACTTTCTCATTCATCGTCCAAAGGTGATAGTCAGCAGCTTCATTTCTAACCCAATTGACGCCCACTCTGACTTGTTCCAAAATCGGAGCTGAGCCACTCTTATTCTTACTATTCATTACCGAATGTGTTAACCTACACCAATAAAGTTCTTACTATTTGCAGATAATCACAAAAGTTAGCATGACAGCAAAACAGCAGATGATCACAGGGTGTTACAAAGCGATTTCGACAGGGCTTATATGTGATGAGGATACATAGAGGTGTCCTTGTGAATAACATGTATATACCCAGATTGGGTTAGCGTATCACATCGGTCAAAAGAAGTCGCACGTGTGCGCATTATCATTTCCTTTTTCTGTTTCTCATGGGGTATTTAATTTCTCAAGGTACTACACTTTTGTAACTGAACTCTACATTATTTTGTGTGTGTGTACATCCCACACATTAAAACGATCTTTACGCAGTAATGCATTTAAATCGGTAGACGCTTAAAATAATAAATTAGTTATTTGTCGAAACTTAGAGTTTTAATTTGCACTCCAAAATTTCTACGGGATATTTCAGGTACATGTTTTTCTCCCCTTATAAATCACTGTTCATTGTGCAAGTTAAAATGGATGTGACTTGAGATTGTGAAAGGGGTACTTCCATTAATACAATCGTCAACGATGGGTTTGGAGTACAAGTATGCAGGATGTAACAGCCTACCTTCCGAGCTCTGCATCATAGCATTGTCTCCTAAGCAAACATTGTATCGAGCACTTCCCACTCAACTAGCTAACGAGACCGATCAAGCCAAACCATATGTTCCATACAAAGAAAGGTGCAAGGAGGTAATGTTGGGATGGCTTGCTCTGACCAAAACGAGTACTTCATCGTCCTACCTAAAAATGGTGGATGGCCCAAATTTCACCAGTCGGCACAACATTACGCCCAAAACACATATCTCGCGTCTCAATGCTAAGAACAGCAAAACTTTTTCTGAATGTACGCCAACGCACAAGATTTGCTGAACAAGCTTGTCAAACCGCAATCACGTAACGCATCATATATCTGGAACCTCACATTCGTAAACTAAACTTGGTCGGACACAGTGAGTACCGACACCTAACTCCCGAATGTGTGTGTGTTCCTTCCTCGAAACGATTACCAAAAACAAGGGCGCCGGGTTACTTTTGTACTGCGAAGTGATTTGCAGTGCGACCAGGCGAACGACCTGGAACCACTGATGATATTCGCACGTTGGTGCAGTCTGCAACTGAGTAGAAACGACACTCGGCTTATGACGAAGGTTTACACTTCCTCAATGTCCATCACATTGATGGAATCCCGCTAGGTATTAACCTTCTGGAGGGTCCTGAGAATACGATACAGACATGTTCTCATCTTCAGCGAAGTAATTGCTAATGACCCAGAACTTTCTGCATCCCTCAACAAGCAGATCAAGACCGACGTACTGGAGCATATTGCGAGCTTTCCGATCTTTAGCTATTTCAGATCGGTAAATAAAGTAGCCGTGCTTGATTTAGTGTTCATCAAAGATTAGTTCATAACACAAAGATTGGAAGCCTTGTGTGAAGATATAATAAATCGTTATGAATATCGGCGTTAAGTGGATCTCCATAGCAATATAATGGCTTGTTTCAAATAGACGCACACTGGACATAAAACAAACTTTGGTAAAATGTAATATAAATTTCTCGGACTATTGTTCTCCACATATAGTGCCTAGACAGTGTTTGCTGGCAAGTTATGTGACCTGAATTTATTCAGTTTGGTAAATAGACTCATTTATTCTGCATGATCACCTCCATTCACTTGAAGCAGAACACCAAAATGCATGGACGTAAGAGATGCAACGGGGTATGTGTACAAAGCGAACCCAAGTCATGACAACTGGTATCATCACACTGAGCAGCGTAAGTACTGCACCACACTTTCGCGTGAAGATGAATTAGTATACCAGAAAATTCAAAAGGAATAGTTTTGTGCTGTCAACAAGCTAGAGTTTCAACCTGTGAATATCCACCGAAATGGGAAGCTTGGTCTTCCCCCACTCAAACCAGCAAAAGGACGAGCTCAAACCACTGAGTATTCAGTCAATACTTTAATGCTCCATTATGCCCAAATATTTCGACGCGGAATCAAAATTTGTCACATACCTGTTTCGTTCCTCCATAGGGCAAAATCTATCCTCGTCACTTATAGTTCAGCTAATGATTTAATAATGTTACTATTATTGCACACCCTTAGTCTCTCCGGTGTTTAAACCATTCCCCTATAACCAATGTAGTTGGTAGCTAGGAGGATTATTGAGCGAATAACCAAATTTATCTTTCAGCGGCAGTTTCAAGTTCGGGTTTGAGGCGCATTTTCTGATCATACGGATATGGACTGCGGTGTTCCAAAAGCGTCAGTGTTGGGGCAACGCATTTTTCGGTATTCACTAACGATGTCGCGCATATCATCGAAACAATATTTTTTCTATTTTCTGTTGACATCAAGATATAGCGGGCAATCAACTCTCAGAAAGATCGTGATGTTGCGGCAACAAACTGAGACCACGCCTGTTAATTGTAAAATGTGAATCTATTCAATATGAGCACTAGCTCACTAGCTCACTAACAAGCTCACTAACATATATAAGTGAGAGAGCCGGTTTAAAACCTCCCTGCAAGACATAATAGTATTGATGCAGCACGAACTCGGCTGTTCGGCGCGATTTTTAAATGCGTCCAAAACCGCGAACAAACATGTCCGTCTCTTACGGAGGGCATTCGGCGATTCTACCAATCCATCCTTCAGGAAGGACTTTGGTTAAAGCGAGATTTGATTACATTGGTGATCTCATAGCGAATGGCAACAAAAATATGAAGGGATCATTTCGCCCGCCATACTTTGAACTTAAAACATTAACAATAAAAATGAATTTATACGGATTAAGTAGCGTTGCTTTACAAGTTCCGTTGAATAGTTGGTAGGGATATCAAAATAACAATAATGATAATAGTGATAGTAACACATATAATGATTAAAATATGAAAATAAACATATCGTTTGGTCCGCTTTAATAAAGCAATCCGCTTAGATTCACAGCACACGCAGTTAACATCAAATACTTCCATGGTAAACTCCAGTTGTAGGATGGAGACTTACTGCTAAGTCGCAACGTGTAAGTGGATGAGTGCATCATCCAACCTTCTTTTAAATACTGTTAGTGTCGTTGCAGAGACGACCGATTGTGGGAGAGCATTCCACGGGTGACAGACACGAATGGAAAAAAATTGTTACGGCACTCCAGGCGGCCATCCTTGACAGCGGATTTCAATCTGTGGCCCCTCACGTTTGTATTGCCGCTCATTTGCAGTGAAGAGTGGCACACATGATTTGGGTCGCGCAGAATCAAGTATGCCAAAATCAGGTCGCTTCGTATTCTGCGATAGCTTCCACTGAATACTCACAACCGTTGCAGCCTCACCTGGTATGAAAGATTGCGCATTCCAGATACCTTCTTAGATGCCCGACTTTGCGGCCGCTTCAGTGTTAATGGTCGTATTTCAGCCAATAATGTCAGGCTTGAATTGAGTATTCCACGTGGGGCGAACATACGCACTGAGCATTAATCAACAAATGGAGATGTTTATTTGTCCAAAAGACCGTCACTAAAGCCCGACATGTTGGTTCTCAGTCTTCGAGGCCTTTTGGCATTGCCTAGAGCAATCCAGTATATTTTGCATCAGGACAAACAAGTCACATTCGACAGTTGATTGTTGCAGTATACTCGTTCCGAGCCGGTATGAGTAGCTGCTCTGATGTCGGATGGAAAGTACCTTGCAATTACTGTCGTTGAAATGCAGTACGTTTTGGGTTGATCATTGATACACCATATGCAAAGGAACCTGAAGCAGATGATGTTCGGCTTTCGCCTGGATCCTGCGCCAGATCTGATATTGTCGGCATAGGTTAGAACCTTTAAAGCGATTCTTTGTGCAAGGTCATTAATATACCCAAGAACACTTGTGGACCTAGAATTGCGTGTTGTGGCGCGTCCCACTCAACTTGGATGTGGTCCGCTGAAAAGCTCCGAACTCTGATCACTAATTGCCGTTGAATTAGAAGGTTAGCAATCCAACTTAAAATAGGATTGCCGATACCGTAATGCTGGAGTTTGGAGAGTAGTATCCGATAAAATATTCCAGGCAGATCACAGCAAAGCCTTCTCCAGCGTTAGCTGACTCGGTTCAAGTAGTGCGTGCGATCAGTAAATTTGTTTTACATGACCGCTGTAGATGGAAACCGTGCTGCTGAGCGAGATGACGTCACAGTTTTCCAGATAGCACCCCAATGCATCGGCAACTATAGATATCATGAGCTTGGAGAGCATAGGAAGAAGGGATAAATGGCGGTATTTAAAGGGACCATTTCTGCTTCCACCTTTGTGAGTCACTGTTATTATTCTAAGCTTCCACATGTGGGGAACGTGATTCTGGTCCAAACAGCGCTGTACTAGTGAGCTAAGGGTCTTGTGAGTTTGCTTGCTGCGGTTTCTAGTGCCTCTGGGTGAATGGTGTCGACACCCGGCGATATGTTCTTGCGATTTCACCGTCATCGATCTAAAATATCCGTTGCTTTTTGCTCTGACTGAACCACAAGTTTTAGGATTCTAGGATTGCATCCTCTATAATTTGGTGAGAGATTTAACCTAGTGTACGATAGCGCTACAATATTACCCAAAGAAAATGTTTCACGTATAAACCGCCACTATTCTAAATCTTGCTTTCCGGTCTTTTGAACATCGTTAAAATGATGTCCTGGCAAGCCATATATTAAGATTTCTTTTAGACAGCCTTAATGTGTCCCACTTCGGTATTTCTTTTAGATTGTCGCACCCACCCATGGACATCGCGATAGATGCGTATCTCACAGAAACCGTGTTTAAGTGTGCTTGGAGAGAGCAAAACATTTTCAACGTCAGTGGATAATTCTAGTGTTACTAGGATAAGTTGGGGTTCTCCGTAGTGTAGCGAGTTCGGATGGTGAGTAATTCGTACTATCTTTATGGGCTTGACTTTGACACTCATCAGCACGCACAATGAGTTCCATTGGTCTTGGTCATCCGATAATTTATCCAGCAATGTGTTGGTAGCTTCAAAAACATTTAAGCATACAACATTCCGGACGTTATTGTCAGATCCTTTTTCTTTTATCTACAGGGTATGGTAATCGTTTGTCCTTACCTGCTGACAAGTATCAATTGTTTGCTGCTTGTCCTTCTATTCGCGTTAATGTTGTTTCCAACAGAAGGGGCCGCAACGGCGACTTTCCATTGGACCTTTGCATTAACCTCTGCAATTGTAACGGATGATTTGGGGGCTTTGTGTCGAAAAGACAATTGGGCTGCAGGTACTGAGGTTTGCTGTTTGGCTGCTTCATCCTTGTTAATGCTAGATGTCAGGTCTAGTGTAAGCTGTTTAACAATGCATTTCGAGCGGTGCCTGATTTTCCTTACCATGAGTACTGTTTGACTCTCGTAGGTGCGGTCATTTTTCTCCCGGTGTTCTACCAAATTTGGAGAAGACAACGGAGATGAGGACGTGGCTGATTGCGGTGCAGGGGAAGCGGCTTGCATAGCATTACGATGCTTAGAAGCTGCTGCGCTTCCCTGGTGCATTCTCGCGTCCATTGATTCAACCTTATCGTTTGTCCTCTGCTCGGCTTCTGGGGTTAACCCGGCGCACTTCTGAACTAGGATAAGCAACCACTTAACGAGTGGGATGGTGGAGCACACAGTACGGAACCAAAGTGCATCGGGGGAGCTATTTCGCCCACGTAAATGTTGTTGGGACACAATTACACATTTTGAAGTATACCATTTCAAATAGTTCGAGCAAGACAGACCTATTTTATTTAACCGATTACATTTTCCTGACCCACAAATGCCTTTCGCTTGGAGCCTGTGGGATTCGCATGTCTGCTAGTCAATATTGTGTCGTTACCTGACACAGTGCGTTGGTTGCAATTCTATACTTTTCCAGCTTTGAGAGCCGCGCATATCGGTCAGGCGAGGGTGGTGGTTATAACGTCAGCGACAAACTTATTTTTTAACTATTTGGACGTTATTACTGACATTCAAACACTAAGATGTGTGCTTCGCTGTATGTAAAATCAGTGTCCTAGTTTAACGTCCATCACACACCATATTCACAGCGCCAACATTGGGGTAGGCCCTTTCTAACTGATTATAATGCGGAATATCCCCATTCAGTGCATTTGCTACCTGCACGTTTGTGTGCATGCGCATTACGAAAGGGCGGTTCACACAGTAAGCCCGTAGTTTTGGCCTAATTTTCGTCAGTAACTCCTATTCCGACGTTTCCAGCATATTTGGTAAATGGATACTAATAACGGGCATATCAACAAACCATTTTTAGTTGCTCGTACAATTATTGTAAGTAAAATACGTTGAAAAATGTGGCTTGAGAGTGTGAGTATACTTCAAGTATTCCGTTTCTTGATTGGTTGTTGCTGTTCTTCTAGCATTTTGTGGTTCCTTCTATAGCAATGTTTAAGGTGTTAAGAAAAGCAACGCGGCAATTTTAGCATAGCTCATTACTTCACCTTGCTAATTAACCATGTATTTCGTGTTGTACTGATAATGTCCTTGCTCCGATTACAGCATTGCGCGAACCGCTAATTATTTTCTTGAGCCGCCTGTAAATTATTTTTTAGCTTGGTTATCATTATACGGGATAGGAATTGTTAGGTCTAGCCCTACTTACCCCATAGTTGTAAGCTTACAAGACTGTAGAATTGTGCTGCTTTTGAGACAATAATGTTCATGCGTACTTTATTTATTAGAATGCCCGATTTTAATGTAAATATTTGCATCATTTTCATTACAATGCTCAACAACGCTTTTAAGTCAGTAACAAACATTCTGTGCGTTTATGTGTTGTTTGAGCACTTTTTTGCCTTCAGTACTTATAATAAATATTTGTCAGGATAAAGAACCATAACGACAGATTAGTCGGTATTCAGGAATTTATTTTTCGCTCTATCACTGTCGCCAATTAAAATTTTGCTTCAATAAGTTCGGCGTCACTGATCTCTTCCTGCGTATGCCCATCAAGGAGCATATTGCTTAATGTGTTGCCGCCAGTATGACGTTAAACACGGGAAGATTTAAGCTACAAAATAGCACCGACCGCTAAAGAACCACTAGGTACAGGTCAGCAGGTTTGCGCTAATTTGGCTTTTAAGGTTACCTATCGCAAAAGAAACGCCAAAATACTCAGACTGTTGTGGTCCGTGGATAATAATATAAATTGTCCTAACATTTATGTGGAAAAATTGGCAGTAACCTTCACGTTTCTTTGGGATTATCGGCACTCCTTTCAGAAACTCTTAACCTGCTGCCGCCTGTGCATTTGAGTGACATTTCTTCCCTTCTATCGGCATACTAAACATTAGTATTCGCTTTCACTTTTCGGTGAGTTTGTGGTTAGTTTGCACATGAGCACACAGCACCAGATCATACCATGTTGCGGCGTATGTCTTTTCATTGAATGGTTTGGAAATTTGTTAACAAATGTCATGATGAAAATTTGGACACTTCCTATTATTATTTACGTGGTTTTGAGCAAGGATAAATATGATTTGTTCCATACACTCTCTAACTTGCATTACTCTGGCTCGGAATTCGCGTTCTTTAACAAAATGTTTCACACACTGTGAGCGTGAAGGTCACTTCCCAGGCATTCATGGAAAAAAGAAAGCTGCTGGTTTGTGGAGGTATGCTTACACGTGAACCCCTTCAATATGTGTGCAGTGAGGAGCGTTAATTGTCTATAGACTTTAGACGTAAATTAGAAATTTAGTGCCCCGACTGATCGACGGGGATCAAAGGGATTTCGAGGATCAAGCCTATGTCAAAACGGCCTTTACCATGGAAAAATTAAAGCAGCCATTCAATACCGCACAACGAGGTGGCAGCTAAACACGATAAAGCTAAATTCTTAAAGGTGAAAACTATCAGTCTGTCAGCATCCATCCCGGATCGAAGTATAACTGGGCTCACAGTTAAGCACTCCGTAATCAGACATAGGAAATTACGTGAGCGGAAAGCACAGAAAGAAGACAAACGCTGGTAGATGCATGCGTTTCGTATTTTCTCCTCAGTACCATTAACAATAACAGATATGCATAGATATAGCTAACCGTGAGTGCAACCAGACAAGATTGATGTGTGAAACGAACAAAGGAAATTCAAACCTACGTCCCAGGCAGCTTTAGACTGAAAAATTGTTCTTTCGGGACACACAAGACAGGCTTCATTAGGGCTTAAATTGACAGCCTCAGCAAACCGAAGGAAGAGGGGATTAGTATACCATTAACCATAACCGATCTGCATAGACATAGATGACAGTGCCTGCAACCAGAAAATGTTGAAGTGCAGGACGAATGACAGATTGCCGGATTGTTTTCAATAATTTATGTAAATCAACTCTTGATCATACGAAACGAAATCGCTCTGCCTATTTAGAAAATTCGCTAACCAACAACCAGGAGGAGGAACCAATTGCTGGTGAGCCCAGTAAGTACGTAATAAATTTATCGAAGGTACAACTTAATGCTTTGCAACCAGAAGCATTATCACTTGGGCTTGGTTACAATGGCCCCTGGAAAGTTGAACGGCTTGTTTATAAAAGCCCAATTTAAGATCTTTGTTGTCCAGTTTGAGGATCTCCAAGCAACCAGCCGTGATAAGCTTATTTGGTTCAGAAGCAAGTTAACCGATATCGCCTAGGAGGTGAAAACCATGCCAGTTGATAAAAAACGTGCCAACATATCTCGACATTTTTAGATTTTATGTAAAATATGAGCTAAAAAATTGTCGTAATGAAGGTATATAAAGGTTCAGGAGCGATGATCTTGAAAGAAACTGAATACAATGGGAAGATGCGCGCCATACACAATGATGCGAGTTAATTCGACCGGCTCAAAAAGTGGGGACATAACCAATTTCAAAATACGCTTGGTTCGTCACTGGAATTGCTTCCCCTCCAACGCGTGATAGACTGTGATACATTTACTTGTTTGAAGCCGAGTGGCAGCATTATTCCACAGTTTTATTGGTCCCCGAAGGCACATAAGTGTGAAGTGCCACTCAGGCCAATCATTTCAATGATGACCGCGCCCCAGCATAAACTCGCTCGTTGGTTAATGAAATTGCTATCGCTGAAACAGAATTTCAATCCGTAAAGTCTTAAAGACTCTTTTAAATTCATTGGCGAACTGGATGAAATCAACCTGTCAGATAAAGTCATGTTTCTTGGATGCGGAATCCTTATTTACCAACGTTTCGCTACATCAGACGAATGGCTATGTGTGCGAATTAATTGAAAACTGCGCCTGTTCGCTACCAATTCCGACAGAATTGCTGAGAGAATAGCTACTATTGTGCACGAATAATGTAGATTTTCACTTCTGGAATGCACCATACCGGTAAATTGACGTAGCAATGGCGTAGCAATGGGGTAGCACATTATGTGCTATTCTCGCTGATTTCTTCATGCTGGTGGTAGAAACAAGTATATCTACGGAAATAGCTTATTTGCTTTACTGCAACAGGATGTGACGCTGATACCTTGGCTTTCTGTTCATCTGAGCAGCAGCTCACATATTTGGTAGAATGGATCAGTGGTGCTCATGTTGATTGAGCGTTACATGCGAAATAGGACAGAACAATTGTCATCCATATCTGGAAAATACCCATAAGTCACAGGGCTAATGGATTGAGTAAGAGGTCAATTTAACGATAAACCACTAGGTCTGGTCAATACCTGCACTTCACCAGCTTCACACCAGTGTAGAACAAACAGACGCTTGTGAAGACTCTGTTTAGTCGTGCCAGAAGAATTTGTTTGGCTGACTGTCTGGACGATGAGCTAGTTAATTACAACTATATTAATGCCGGATGGCTACCATCGAAGACTTATCGAGAAACACTGCCAATCGCGAGGGACAAGGGGCTTCGTGCACACGGTAAGCGAGAAGAAGGAATACATAGTTAGCTTTCCGTGCTTTTCAAATTGTTAAATAGAGCTGTTCTTTAAATATCTGAGCGGATTCATTTGCTGTCTACCCAAATACGGACAATACGTGGATGAGTTATTTGCTTGTCTGACAGTGACTGGGACACAGATAACATTGTGTCCGGTTTTATACGGCGCCCGATAATGCTAATTTCACCCTCGAATCTGAAGGCAGTGACACTGTATTCTTCTTAGACTTCCGGACTAGCAAAATACCAGATGATTCGTTCAAATGATGTGTGCACAGAAAAGCCGTTTGTAACGGACAACAAATACATTTCGCTAACTTTGTCACACTATATAAGAAACAGATCCCGTTTGGATGGTTATCTTAGGAAGCCTGAATGCTTTGCATTGTGGACACGCTCCAGGATAAGCCGAATGTCTTAGGTGATCTTTTAGGTTAAACTGGCCATCCGGAAATGTTGGTTTAGGGAATATGGAATGTCAAAAGCGAAAGCTACAACCATTTCCATAGGAAGGAATCTGGCTTATCTATACTTAAAGTTTAAAGAAAATGGTGTAGTCAGGGCAGTGTCAAGTAAGATTTAAGACTTCAGGGACCATAGCTAATTGGCCACAAACTTCGAGCTATGTTTACCTTCAACACTGGTTGTGATGCATGGACTCAAACACTGACTGCTTCTGTAAAGTGGTTCTTTCGGTGTATAAACTTATATTGTTCATGCTGAGGATGTTACATCAAAAGAACCACCGAGAGGCTGTCTGAGAGAATCAGTGACCATCGCCCGGCATGATTGCGTGGTAACGGGATGAAAGCGAAACTAATCATTTAGTCTTTCCAATGCTTTTACAGCGAAACCGCATTCAACACACTAGCAACAAAATGTTGCTTACCAGCAACAGCCGAAACGATTGTTACCCGCCTCCAAAACCCAGTCTCGTGTATCTATAAATGATTCGTTCAAATACTCTGTCTATCTTGGTCTCAAAACACAACGGCTTCTGTAGGAACATGTTTAATGCGTTGCCTCCTAGCATCTACTGTGAATCGAATCCTGGCACGGACGTACACTCACGCACAAAATGGCAGTCCTAGCATCACCAAGTGAAAAAGTATGATTGAACTTGCATGAAGCAATCGCCTATGTGCCGTTCCCACAATATTCAGAACTGGCGTCCAAGCAAAAATATTGCGCCTTGTGCTCACCAAAGAGGAACTAATGAAAGTTACCTTAACCAAGAACGAGCCGCTAGACCGTAGCAATCACGTGACGTTTCACGTCCGTTACGCATGTTTCGCGAACTACATATGTGAAGACATCGAGGAAGCTACGTCGTCTCCCAGTAAAGCATCTTATCTGATTTCGTTCAAGCAGCTAACTGGTCCTCCCTAGATAAGCTTCCACCCGAAGTAGCCAGGAAAAAATGTAACACAATTCCACTGGGATAGCAGCAAATGCATTAAAAACAATTTTTTCGTTTGAAGCAAAATAAGTTCTTTCTTAGGTGCCAGACAAAAAAACACACAGCTTCAAGGTATTATGCTTGGCGAGATTAGAAATGCTGTCCAAGTGTGCAGACCTCATGCGTCTACAAATCATTGGGTCAAATTAATTCACAAAGACAAACTTAAACACCAAAAGGATATAACGTCATTTCTATACAAATTCTAAGACGTACTACACGTTCGCGAAATTCTATGCCGAATACAGCGTGGAAACCTAGTTATACCTTCAGTATATAATCAATCAATTGAACGTGAGGCGTTCAGCGAAGTTCGGAAACACTTAACCTGCACTTCCTACAATGAATCATCACCTTATCCAACTTCGACACAATTCACATTGCCCCAAATTCAAGCCAAGTATCTCTTATCACAGCAGAGATAGGTATTACCAAACTAGGTCTTTTGCGCGTATTCAGCTTCCCTGGCGTAGATGAAATGAGACGGAGAGCTGCCTTGAATGTCGCCGAGTTAGCTCTGTTTTTACCAGGATGCCTTGAGAAATGCAAGTCACTGCCATGTAGAAAGAGGAAACAGTCAGTCCTACCTAATAATGGGACCGCACGGAGCCATAAAGCTGCAGTCCAAACACACTGCTTCCATTGATATCAAAAACAATGGAAGGTATTATCGCAGGGGCCTCATAGGATACCTTGCGATTAGCAATCACGTAATGTTACAGCAACAGCCGTTCCGCTGATATCAGTCTAACACTGCAAACATACTGCTAGCCTGAGCAAGCTGGAAAGAATTAGTAGATGTCAGTGTGGATATACACTCCTTCTACCTAGGTTCTCTAAATTGCTCGACCACCTGATTGACGACGTTCGACGGTTTGGAATCGGTGAACGCGTGCTGGCTTAGGTAAGCAACTTTCTCATTACATATAAGCTGAATGTAAAAATATGAAACTCCATCTTCTACTCTATTGAATTTCAGTGTGGTCTGCCCAAATGCTCGCTTTTGGGACCACATATATTTCCAGTATTCACTCATAACAGATCTTACTGGTATGCTCTAGTTTGACGTCCTAACTTGCCCAGATTATGTTATCATCTGACATGACATCAAGATAGTTGACTACTACGCGACATTGCAGGTTGGCCTCTACAAGGCTTATGCATAGCCATCCGAAAATGTGCTCCATGTTGACATGACGACATGAAACGTTTAGAGCATAGCCGTGAGTATACGCATAACACTCTACTGTGTGGATCTCAGTTATAACCCACTACACAGAAAAGCAAGCTCCACTTAATTGTGTAGAATGATCATGGCTGCTCGAATCTGACAGAAATGCATCGCGAAGAAACAGTAAAGATATTGGCCACTTGTGAAGTGTTTTCGTGCCACATGTATTTTTACGTACGCTTAAGGCCATTCGAACCCCCACCTGGATTACGAGATCCAAACCCGGCGAACTTGATGGAAAACGATTGTGATGCACTTGAAGCGGTAAGAAATTTGACGACGAAAATTTTTGAGAAATGTTTTACCTCTCCGACCTACACGGAGTGTAAACCCTAGGCTTGTACAGCGGTTAAACTTCGCGTCTGGGAGGAGAGCTCACAGTGGTATACAAAACACTGATTAATCCTAATCTCGCCTGTCGCATCCTGTTGCAATTCAGGGTTATTACCAACCTGGGATGCCACCAACCCAAGCTGTAAAGGCACTGCATTCGACTTGATTGCAGATAAGCCTTTCGCAATTCAGGTATTTAAAACTTGAAACGTTCTTCAAACTCACCATGTTATTTCCCCACATTTAAAATAGTGACTGAACCACATTTTACCTCATTTAATGTACGTTACCATTGAAAGGTGAAATAAGATAAAGCAAGCAGTGTGTTTACCAGCACTATTCGTTAGTTGGTGCTAAGTGGACTAGGATATGGGTTCATGTGTATACGTAGGTTAATCATCACAAACACGTAAATTTCCACTTATGCTATAATGTCGAACTGTATACTCCTCACTCCGGTCATTTCATGTGAAGTATTAAGCATGGGATTCCATCCTCTGCTAAAATAATTATTCAATATTACCAGCTCATAGGTTGCCTCTATACCATCCAGTTTGAATCGTCAATCACCTGACATAGAACATGGAACTTTATAGTTCTCGGACGCATTTCATTTATTGTATTCATCACACCTGTAAAGAATATAAAAAATAGCAGCCACCAAATGCAAGATGATGGCACTGTGTTCCCTGTATCAGTTAAAATAATACAATGAGAAGATGAATGTTGCAATATGCTATTTGTTCGCGCTCTGATCACATGCAAACAACGAACGGGGAAGTCAATGCTTTAAATGGTGTCAGAATGGGAATAGAAGGAACATAAGAGCATCAAGTTCAACAGAATCATAAAGTTTGAGAGAAGTGTCACTATTCCTAAGGAAGCTTGAGGGTGACAGCCAACTGTTTTTGAACATATAGGTCCAGGCGGCTTTGATCGATGGCCACAGCCTCTGCGATCTTGATTATCTTGGCGTTTTCATTAAGGTGGAAATCATTAAACGCTAAGTTAGGATCATTTTGGTGCCCCGTACCAAGTAGACGGCACGAGACTACTGTAATAAAAAAACATACTCAAGCTCCCGGAGTCTGTGGCAATTAATCACAGTCGCCCGGAGGTTGTATGTAACTTATTAGGCACATTGATACAATGAATTTAATGTCCATTTTGTCGGACAGTTGCTATTACAAGCGACGCTAGCTCATTTACAAAGGAGTCTACCGAGCAAATTCTTGTAGCAAGAGTAAGCAGAATGCTAACAAGTGTAAGATTGTACGTCACTAATGTGAAGCTGCTGAAAGCAACTTGATTCTCGATAAACGGCATTCTTATTTATTCAAACTTAATTGCGACTGGTAATGTCATGATATGGCTGATATGGTTCTTGTTCCTACTCGTAGGTATCCATAAGCATGTTCTTGGTTAAGTTGCTCAACGACGTATGCAGGCAGCTGCGCCGAAGAACAAACATGTAATACCATCAACATATAGTTTGTATTGGAGTACATGATCCATTTATGCAAAAATCTTTTTCGCTATTATCAGGGTGTGAAAATCGCTGAGTATGAAGCCCGATGGTATACCCACTGCTATGTCATTCACCGGGCGTTATTACATTCTTTGATAATGAAATAAAAATTAGAGAAATCCTCTCATAATAGCAGGCAGTGTTTCTTCCTATCAGTCGGTCAGCCTAATCAGCCGAATAATCAGTGTTTGCAGCTAATTGGCACACGTAACCTACCGTCTGATATAGTGAGACATTGGTGACTATGGATTATTGATTCAAGAAACACATAAAATATCTGACAGATTCATTTCATCCAGGTCACTGATCATTTGAATCGAGTACTTAAGCTGATGAGGTTGAAAAGGTTTTTTGTGAAGAAGAAGAAGAAGAAGAAGGCATCTCCACTTACGAAAATCTCTTTTCTGCTTGACGCGTTCGTCCACGAAACCATCAGTCGGAATAGCTCTCCGCCCTTATTTGACCTCCATGACGGAGCTGTGCTGCCACTCCGCTCAAATTCAATTAAGTTGTCGCAGTCTATCACGCGATGATCGATAATGATTTCAACCTTTTTGGCTTGGACTTAAAGATAAACTATTCTCATTAACCCCGTACTTCCAGGTGGTCTAGTCGTGCCTAGTGTTGTATAAATACGTATGTCGATTATTTTCAATGGTACTGAGGAGAAAATAGAAAATGTTTGTATCTGTCACATTTTGACTTACTCAAGTGCTTTTCTATTTGTTAGAAAGAACGTACAGAGTTAAATATACGGTCAGTGATATACTGATACTTTAGAGTAAATCGCTCGTCAAATTAAAAAAATCAAGAATAGATTACAATTAAACAGGATAACATGTAAAACTCGACAGAAATACAAACAAAACCAGGGGGTAATTCTTTTCTTAGAAATCATACTGATTACGTATATATATATGACTTGCAGCAGGATGCTCGTAGGATAAATCAGGCGGAAGCAATTTCGAGCTACTATTTTTCTGTTATGCTTTTCTTTACAATGTTTTTATAATGAGAATACGATTGATAAGCAAATCGTGACGGTATATCTGCGACACTTACACTGAAAATATGAAAACGCAAAACACATTTTAATTACTCAACAATATTAATACAGAAACTGCTGGAGATAGCAGGCCTAGTGCTGACGGGTAACGTTTAGTTTCCATTTATTTCAGCTACGGTTCCAGTGATCTTACTGATCAAGGTCCATTTACATATGAAGTAGGGTTTACAGTGAGATTGCGCATCCCAATTCATTCAAGAAACCATTATATCAAAATAACTCCCCAATCAGCCATGAACTGCTGTTTCAGGGAACCTGAGTAAATATTTTGCTTCTCTCCCGAAATTAAACATATATGTGCTCTAGCTTACCTTAAAATCATTATATGGTACACTGCTCAGTTGAGTTGTAGTACCGTCTGATGCTTTCATCATCCACCGCCGCACACAAAAAGCTCGTCACCTTCCGATCATTACTTACGATGTGTACCAACATCATACTTCAGTTTTGATGGCTCCAATTGCTTGCAGTCTACAAGCTAAATTTTGATGTGGTGCTCTACCGGAAGTGTAGTACAATTGCTGAAATCATTGCAACTTTCCTTCTTAGCCAACAGACAGGTTGTTGAGTTATCGGAAGTGCTTCCTAGCGCGTAAAGATGATAACATGTCGTCAGTAGTTACAACACGCTGTCTAAGAACATGGCCAACACCTAATCTCTTGAATACACAAGACAACGCTCATCCAACATGCAACAAACAGGGATCCACCACTTTATGAATACTGGCTTAGGACAAACAAGCAGAGATAAAAATGGATAGCACAGGCCATATCAGATGTTTAGATCTCTACCTTTGGTGTATATAAGACATATTTGGACACTACTAAGCTGCGTACAACTTTTACTTGTTCAGCCAATCAAAAATACTGGAAGAAAGAAAGTGCTGAACTAAGGCAAACTGAAAAGAATGATGCTGTGCTCTTCATCCGTTACCATTTGTAACCATACTTTTCCTTGTAACTAATCTTTTTATTTCTGCTTGTAATTCCGACGAAAACTAGCCATCTTTATATTAACCAACTGAGCAAATCATGATTATGGATGCTTCCACAATATCCAGGAATATGAGTTAAGGTTACAACAACAACCAGAAAAATGTATGACCAACGAAAAGGCGCTAGCTAAATACTTGATATATACCAAATATTTAAGAAATAGGCTGACCTAGCCGGAATGTGCTAATATAGGTTAGCCAACAAGCAAATTTCGTTTGTAGTGCTCTGCATAGTACACAATTTTGTATAGTGTTTGGAAAATAATTTATTTTTATAACAAACAAGTACTTATCAACAACCGCATTACGCTCAAATCAAGCGAACTGCAAACATAATATTTTTGACCTATAAAGCAAGATAATTTGTATTGTTGCATAAATAGCTGAGAACGGATAACTATAAAGATAGGAAACACCGTACAAAGAGCACAATCAAATTGGGAATTCAAATTATATAGATGTGGCATCAAATTAGAAACGATGACTTCGGATCTGGTGAACATGAATACTATTATGATTTTAACAAAAAAGATCATAAGACTATTTAGAATCTATTCTCATCACTACATTCGTAAGAAAACCGCAAGCTAGTAAACAGTTTTGGTGCAAACTTTTACCGATGATATTATAATTCAATCTTGCTATGAAACCAAACCAAGTTACTGGACCCATCTTGTTGTAATTATCATTACTTGATATTTGACAAACTCTAGCAGTTTAGTACGCAACTAGGTCTAATAGTTTGTAGATAAAATACAATGAAGTTAAAATGTTCTACATTTGGTTTAGGCTTTCTGTGCTTAAATACCTAAAAACAGTTTACTGAATATTTTTATAGGTTAACTTGAACAAGGGAGTGTTATTGATGAATATATGAAGTATTTCCGAATTGCTGTTGTCGCGCCGGCCGCAAACGTTTCAGTTCCTTACATAAGTTACTTTTATATTTTTAAATCTTTGCCCATATTCGAAAGTTCCTTTCCCCGTTTTGACAAATGACCTTTCTCGCACGAGACCTATCTTTCTGGTCTACGTACAATAACACGCAGGTAAATATTAAAAGACAACCTCGACCGTTCGTTCGCTAATATCTGCATGTGCATCTTCCATTTTTGCGTTCCATCGGCGACTTTGCGATACATTCGCCCTGGTTATTTATTTTTACCAGACAAGGGAATAATCAGTACTGTTCACCACTGTACACAGTAGTTACAAGCTATTTTGAAGTTCCACATTTATCACTGCATTTCTTCTTGCCTCATAGTGTGCAAACCTTGTGCAATTTGGTCAAATCACAGACCGTGTGAAGCACCACCATTTCACCTGCTGGTACAAAAGCAGATGTCCCTGCGCAGTCGACTTACAAATTCTCCCAATACGTATTGCGCTTTTTTATGAAACTCAACATTTCCGCGCTCAGGGGATCTCGGTTATTACGAGTAATATATGGCAACGTATGTGACATGGAATAGGTTC
The DNA here is from genome assembly GCA_944474145.2 of Dicrocoelium dendriticum. Lineage (NCBI taxonomy): Eukaryota > Metazoa > Platyhelminthes > Trematoda > Plagiorchiida > Dicrocoeliidae > Dicrocoelium > Dicrocoelium dendriticum. Next base: position 203,338,935 of record OX104064.1, on the reverse strand, counting down.
ACTTAGCTAACCACAGTTGTGTAAATTGTTAGTCACGCATTGGTTCAAAATGAAATATCCAGCTTTTCACGGATGTTTGCAGATTCATCACCTCAAGCTATACTAAATATTTCGATTTTCAAGGTGAAACTCAAACGTATAACTGATTTGGTCCATGCAACAATGTGTGGTCTTAGAATACGAGACTAAAACATATTCGGCATACCCACAGTAAATATTTGCATTTGTTCTTCAACAGTAGTTCTCGATCTTGTTGAAGCTGTTACTGACAAATTGGGTTCAGTTCAGAAAGTAATAAATAAACCTTAGTTTAGAATCTGAATGTCTATTTACTGCCTACTTTGCTTTAAATTACAGAAAATTAATACCATATTTAATTACTTTGATGTTTAAAAGGCAGCAAACGCATATTTTAGGCAGCTTATGTAAACCAAAATGTGAGCAACGGTAATGCCTGTAGAGTCTACAAACATCTCACAAGTGATTGAATGCAACGGCCAAACCCCACCAGTAGGTCTCCTTACATTTTGTTGGAACCGACAGATAAGCAACCATCTTTGACCCGATCCAATCCTATCGTAGCCGACAATGCAGCCCGACTAGCAGGGTTACAAATTGCCACCAGTCACATGACCACATGTGCTTTCTCTAAGTGTGTATAACCGTGCTCCACACGCAGGCAGTGCGAAGCGCGACGGATTTATTCTTCCAGAGAGATCGCAACCTAGCGTCACAATACACAGAGCCCAACTGAACTATGACCACGCTAATTAAGGCGTGCTAACGAATACGTTTTAAAGAAGGAGCTATCAGCAAAATTGCTGGTTTCTGTATCATTTCTACTAAAATGGCAGTTAGGCTACTCTTTTATCTGCGAAGAAAACCTGACGCTAATAAGTCTATTTGTAACCATTCTAGCCTTTTGGTGGGCGCAATAAAATAGTTGCTAGTTCTACTTAAACGTCAATCCCATAGCTATGACAAAGAATATCAATGTACAGATTTTTCTGCCAAAATTGTCTCATCTAAAAAACGATAAGACAAAGCGTATTACTGTCCGCGTTTATGAAAGGATGGCTCGGCTACTTGAAATGAAAGTCGCACTACACATTCTGAAGAAGTAATTATATCCAGGTTTACGTCCTCTGCATATTTCAGTAATGTGGCTTCATCGGCAATGGGTAATGTATCAACGTACGTTGAGTATGCGGAATGAATTGTTCCGTCACGTCCTGTTTATACCCCGATCCCAACTGCGCAATTCGTTAGCGACTTGGAATTCGATGCTCTAAAATTTTCAGCTTGCCAAAACTCCTACATCAGTTTACAAGAGTGAAACAACTAATAAGCTATATCACTAAGTCCTTTACACTCTCGAAACAAGCTCAATTTGGTAACACAAATTCATTGCTTTGGGGTGATTTATAGCTAGGCTGCTGCTGACGTTTTAGACCATGTAAATTTTCTGCTGCATCGACAAACCAATATTAATGTTACCCTTTGGTCTATCGACAGGCTACTCTCGATAGGGCACATTGAAATTTATGTAGCGTTCATTGACGAAAGTGATCGTAAGGCACTCATCAATGCTTAACTAAGGGAATCAATGTTGTTACCTCCAGGTTGATACAATCCGTTTTCCATAAATGTAAAGCAAGCTCCCACTTTTCTACTAGATAAAATATGGTTGGCTGTCGTTTTACGAATTCGCTCCAAATATTCCACTCAAAATTGGAAAATTTTAACTGCTTACAGTACATCAAGCAACAGATTCGTGTCAACGTCTTCTGAGTGTAGTACACCCATTTGGCCATAAATTACCTTTGTAATTCATGACCAACCAGATTCTGTCTACCATTATATCGCATATGAATGCTTTTATTTCTAAGTCAAACGTGGTGAAAGGATTCGAAATAATACCATCTACGAGTAAACTTATAGGGCCGGGTCCAAAAGGTTAGAAAAATCTAGCATTTGAATAAAATTATCTATTACATTTTCTAAGAAATATCCCATTACTTATTAATCACGAACTCAACTCCAACGTTTAAAAACTGGTGAAACAATCTGCATAAATGATTATTTTTACAAAAGGAAACGTATCGCGTCCGATGGAAACAATAACTTTGATTTATTGGAGGGTAAACTTATGACTGCAAGTTGTGTGATACAATTGGACGCGCAATCTCAATGTAATGGATTGTGATCCACATTGAAGTGAACCATAGTCACTGCGATCAATGGGACCGTACTCGAAGTACATCACAGTAGTCCAAAACGCTGAAATGTAAACCTCCCCCCTCTAGCTGACTCCTCAAACTACTACGGTAACGTGTCAAATATTTTGACATTTGAATTGCTTATGTCCAACAAGGCATCAGTAGTGGTTCAAGCGCCGTAAGACAATAACAAACGCGGTGACTATAATATCGCGTTTAACGTTCCTTCAGGCAGCACATACCCAGTTGTACAGATGAGCTCAAATCCGTTGTCTAGACCTCAGATCAATCAACCACTAAAACAGTCATGGCAGGAAACCAGCACGCCGGTAACAACGGTGTCGTTTTAACGCAGCAACCTGAGAGATTCATGCGTCAATAAATGTAATGCCGCCAAAACGACACGTAAGGGCTCTTCACTAAGCTACCAGAACTGCACCATCAATATGAACCAACAGTATTTAGCATCTTGCCTGTGACTGAAAGTGGCTCTTAAAAGAAACATTAGATCCGGAATCTGAATGTAGTAATAATGCCAAAAATACTGAATTATCATCCGTCTGGCGTTTGTGGTGTGGGTGCCAGAGCTATTTTATTTTGTAAACCACAGCTAGCCGATAGAGTTGAAAGTACGCATGATACCTGTAGATTTTGCAATATTCCCTAGATAACCGAACAGCTCTGCAGGCGGCTTTGAAATTCTATTAAACGTTCTCCAATATGCACATTAACAATGAAATCAAACCTTTAGTTATATACTATAATATGCCTTCAGTAGTATCAGCGTCTCAGAGTGAGCCTTCTTGTGGAACGAACACCGTGATTTCATGTAAAATTTAACTTTGTATATCCATGTGGATGCGCCGATCAGATACAGCGTTTCAAACAATCAATCATTTATGGACTTAAGCACAATTAGTGAAAAGCCGAGTTAGTTCATACAGGCTTGCAACGACAAGAGGTGAACATACGGTCCTAAAGTTTGTATAGGTATTTTATACAAGTTTTGATGAAGATTAAATTCAAGGAACAACTACTAAAATTCCATGTTTCACAATCTAGCAACAACCGTTGGCTAGGGGCATTAGCCATAGGGGGCAGTAAATGACGCACGAATTAAATTAAAATACCAATGTAATTAATCATAAAATCAGCCTCGAAGATGGTACTATTACAAGTATCGCCCGGGACTGATATCTGGATAAGCAGCAGACGTAAACGAAAAACACTGAAGAGACGAAAGTTGGAAGTTACATGAGCTAGAGGCATTTGACACCAGCTGAATAATTAGAAAACAATCGGACATTGCGCACGTCACCCATTTGAGACGACAAGTACGAATAACAGGGGGCCATAGTACTTAACTTTAACAACAAATGGACTTACAGGTTTTTAAACAAAAACAGAATGGTTAGGATTGGAATACCACCACTCATAAAGCAGTGACGTAACGAAAAATACCGTGGATTCCTCGCACTTACTATTCTGGCAGTTTAACGCAGTGGCGAAAAAAGCATTGTAAACTGCTGTATCACCTTCCAGTAAATGTCGTCGGCTTATCCAGTGTCATTCTCCCCCAAAATTTGGCAAGCAGATTAGTCACTCCGAGAAAAAAGTGCGCCGTAAATCGACAAAAGTTGTGCATTAATCATTAAACCATGGAAACCAACATTGCCATTCATCTTGCAGTCATTCCCAGAGTTAACTTGGCAACCATAAACTGTCATTCGAGTGGAAAATGAAATCGGCAGTCCGATATAAAACTAGGAAAACGGTAGCACCTGCAAAGTAGTGACCCATTATTTTCTTTCCTGTTTTATCACTAGTTCCTTGTAACAGCACCGACGAGATATTTCGAACGTCTGCAAATGTTTCCCAATTACCAACATTCATAGGCGTATACGATCTAGGCAACCCAATTTGTCTTCCTGCTCAGGACTCATGGACAATGGAAGCTGACGGAGTCTCTCTAGATGTGAGTTAATTAAAATTTATTTGGCATTCAAGTGATTCACTCACTCAGTGCTCCTCTGAGACCTTGCTGTCTACGGCAAATCCGGCTCCTCGTTTAACTGCACTGGGGATCAATCACAGAATTAATTAAATGGAAATGCACTCTGACGTCCTGTACCTCACCTATTGTATGCCAAAACGTTTTGTCATAGGTCCGCTACGTCGAAGAAAACATTCGTCACTTATTAAAAATATTTGCAGATGATGCTATGATCTGGTAGGGAATTCGCTCAACATCCGTCCGCGCATATCTTTAGAGATACTTTGACTAGATTTACGAAAGTGTAGAGAAGAACCAGCCCCACGCCAGGTGAAATCTGCTGAAGCTGCGCAAAAATTTCAAAAGCTCAAATCTATTAGGGCAACACGCAGTACAGCAGTAGTGAAAGAGACTAAGTTATTACCTTTAACTAAAGTACAGGCCTTTCGCTTTTCTGTACCAGATCAGAAAACGTGACGAATTTAAAGTACGGTCTGTTAATCCAAGTCCTTCTTACTTCTAAGAGCGGGTATTACCTTTGGTAACTAACGTGTACTTTCGTCCTCACCTTGACTATTTGGTTTAGGTTTGATTAAAAGAGCTTAAAAGAGATTCGTCCCCTGGGATAGCCTCTGACTTAATGGCTGCTGTCATTGTAAACATCGGCTATTACCTATGCAAATTTACTGGTGATTTCAAAAGGTTTGACACCACATTCCACCCAACAATTGGACTACAGAACATCGTGAAATGTCCCACCAGGTTAGAAGCTATCCTAGATTTAGCTTTTGTTAAGAACCTTAAGATACTTTCAGCCAGTACTCGGGCACTATTTGGAAATTCTCAACGTTCGAAATAAAAACTATGTCCTGTCGTCTATAGTAAGAGAAACCGCAAGGGAGCCAGTCGCTTTAAAGTAGTTATAATTAAACATTTACAAACTAATCCTTCAAACAGCACAAAATGAAAAGGTTGCGCCTGCGGTATTAGGTTGTTTTTCTATGCAGATGTCTCAACATATTGTGGCCGGATGACAAGTCAGCTGAACACTTGTTTTGTTCTCTGCTTTCCGATGGAAACATATATCATTCATGCTGACCGGTTTCCCTTAATGCTTCTCAAGCAGCTGCGTCGACTTTAGGATAGTACATTCGAAGATAAAGATCGTGCCTCAGTAAACATTCTCTTTGCATCGTGGAATAAATCGACCACTTCAATCATGCCTAATTCCGCACATCTTTGAGGAAGAACAATTGCTTTTTGATTTGGCAGATTATGAAACAAATTATTGGAGTCGCTCGCCATAGTACGAACTGTGGCATTGACGTAGAGGAACTAAATCGCAACTACTGATGCGCCAACAGTTACTCACTCCCCAACTCGTCAGCTGCACAGATTCAGTGGCTTACACACTCATCGCCAGTTTTTGATGTGACAGCACTTTATAGGAAGATTCCCCAACTAAACTCATGTAAATAAAGCAGGACCTGAGTGGTTAACTCTGTTCGTCTTTATAGTTTGTGTAGATACATTAGTAGAAACGATAGCTGAGTTGTACACAATGTGCCTAAACGAAGGTAAGAGCGCAGGCTGATGCAGAGCTGCTAGCAGAGCAACAATACCTACGAAAGCGACAGTTATATATCGGTGCGGATCATCTAACTACAGCCTATTCGAACCGCTACAATGTTGTTTGGACAAAATCATGCATTTGTCAAACTTACGCGGATTAACGCTGGATGATTCTAAGCGCAGTGATGTACTAATTTTGCTGTATAAAGCAGGTTTTTACCGAAAACTCTCCCTACCATCACATCAGTGGTGAAAACTGAGCTTCTTGAGGTCAATGTAGTACCTGGGAATCACACAGAGCTGTAAGTTATCGTAGTCCATTCACGTGAATGAAATATTCATCTAAAACTTTGTTCGTCCTCAGTCTCCTACAAATTGATCCTGTGATTCAACTTTGCATGTGTTACACCACACTAGACCTACTGTTCTCCCCCATGATCATCGCAATAACAATCCCACAAAATTGTATAACCACCTAGCAGCCATTGCTGAACTGTGGAATACCAGTTAGATTATTGCCTGCATCCGCCATCATTGGCGACTATATGGAAGTGAAGCCTATTTATCCTAAGAACACCTAGGTTCCTATGACATTTACATATCGTGATACATGGAGACACTAAAGCGATAACTGATTAACAAAGTCGCCCATGGGTGTGGAGACAAACGATCATTCACTAAAGTCGTGTATCCTCCACCTTTGGAATCCTCCTACTTTGAACAATGTCCTAAGATTCAATGACGCTGTTATGCAACCAGAGAACTTGCAATCACCACACAACGCAACCACTACATTAGCGATACATGGCTACACGATTCACTTCAGCGTACAACCTACTGGAAGATCACAGCAGGCGAGCTCTGGAACTTAAACGGCTACAAAATTTCCATTTGTTCACTAGTTATACGCTTGTTTAATCTCGTTCGCGACAGTTTTCCTATTCCCCGCTGCAATTAACTGCAATTGTTGGAATGAGGTCGTCGACTATGCGTTGCTTGTCCGGCGAAGGAGAAGTCAACCACGAAATTGCGTTACATCACCTCTGGTCCCCCGCACAAATACTTGGCACGCAACCCTTAGCGAAGTACTGCGGCCTAAGCGACTTCGCATAAACAGACATGTGCCGTTTGCAACACCGTTCACTCAACCGCTCTTAACCATCCGCTTCCCCATGATTTAGGACTGCAAGCAACCAAGAACAGTAACAGCGGTGACAAAATGTCTGCGGCTACTGAAGTACTATACATAGGCTTCCGAGTATGTAACGCCCTTTATTCCCTCCCGTTTATCTAGAAAAAGAGGGACGTTATGTACACAAGTGTTTTAGTTAGGCGGCTGCAATATATAAATCGGCAAAGGAATCACCCGTCCGTAATTCTTCGCAACATGTCTCACCATCTGCTCGCAATGTGGCCGCGTAATGCAATCTGTGGCTGCAAGCAACACCTGCTCGAGAAATCGTGTGCGCCACTCGCCATTGCAAAGAATGCCTTCTGGATTCCCTCTAAGCATTTCCGCATACCTCCTCATGGCGTCCTTCACGTACGCCTTCACAACACTCCACACGCCTTCGATAGGGTTTAGCGAAGGAAAGTACGTCGATAGTCGTAGTAGCATTCCTGCTCGATACCCTTCCTCCTTGAAAACCTCTTGCACATCTGTGTGGCACGGTGCTTTGTCACAAATCAGAACATACCAATCAATAAAAGCGGCTCCCTGGGAATCCAGTAGTTTCCGAACCCACTGCGTGCATGGCCGCTTGTTGAAGCTGCCTCTTAAAACCGAAGAGGCTATCAGTCCCTCGCTCGTCATTGCACACACAACGTGCACATTCTGCCCGCGGCTGTTCGCCACCGTGCACTGTGCTCCAGTTCCCCTCCGTGAACGACCCCTGGTGCGACTAGAAAATAGATTGCAATTGGTCTCAGCAATCCAAACGGGCTGTCTCCCTTCGGCCTGCAACTGTAGCAGCCGCAACACAAATAGCCTTCGTCGTATTTTGTTCGCCAAAGTGTTCATGGATTTCGGGACTGTGTGCAACTTCTTTCATGTGATAAGACGACGGTCAAGGTATCTGAAAACTGTAGTGATGCTAACTTCAACGTCGAATTCAGCCTTCAGCCTCAAACGGGGAGTTGATAAGGTAACGGTCAGTTCTTCCGATACCCACTTGATCAGAGCATCGACATGACTTTCTGTCAGGGATCTGCGGCGAGCTCCACCATGTTGCCCCCTCCGTTCCACCGATTCTAACATCCGTATCCAACTACGACACGTGCTCAATTTCACATTCAACAATGCAGCAACATTCATCCAATCCTCCTCTTGCTTATAGGCACACAAAATTCGTTCTCTCACCTCAGGCTAGTGTCGCACGTACGGTTCTCTTAGTAAAATGCGGTCTACGCCAGATCCACGTCCCATCTTAGCTGACCAGCAGCCTACCGCAAACCAAAGAAACCGAGGTGCCATCACGCCGTTACCTATAAATATTGCGCATTGCAATTTGCATAGCACATTCATTTATCGCTTGAATCCAATCCATAGGCTTACCCTTGCTATTTGCCTAAAGACGGTGGCTGTGAGTTCATTGGTTTACTTTCCTTCCAAAATGTCATGCCGTCTAAAACCACCACTAGGCGGGTTGCAGAAGTGCCATTGCTGATTCAATTTAGGGTGTGTAGTGTCCAAGGTACGGCGCACGCCTGACCAACCGCAAACGCAGGTGTGTCTGACTTTTTCAGACCTCAGGGACTGCGGAATACCGGTTAGAAGACTGCCTGTCTACGCCACCATGGTTAGGCCGCAGAATAAGCCACCACCAGGTAGTCGCTAGCGATCACTAAGTATAGACCGCTTCATGTGCTGATTAGTATGTCTGTCCGCACTAGTTACGTCTTAAGCTTCTGATAACGTGGTTACTAGGATCTCCTCCTTTGATAGGCATCACAATTTGCCCATTGGACGGTTTCAGGTTGAAGACCATTCATCGAGGTTTACTTCAGATGGGCATCAAGAGAGAACAGAAGGTGGTGCTTGACCACTTTCATTGCACTGTCTGTCGCTTATGCTGGCGGCTTCTAACCGGTGTCTCATTGGTTTACGTCCCATGACCAACGAGAACGTCATCGACACTAAAACAGCGTTCTTCCCTTTGCTAACTTGAAAGTACTGCCAGTGATTTCGGAAACGTGCCACGCTAAAAGCTTGATACAGTGCACAAACATGCGTTTAAATTGGTATAATTATGTAAGCAGGAACGCTTTATCTGAGCCGGGGCACTGCTTGGGTTCGTTGTTAACGCTATCAATATGGACGAACCTAGACGATTTGCTTGTTACCTATCTGTAAATCTTTCAAATTATCTAGCAATACCTGGTCTCAAAAGGACGTATGCATAAACTACTAGTGTCTTAATAAGCGTCAGTTTATATGACACGTGCATCAAGGGAGTTAACTAGTGGAATATTGCGACATCATGGTGTAAGGTAAACGGAATCGTATTAGCGTACAAGGACTAATGCGTTGCATGTTTGATCACTCACCAAATGTCCAACAATGCTGGAGCACTGACAATACTCTAGTGGGATCTCCCATGCAACAATTACGAGATGATTCACGCGAGTTGTTCGTATTAGAAGGACGCTGATAATACAGTATGCGTTGTCAAATATGAACTCTATCACAACCTCACTTGTTCAGTGCGCTTTCTGAAGTAACATTGGTAAATTCGGCGTGCCGGATGATTTCACATTGCGGGTCGGATCCGGCGTCTGCTCTATAGATAAATGAATGTAAGTGGGCAGACGGTTGTTTAATGAGTGAATATGTGATTCACTATAATCAAAAAAATTAGAACCTAGGGTGGATCTCTGAAAATCTGAGAAGAAGAACGGCGATAACAATTCTGTTAATTGTTTGTAATTAACCCTTTTAAGCAACCTGTATCAATCACCATCTCAACTGCGATTGGTGGCTTTGGATATTTTATTAATAATAATACGGCACCAATATATCTTACAAACATTCACTTATAAGCCAATACCATATATCATTCCACTGACCCTGCTTTTCGTCGCTTAGTTCTGGAAAGTACTGAGTAGCGTATTTTGAAAAAGGTATTAACCATGTTCTGACCAATACTATCACTGCATTCGTAAATATCTCATGGACATTGCAAATGCTATATAAGCTTCCACAACTTAATTATGTTGACTTATGTTATGAATATGAATATTGATTGTAGCTAATGTACGCTAAAAGGGAATGAATATAGTTACATTGTAAGCTTCGAGGAACAAGCGCATTTAGACTGCTTCCGGCGGCTTTTAATTGAAGCAAAGCGGTGCCTACTGCGTAGACGATTTTAACAAAATATAAGTCCAAAACCAGAACAGATAATGCAGCTAGCCGATGTGTTGTCAGAAATGATATTCTTCTATGCCTAATTACTTATCTTATTACAATTGCAGATATCCGTCGAAGTACAGATCTTAATTCGACTACAGCTAAATAAATTATAAGTAAAAATGTAAACCTTCTTTGTTTTAAAAGTTGTAAACCCTAAAGTTCCTGTCTAAGTGCATTGAAATTATGAAACAACCTTGCATTTCAGTACGCAAAGGTTCTTTTTACCCACTAGTATATAGCTGTTTATTATACGATTCCATTACAGGGTTTATATTTTTCTTATTAGTACCAATTTGCAGTGGCTTCAATTGATTGCGTGAAAATTCAACTGTAAAGGTTACCATAACCTCCAATTTGTGAATACCCTTTTATCATTATTTACATTTCGCATGCTGCTTTTTTACTTTTTCTGTGCAATTGGCGGTCAAATTGGGCTGTGTCGAGGGATCTAGTTCTGAGTTGAAACATTGCCTTTGTATATTATGCAGTAATATTTTGTTTCTTGCTTTTTCCTTTCCTCGTTTCCTGCATTTTCATGTATTTGTTTTAACATTTCTTCTTTGTCATTGCAATGCATCTGCTTTGGTTCTCCTTAAAAACGTTATCAAAAATAAAGTAAGGATATTGTACCCACGAAGAAGAAGCAGTGCGAAATATTAGAAAAATAAAGGATGAACAAGGATCGGCAAACGAGTAAAATGGACAAATCGTGGCTCAAATACGTGCCGATAAAGCAGCAATGCGACGTGCGGCATGACTTTAAGATGCGCGGTTGCCAGTACGATTATCGCGTTCTGCATCTGCAAATCTGCTTCGTTCTCAACAGGATAAATGCGACAACCTGCAAGTGGCTGCAAGCATTAAAGTTAAAAAGTAAATCAGCGTCAAGGACGACATTGTGCTCAGCAATCACGCGAATACAAGCGCTTTGCATTGCGGTATAAGCCAACAGATGCTTATGATTTGAGCTGGCATGTGTTCATAAAAACTATGGCTGAAATTTATCCATAAAACCAAGCTCTGAAATTGTGTGGATAAACTAAAGGTATGTGTTTCTTCGCCTAAAATATTAGCTGCCCCAATATGAGGATGCACCAGAGCCATTGAAATCATTGCTGGCGGGATATACCGTCAAATGAGAGTAATTCCTATATAATATCATGAAATTTAACTCATACTGTTAAAATACGTCACTCGGCGCAAATATATTGACAGCATAAATCATGCCAATATTCAGTGCGAAATGAAACGTTTATCGTAAGACCGGAACCTTGCTTCCGTTCCTAGATCGGCAACAAAACTTTCTACAATAGTACGGTATAGGAGATGGCCATGATGAATTGGATGCACGCTTCGGAAATTTTACTGTCATCTTACCAACTAGCCTTCCTCGAGTTCAATTGAATTGTCGGCAGACTTCAGAGAGTTTGAGTATAATGTTTAGCATGTAGCTAAAGAATAATAGCAAAGGAATGAAACGGTGAAGAAAACATCCTGTGGGGAAGAATTTAACTCATAAGTTAGTTTAATCACATTTATTGATACAAGCTGCGTACCGTAGCTATTAGCGCATAGCTGCTTTAAAAGTGTGCTCCAATAAAGCGCATTCAAATGTAAATTATCCATTCTTAAATGTAGCTATTAATGCAAAACTGAGTTGTTTGACACAGGTACTTGAGCTGCATTTATATGCCTGTTAATGCTTCCTTCCAACTTTTTGCATGTTAGTGATTTGGATCTGTTTACTGTTAAGTAGATGGTTTCGACTGTGTAGCACAGGCAGTCAAGTCAAATTGAGTAAAAGTAAGCCTTATCAACCCATATGGGTGTTGATCAGCATTTTATCAGCAATGCTTCGAAATATAAGGTAAAAACCATTAACCTGAATTGCAATTTGTAGCATGAAACAAAAAACTTGAGGTAATGAAAGTGGTATTTCATTCCATTTTGTGTCAATTAATAAGCGTGATAAATATAGCAAGATAAATTTTCGATACGACAGTGTCCAAGAACATAAAACTTGAGATTTTTATCTTAAGAAAGAACTAAAGATAGTGCTGGCTAGAAAAAGTCATTTAAAATCCTGAATGAAAAGTGAATGCATGCGTCGAAACGCATGAGTGGTACATTTTTAATCCAGAAGCTGTGGAAAAGAAATTTTAGTGAACGGACAAATGGGATATAGTATTTTTGAACCAGTCAGTGGAAATGAACAGTGGATAATTATAACCAGTGAGAGAGGTTACGTGCAGTTTCAAACATTATAATTAGAGCAAGTGGAACGAAAAGCATTTTTAGCCTAAGGCCGTTAAAAGTGTGCCTTCAGACTTTTATAAAATATTTCCATAATATTTTAGAGATAAGAAAACTCTGAGATACTTTGCGATAAATGTGAGAAGTACGCTATGATCATCCAAAACTATTGTTGGGGAGATACGTAAATAGGACGTTGGGATGTAGAAAACAGTAAGTTATATCATAACAATTGGATGGGTTGAGAGAGTGACCGGGAGCTTGGCCAATTCCCCAGTTCGTTTAACTCTCGTTGCATTTTTAAATGGATTTCTAAGACTAGGGTTACGCAACCCAGAAAGATGTTATCTGCATATACATCACCCTTGAATTGTAATGGAATTGTGTCTTAACGCAGGCGGTGAATATAAAGGGTGATATGCTGGCTCACTGTAAAACATCACAATTGGCTGGGGGCACAGAAGACTTTCTGCCGCAAAGCTGGGTGAATTGAGAGCGACTTGAAAAGTAAACACGCATCACACGACACATATGAAGGCGCCAATTTTGGCTAATATGTGCAGCAGTTGTCAAATGCCGATGCTTCAATAACATTAGTGTAATCAAAAAATATGAGCCGTATGCTTTTGCTTCTATTAAATTTGCTTCTAACACCTACATAGTGGAATGTACCAGCTAAAAGACGGCATACCATGTAGAGCGCCCTGATTTATAATCAAAACTTTTGACATCCTCAGTAAGATTACATGTTAAAATGGGTGAGTAGCAGATTTGCCAGCATCTTTAGCAGCGTGGACGTGCAAGGAATCGGCCGACACTTCCGAGATCAAAGTTTAGGCACCGCCGTTATCATGGATGAATTTCAAATGTCGAAATTTGAATCTCTAGTTAAGCAACGACTCAAGATTTCTTTAAGCGTTGTGAAAGCATATGCGTATTATTTCAGGGTGACTGCTGATAGAGCATCCGGTACACTAGCCCTGGTTGACTTCACTTTTTTAAGCTCCTTGTAAAGATTTGTGGAATGAAGTAAATTGGTAGAGTCAGTAGTGGTGCAAATATGCAGGGAGCATGCGTTAGTTAATGAGGAGTTGAACTCTGCGTTGTTTAACTACATCCTTGGTGTTACGCGTTCTGAATAAGTGTATTCAAGAGAGTTGTTGTACAGCCTCCACGTGTCACGACAAATCAAGTTACCTAAAACCGTTTGATTGTGCAGAGTATCAAACTTTTTCATTTCGGCCATTCTTTTCAAGGACACGCATTTAACTTGAGCAAATAGTTAATGTTTGCAGGCCTGTTCTTTTTCCCTCACTGTTGTTTGGGAAATGAAGATAATCTTATGTCACTACGCAACTGATGGTTTCACTGAAGCAACACTGACCAAAACAAAAGTTCGTGTATTTTGTGAGGTGCTCACATTGCGCTAACAAGTCTTTGGCAGTGTAAAGTAAAATCAGTTAATTTAAGTTTTTCTTTGTTATCTGCTAAGCAATTGTTTCGTTAAACTATTTTGGATGGACTTTTTGTCAGCACAACATAGCTGAACTTACTGCTCAGCATAGAGCAAAGCTATTAAGGGGAGAGAAGTACCAAGAGGTGCACGCTTTCGTGTAGCAAATCGTCTTCTGTTTGTTGGTTATAATTAAATCAAGAAGAGTCTTGAAGCTGGTGGGGAACTGCATTACATTGGCTAAGCCCATGGCATAAATGTAACTTGCGTTTCTCCTGTTAAAACCATAAATAAATAACTTAATACATTAACGTTTTATTCCTCAACAGTACGAGGCACAGACCAATTGGGTGGTCTTAACGACATGTTCAACGTTATCGCATAATATAGTTAACTTTGCGTATGTTGTTCAATGGTTTTCATACAGGTTTTTGAAGTGGTTAGCAGTTTGAAAGTAGTAGAGACATAACGAAACTAAGAACAAATATAAATGTGGATTTCACGGAAAGGTAAATTAAAGTATTACCGATATTTATGGAACTGTCCCCAGGGGACTTGCCTCCATGCAGGGTATTCCCACGATGGGTTTCACCCGCATTTCCATGCTCCAATTGACTCTGTGCCGGTGTGGCTAAATAGTAAATAGGCTAGGACACAGATAGAGCATTTCAGCTTTGGTTGCAACTCCAACGTAAGGTGGTCTGTAATCTTATACTGCTCGAAGAGCGCTGAGTCCGGAGCTACATACACTTTCCCAAAAATTAAAGTCAGGAAACTAATCAGAAATTTTATTTCCCACCACAATAGCTGACAGCTTGTAAAGCTGATGAGTACTTCGATAGTTTAGAAACGGACGTACACCTCTCTTAGATAATGTAAGTAGTAACACCTACGCCACCTTGTTGTGGCTCTCCTGGACGGTCGTATATAATGTGTCAGTAACAACTGTTATTAATGACTTCGCCATCAACGTTAATATTCAGCTAGGTTACATCTAACATCACTATAATTTCATACAAAAGTTCCTATATCTGCAAGATATTTACGAGTTTATCAAATTTCCTTAGCAGATATCGCGTATTGCTGGATAGAATCAGCGAAAATTGCGCCTTGTTCACTGAACAGCACTTGATTCCAACTTGCGAACATTCACGATGCTATTTCCTTTTTCCTAGGCTTTCATTAACAATTAATTTGAAAGTGTTTTTGGCCATTTGGCGGTACGAAACTAAAGGCGCTATTTACACACTGTCTCGAACGTAAATCACACCAACCCAATAGCTGGCGTCAAGGTCGCTGGCAAGTGGACATGAATACGATGTTCTGCTAATTTGTACTTCTTGTACGTTTCCTACGTGTAATCTTAACGGAATTTGAATTATCTTTTACCATTTACTTCCACTATATGTGCCCTTTCCTTCACAGGAAGAGAATTAAAAGGTTATCAATCCGTTTTTGCGAAACCTGTGCAAATAGTTTACAATAATCCTGTGATCCCTTTGTATTGGGTTTTCCCTACTGATTTCATCACACATCCCCCGAGTTCCACTCGTCCGACACAGAAATAGCAGTTCCATCCAGTCGCGAGCTGTGCTGCGGCCAGTAAACATGATTGCAACTCACACCAGCGGATATCTGACCGTGCGGGAATTGGACCGGCGTGTGGACTGAAAAAAGCTTGTGGTGCGGCTTTTCAAGTTCGAGCAGGTTTGTTTTATCGCAATCCCTCTCAGTCCCACAGGGCAGTGTGTGAACAACAAAGGTAGTGGCTGGCTAGGATGTGCAATCGGAAAAAGAAAAAGTACGCAACGGCAACTAAATTACTGCGTAAGCTAGAAACCATATGCCGAGTAGCAGAAAGCAAGTTGATGCGAATCCCCAGGGCTCCATTCGAAGGGTTAATTCAGGTTCACATAATGCAAACGATTAGCCAAATTTGGTTTATCTCTGGAGAAGGAATTGGTCATGACCTTGTCAGCGTGTGGGTGCTAATGGTGCAAGCCTTTGCTTTGCGTTAACTTGAACTTATCCCCTCACATTATTCAGCTGTCTCTTCGGAAGTACACTCAATGGAATCGGATCAGCTAGCTCTATCGATCGGGGTCTATATTTTTGAAGTACGTCCAGCGACTCACTAGTACACCAAAGAGTCAAGTTTTCGGAAGTCTATTCACTAAGGTCAACGTAAGTTTGCTTATTTGAGTTTCATCAGTGCCTTTGAGATATCATTCGACAGAGCCTTTTAAGGCTGTCAGACAATCTATAACCTAGTACTGTGTACAACTGTATACAGTAGGTACAGGCATTTTTCATCGCACGTTACCGCCATAGATTTACGTAAATTTCACTGCACAAAGCCTGTATGATTTTGGCTACTCGTGCGCCTATTGACTAACCACCACCAAACCCGCCGACCGGAGCAGGCAACTGAGGCATCCCAAAAGACGTGAACAACGCAACCTAAAAGTGCATAGCGACCACTGATCCATAGGCCGGAGAAGTTTGTCAAACGGGAATCTATACCATTTCACACGCATGTTAGCGCATTGTACCAGACTTTTAGCCTGGCACATTTTCGAATTCGCGTGCAGTGCTTTCAAGTTAGCGAGGCTAAGAAAGCTTGTTTAGCGTCGTTGTCACTATCATTGGCCATTGGACGTTAGTCAATGGAAAACCGGTTGGAAGCCTCCAGAATAAGCGACGGACCGTCCAATGAAAGTGGTCGAGCACCACCTTATGTTCCATTTTGATGTCCATCTGAAGAAAACCACGCTAACTTGAAAGCACTGCACACGAGTTCAAAATTCGCCATGCTAAATGATTGGTACAATGCGCTAGCATGCGAGTAAAATGGTATAGTTGGCAACAAATCCAAGATCAACCGTAGCTCAGACAAGCTTGGAACTGAGATCCGCAGAAAGAGAGAAGCGGAGATCCAACACTAGTTCGTCACGTAAAAGTGAGATGAAAAAGTGGTACTGGTTCATGGTGTGTCAGAATTGAAGTATGACGAAAGCAGTGAACGACAGAAGCACGATATCGAAGAATGTACATCGCAGAACTCTACGACATGCAGAAAATCGTGGATTTTTACGTCCCCCGTCTAATTGCCTCCACAAACTACCAAGGTAGTGGGTCACGAATTTTGAAACTTAAATTGACTGCGCCCGAAAGGTTATCAGTGACAATCTAAGCATGGCATGATAAGAGGAAAATTAGGGACACCAGAAATACGGTTGAGACCATTTCTTCAATTAGTACAGACTTCAGTTACAGATGAGCCAGCCTCAGTTGCACCTATCACAAATCAGCCCATAGTGCAAACAACAGTTCCAAAATTTAGCAGTCCGGCACTAATTGCGCCAGTCACTCAAAGGAAAACGAGCTCCTAATTCGTCAACAAAAACAATGCTACTACACCAACAATCAATGGTTGTATTCCAAGCTCTCGGAATTGCGACATCTAAACAACAACGTGGGACCCCGTAGCAGTTACTGAAACTTGGCTCTCAAACGACATACTTGATCCAGAGATTGAAATCAGTGAGATATCAGTCATTCAAAATGTTTCACCATCCTGCGGTGGCGGTGTTGCTTTCTACTATTGAGATTACTTAAATATGATGTCCTTACCGAAAATTCCCTTGTTATTCCCGAAGCACTATTTTGTCGACTGCACGTAGCAGGTTGAAATGTTGGTTCACAGAAGACGAGTTATGCTTGCGTCTTAGCAGTTTTCTATAGGCCTTCGAACTCATCAGCAGACAGCGAGAACATTCTGTTAAACGCTCACCGTTATGCTGCTTTACAAAGTACTCTCCTTATCCTATAATGGGCGACTTTAATGTCGCTTCAATATCAGCAATATCCCCTATTAGGTCATCATTTAAATCGAAGCTTCTTGGATTTATGCATACGGCAGTTTTGTATAACCATGTGCATCGATCAAAAAGGCACGGCGGTTCAAACAAGCCATCACTCCTGGACTGAATCCTGACTAATGAAGAGTTGATGGTTGAGTCAATAGCATACGAACCTGCACTGGAACGTAGCGACTATACAGTCCTAACATTTGGTGATGTGTGTTATTCCAGAATTGTTGCTACAGTAAGGGTGACTCAACGAACTCTTACGGACTATTCTAAGCTGCACAACTTAGCAGCAACCGTTGATTGGGACCTAGAGAACCACAGCTCAGCGAATGATGCGTGGAATGAACTGAGAGACAAAAGTAACTGGGTCGTGCAATCACCATTGAAGGTTATACCATTACGAGCATCGCGCCGGTCAAATACGTGTATCCGGAACAGAACACGTAAATGAATCACCATAAAAGATGCGAACTGAAGGCAACACTGGCTAAGCCCCTGTGATATCACTTGGCAGAATTACAAAGTGATCAGAACCTTCATGCATGTCGCTCATTAGAGTACATAAGTAAGAATGGCAGGAGAACACTTTGCTGAAATTTAGGAATAACACCAAATTACTATACAGCTTTGTGAATGGCAAAAGTAAGGTTAAGCCCGGAATACCACCACTCAAGAAGGTCAGTGACTTAACAACTACTGCAACGCGACTAGTGAAAGGGACTTAGGTATAATCGTGCAATAGAGTCTTGGCAATGCGCTCCAAAGTTCGAAAGTAGCAAGTGTGGCGAACTTGAACTAGTGCCTTTTGAAGCGGACTTTCGGCAACTTTGAGCGGCGGCTAATGGCAATTCTCATATAATCCTATGTTCGTCCTCACACTGAATACGCAATTCATGCCTGTTATCCATGTGTAAAACGAAATATTCGCCTGTTTGAACGACCCAAAGGAAATCTCACAATGGCAACGGGTGTACTATCCGGTCTAAGTTACGAAATGCGTCTTCGTGTACTCGGTGTGTCCATCCCCTCCGGAATACCGACAGTTTCATGGAGATCTTACATACCAGTTACTAACTAAAAGAGAGCGTCGATGTACCTCAATGTTGACTCTAGCCCCTTACAAACAAAGCTGAGACAACCACCTAAAACTAATAATGCAACGACCCGTTTGAAGTGTGAAATAATTTTATCACTTAGACGCTGTTCTCTCTGGAATCCATTACCAACATATGTTGTGAAGGTACCAGACATGACGACAGTTGAAAGACTGTTAGACTTTCATCTTGGTGATAAACTCTACACAAGAGTTTCCTAAAGTGCAATGGTTTAACCACTGATACTTCACGTTCCCTGTTGGAACATTTTAATTTTAATTTTCTTTTGCATATCAATCCTGTGGGACTTGTAAAGTTATGCCTTTTATCCCATCATTTACTATTGAACTATTAAACTATTGTCACTCTGATTCAACAGGTACCATCCGAAATGGGCACCTCTTTCCCATCAACTCGTAGAAGGTCGAAACAGCTCACAAGACTAAATCTGGTTTCGTATTACGTGTTCGAATATCTCAATAATAAAATGTATACTTCATCTAGTCCAAAACTGCGACTGATCGGCAGAAGAGGTTAAACAACGAACGAACACTGGAATTCTTTCACTGGAAATGAGTATGCACAAGGATAACACAGCAGCTTCTAAGACAGTGGTTCCCAAATTATTTAAGTCCTTTACCCCCAAAGCGGCTTCACTATAAACTGTTAATCCGCAAACTTTACAAAGCCATTTGCCTAAGAATTATCACACTTTTTGCTTTAGGCAAGGAAAAGGTATACCAAATGTACTTACTTTTCATCTTGCAAAGAAAGAAAACCCACATTTTCGGGAAATTTCACTTAAATCAAATGCTGATGAATAAGCAGTTTCTAGTTTATTTTTTGCGATTTCGGCTTGTACACATCGTAAGTTGTGCGCTGCTGCACAGTGATGCTGAGAACAAACACTTTGAAGCCGTCGCATTTTATGCACTGAACATAAGCAAGTAGCTCGAAACAAAATGCAGCGTCGGTCCGCGAATATGAGTGTAATGCGAAGAAAATCATGATTTGCTTTCATTAAGTACCACTTTCAAAGTTTTCTTCCTTATGTTATGGATGCGGCTTCTACGGCGCTATTAGAAAGCGATATAACACGTAGCTTTTTAGAA
The DNA here is from genome assembly GCA_944474145.2 of Dicrocoelium dendriticum. Taxonomy (NCBI): domain Eukaryota; kingdom Metazoa; phylum Platyhelminthes; class Trematoda; order Plagiorchiida; family Dicrocoeliidae; genus Dicrocoelium; species Dicrocoelium dendriticum. Next base: position 203,318,956 of record OX104064.1, on the reverse strand, counting down.
AACTGCTGTACACCAGCGGTTCTTTACCATTTTGAGGCTGTTACTCACAAATCAGAATTACAATACGCAAACCTCCTACCAAAATCTCCGTTACCAATGCTAACTAACGAATAACTGCAGCGCGTTTAGCTTCCAATTACGAGAGGTGATGGCAATTTGGAATTAGCCTGGATCAGTAAAAGAAAGAAAACAGTTATTTTGGTGCAGCTTTGGATGCCAGCAAGAGATACATACATCAATGAGACGGATTATATTGCTTAGCATTAATACTATTTTTGTATATTCAGTGCAGTTCCAGCCAGTGCACGTTCTTAGTTGTGTGCCAAGTTAATTCATTTTATTGTCTGTTTGTATTTTCATTATTGTCAAAGATCCGATTTCACACCTATAAGTTGTAGCGCAAGGGAGGAGATTTGCGAGACGCTTTCCGATAACGTTGGATGCTGGACACCAATCATTGCTCAGAAGTTTGCTGGTTTTGTTGCTGAAAATATGTTCCCAGTGCGTTGTGTTAGAGAGGTTCAAGGTATTGTGCATAAGCTTTAATTTAGGTGTCTAGGAATATTCCATGATCCACTGAAAATGAGCTTAGCAGCCAAATATTTAATGGACGCTTTGCTAAACCAGGAAACAGTCGTTGACATTATGTACCGCCGATGACAGGTGGAGAGATGTTTGTTCTGTAGATGCACAATTTTTCATTTCGTCCAACAAGCATTATTGTCATATATATATATATATCCCTCGTGCTAAGGTTGATATTACGTTCATAATGCTTCGTTACAGCAGCTGGGCCAAACCAACTTACACTGCTTGTGAGAAATAGACGAGCATCTTCACACAGATGTAGCAACCGCTCATGTTTATCATTACGGTAGACTACGAAGTGTTAACCGCCCAGATAAAGCTCATAAGTGGACAGTTTTCCAGATGGGCGTTCAACTCACCAGCTATCATTAAAGTATCCGTATTTTACTTTAACCTAGGAGCGCGTTCGGTTGGTGAGAGAATTTATCGTTCTCGAGTAAGTGTGGGCACGTGGGACCAAATGCTAATCAGGCATCGTTTGTTCACGCGCAACTTCGCAGAATTGGAAGGGCCACCCAATTTGAAAGCACATGCCCGGCTGTTCATCGTGATCCAATCGAACAGGATATCTTTTGCCCACGGGCTCAAAGCAATAACCGTATCAGCTTGACCGGCATTTGAAGCTGCGTCGTTTCCGGACAAGCGAATGTAAAATCCGGCAGTACCGCATGTTTGGTTCGCACGGTAATTAAAACACTCTAAGCTTACAGTTGAGTTTCTGATAAGCACCAGATATCCATTGATACCTTCTTCGATTTCTGAGCAAGGGCTAATTGATGGTCATTTTACAACAAAGTATGCACCTTGAGGCATGAGAGTCTTAGGGAGGAATGAGGGCTTCAAGCAGAAGCAGAGGATTTGACGATGTCCGTTAGGCTGGGCATGAACGTTTTCTACTGTACCAGAGCCACGCTGTGCGATTGAGTGTGAATCGAAATTAATAGGTAAACAATTATTGAACAAAGGTAGGGGAATGTCAATAATTATGGGATCGAATCAAGGGTAATAAAAGTGAACTCGGAACGGGAAGATAAGGCTGAAAAGTCGCAAGGAGAAGACGGAAAACTTGAGCAGTTGCATCCAAACTCCTATCCACCAAGCTCGAGGCAGGATATATGGTGTTATTTGTTACAACGTTGTCAAACATCCATTTTTGTACCATTTAGTTTTCGCTAATGGGATCAATATTTACAATGCTCTTTTGATATAACGGACGCCCAATACCTATATTTGCGCTAAATCCTACCAGTGGTGTGCTTTAAAATTTTATTTTCCCTTCGCCATCTTCGCGCATTCCTAGGAATATTGGTTTGACTGCGATTTCAGTATTTAAAAGAATTTCTTCCTTCTCTGAAAAGGGTATTAGCACCAAGTAATTAGTTTGCAATTTGTCAAATCCGGAAACTATTTGTTGATATCCTGTACAGCGCATGACGTGGCAAGTTATATAATCGGTAAATGTAAATTTGTCATTCCTTCCAACGAGCATCATGGTTATTTTTAGAAACGTTTAAACATCATGATTACCAGCCCTGCGTTGATAATGCTGTAATCTGCGAAGAAAAGTAGCAACCCTATCCTGAGTTGTTAAAACCGTGGTAATCTATTCTTACAAGCATAGGTTTAGCGCATTTATTTCGCCCAAGAAACCCGCAAGATACGCTAGTTTGGAAAAGTCGTCCGTTACGATGAGGTGTAACCCGTTCCCCTTACCCTTACGCAGCTCCTAGTTTTCAAGATACAATGCAGTTCCTTCTCGAAGATGGAAAACGGTGCAATGACCTGCCTCATGATAACCAACGCACTTTTGTGTGCAATAACAGCATGCCGAATCTGCATCCGAATTAATGGCAAAATGTCATGAAAACGCTTGTATACAGTGGATGACATTTACTATTTTCACTACTTAGTTTAAATCAGATGAAAAAGTTTTAATTGTTAAAGCATGACGTTGTATGATGCATTGACTAATTTTAACCTGCGAACCACAAATTTTAGTAATGGATGGAATCCAGAACGGACGCCCAACGTGAAAACTGCTCTGTCTGTACAGACACCAACTAATTTCGACCACAGTATATCGTTCTCCTTGACGAAAATCTTCAATGTTCAAAAGACATCCTCGCCACGTATAGTAGTGCTCAATGATTATGTGAACAAGTACTCTTCTTTGAAGCCGATATTTTTTACGGAACGAACATAGACAAGTAGCTGAGAACACAATGCTACGTCGGTCTACTCATCCAACTCTATTGCAGAGAAAGGACTTGAACTTATTTCGTTGAGCACAGTGTTCAAATATATTATTGCTCATCATTCGCCAAGACGGTTGGTGTTGTTAACTAGTTGTATCATATCATACTCACATCTTTTCTGCATGTTGCTCCCCAAAAACGAGAATCACGGTATCAAATATGCAACGTTTTATGGGATCCTCTCTAATAGTATGCGGTTTCTAGTTGCTGCCGATCGGAAGAGCGATGTGGTACAAAGCTACAAGACCAGCTTCGGTTGACTGCAAAAAGAGCCCGATGTATCCAGGCACGAAACTTTTGACGCAACCCCTTTCCTCCAAAAAATGTACTTGGTTTTTATACAAACTGAGATTTACTTCGTTAAACCTTTTTACCAATTTGCAGGATTACTTGCTATCTGCCATCAACAATGTGTTGCACAAAACGCATTGGGGCTTCTTAGCACTATTAAAGACAGAATTGGAGAAACCCCCTTGGAGAGATGCTTCTTAGTAGGACCGTTTTTTTTAGCAAGTCACGGTTCCTGCGAAATGAAGGTTGGTTTATATATATATATATATATATATATATATATATATATATGGGTGTAGTTGGCCGTATCAGTTTTCGGACATGCTTGCTACTGTGGTTGTCATAGGATGCCAGCGGAAGCAGCGGAACCAAAGGTGGCTTGCGGTTCTTCACCCACAGTCTCAACCACACGCCTAAATCCAGTGTAAATCCGAAGGAATAAGACCTGGAAGCATGTGCATTGGAGATATGTTTCATCAACGGAACCGGCCAGGACTCCATCACAGGCAGACACAAGCACACTGTGTTTGGGAATCAAGCACACACAAGGCGGTGGCTGGACTTAAGTCGCTCCACACTAATTGCATGGAGCCACTATTGGAGCAAAGCACGGCCCCAAGGACCGTGCAGTCCGTCGTCTCCGGTAACGACCAACTGTTTCCTGCAGCGAGTATGAAAGCGGTAGTGGATAATAGATGGGTAGGCAACTTGTCTACATACACATATAACGCAGGCACACCCTAGATATTAAGCAACAGACAATCACTTGAAAAGACGACATTAATTAGGCTAAATCGAATAATTTATACAGTTACGGTGAGACTAAACTAAATAAGAATATAACAAAGTTTGATTGGTACGTATCCGCGAAAAGATAAATTAATAACAAAGTCTTCTTTTGCAAATGACACAAACGCGCAAAATCTTTTCAAGCTTGACTGAAATTAGATCAAGCGACGTGAGCAAGTTCTTAGAAGATACATCAGGTAGACAACAACATGAGCCAAAGGAGCACTAGGAAAATATACCTATACCACCACCTGAAATAAAGAGACTCAGCAAGCAATCACGCCGTTAGTAAATTGAATGCAGCGAAACAAAGAACGCTGCAATGATTCCGCCCACCTTATCAGAAGAACCTGTCGCCGTTTCGGAAGTAGCCTGGTGTGCTGTCGCTTATGGCTTACTAAATACTTTTACACGCATATTACCGTATCGTACCAAGATTTTAGCGTGGTTCATTTTCGAAATAGCGTGCGGTACTTTCAAGTCAGCGAGGCTGAGAACACTGATTTCGAGTCCTTGACACTCTCATTGGTTATGGGACGTAAATCAATGGGACACCGTTTAGAAGCTGCCAGCATAAGAGACAGAAAGTCCAACGAAAGTGGTCGACCACCACCTTCTGTTCTGCCTTGATGCCCCTCTGGAGTAAACCTCGATGCCCCTCGAGTAAACCTCGATGATTGGTCTCCAACCTAAAACCGACCAATAGGCAAATTGTGATGCATGTCAAAGGAGGAGATCCTAGCTACCACATTATCCAAAGCTTAAGACTTAACCAGTGTGGACAGACATACTAACCAGCACATGATCGGTCTATGGCGATCACTGGCGGCTACCTAATGGTGGCTTATTCAGCGGCCTAACCATGGCGGCGTAGACAGGCAACCATCTAACTGGTATTCCACAGTGCAGCAATGGCTGATAGACGGTTAGACAATTGTGTGCGAATGTCAATGCAACGATCCTGGGGGACATAGTTCCCACAGAAGTTAGTAGCCCAACCTGAAGCTAAAAAACGAAAATTCTAAGGTTGCTTAATTCGATCACAGTTGATGACTCAACGAAAAGTAATAGGATTCCAAGTGGGGCGTTGACACGACGTCAGTGAGTGTTCGTTTGTCTCCATACCCATGGGCGAAATGTTACTCAGTTATCGCTTCAGTGTCTCCATGTATGTGGTTATGTAAAGGTCATAGGAACCTATGAATTCTTAGGATAATTAGATTTCACTTCCATATGGTCGCCCATGGGGACGTAGACAGGGAATAATCTAACTGGCATTCCGCAGTTCAGCAATGGCTGCTAGGTGGTTATACAATTTTGTGCGATTGTTATTGAGACGATCATGGAGGACATTGTTCCCATTGAAGTTGGTAGACAAACCTGAAGCTGAACAACGAAAATTCTGTTTGCTTACTTCTATCACAGTTGATGGCTCAACAAAATGTGAGAGGATTCCAAGTGTGTCGTTGACACGATGTTAATGAGTGTTCGTTTGTCTCCTAACCCATGGGAGAGTTTGCTAGTCAGTTATCACTTCAGTGCCTACATGTATCGCGTTATATAAAGGTCATAGAAACCAATGTATTCTTAGGATAATTAGGCTTCACTTCCATATGATCGCCCATACGTGTTGAGACGCTTTCACAAGTGGCTCTCCAAATGGAACCATTAGAAGCACAGTCAATGCAGATGGAACCTCCCTACTGCGTCAATGGACTGGCATACTCTCCACAAAGAATCGGCATTACTCAACAAAGTAACACTTAAAGGGGCCACAATGACTACGGTGTTTATACATGCCACGTAGTCCTGCTAGAAAGAACGCAAGACTTATGATTAGTGGCGACGCAAGAATGTTACTCTCGTACTTCAGGTGAGTACTTGGAACAGATAAACACTGTTGTCTCACCCACGGGCGTTCCTACAATGTGTTTGCAATCATTTACAAAGGCAACCGCGCCCACTAAGCCTGCTATGGATCACTGTTTCAGCTAGTTTTAGAAGCATTCATGTATGCACGCCGTGACACAGGTTGTTAGCGACTAAGCAACTACTGGGAAACATTTCGTCATTGGAAAGTACGTAATTCCGGAGACATTGTTGAAGGAGGAAAATTTCCCTAAACTCTATGCTTACTATGCGTATGCAATGCTCGTAGGCACCTCATATCAGGGCCGTAGGTTCACTTGAGTTTTAAAGATTATCAATCACTTGGAAGTGAAGGGTAAATATCATGTTGAAACGCAGGATTGACATGCATTGTACGACCTTAACATAACGGCAGGACCATGAGTCCTGTAGCGGTAACTGATTACCGAAGTGGCCCACAGGTGTGGCGACGAACGAACACTCACTAATGTCGTGTCACCGCCACACTAGGAACCCTTCTCTCTGGAACAATGGCTACAGATGCAATGATGATCTTACCTACGCAGCGAACTTGATCTTAGTATACAATGCGCCGACTACATATGCAATACCTACCTACGCTATTCACATGAGTGTACGGCCAACTGAAAAAAACGGCAGGAGAAATTTGTAGCTGTAAAGCTTCTTAAAAATTCTATTTGCCAAGTTCTAGCTTTATCTCCTTCATACGAATTATTGCATTGTTTCCGATTACCTCACACTGCGTTAACAATCACACGCACATCCTAAGCGTAGTCGCACACCTATCGATTCTCCAGATTGCTCGCAGTGGCACGATTACACTATGCATACCGCATCCCGTGTGGCTAGATAGGATAGCGAGCAAGAAGGCAACTTGCATTCAGCCCGTAAGCTTACAAATGTTCCCTTCCAACAGGGTTGCAGTCAATCCGCTTCCTATCACTACTCAATTAGTTGTCATCACGCTCGTGTAAGCCTTCAAAGCCCCTCTTACAACAGGTTTGAAACGTTACAACCTCAAAATGCCACCAATTCGCTTCTTATTACCACTCACAGCTTTCCTCTTGCCCCCGTGCTGGTGAAACCTCCTTACGCCAGATTGGCAGCATGACCAATCACGTATTATGTCTCCCATTGGCTGATCATCCTTGACACCATTAAAGTGTGCTGATACACCGATTGCGATCAACAGACAGGCGACCGACAAACGGAGTGAATGGTACAGGGAAGTTGCAAGCCCACTACCAGACTGTAGGTAGTTTTAAACAAAACAATCGTTCCAAAATATGCTCCTGTTTAAAAATACTAGCAACTTCTGTGCCGCACCAATGCGCGCCTGAAGGAAAGCCGGGGCGTTCTTGCTGGATTCAGACCGTCCAATCGACATGATTAAAAGCGTCCAAACGACTGCACGCGCGCACAGTGTCACACTTGTTAGTCTTCCCTTTGGTGAGGCCAAAGACTCGACCCCAAAGTGCATCGTGTGATACGCAGCGGACCATTGGGGTCCAGATCACACGCGAAGTTTACTAGGCCAAAGAACAGGTAACATTACAGCCAGTGATCGATAGTACTGGTTAACCAGCGGTTTCGTCGTCGTGTCGAGGAGGATCAGCCAATGGGAGACATAGTACGTGATTGGTCATGCTGCCAATCTGGCGTAAGGAGGTTTCACTAGCACGGGGGCAAGAGGAAAGCTGTGAGTGGTAATAAGAAGCAGATTGATGGCTTTTTTGAGGTTGTAACGTTTGCAGCCTGTTGTAAGAGGGGCTTTGAAGGCTTACACGAGCGTGATGACAACTAATTGAGTAGTGATAGGAAGCGGATTGACTGCAACCCTGTTGGAAGGGAACATTTGTAAGCTTACGGGCTGAATGCAAGTTGCCTTCTTGCTCGCTATCCTATCTAGCCACACGTGATGCGGTATGCATAGTGTAATCGTGCCACTGCGAGCAATCTGGAGAATCGATAGGTGTGCGACTACGCTTAGGATGTGCGTGTGATTGTTAACGCAGTGTGAGGTAATCGGAAACAATGCAATAATTCGTATGAAGGAGATAAAGCTAGAACTTGGCAAATAGAATTTTTAAGAAGCTTTACAGCTACAAATTTCTCCTGCCGTTTTTTTCAGTTGGCCGTACACTCATGTGAATAGCGTAGGTAGGTATTGCATATGTAGTCGGCGCATTGTATACTAAGATCAAGTTCGCTGCGTAGGTAAGATCATCATTGCATCTGTAGCCATTGTTCCAGAGAGAAGGGTTCCTAGTGTGGCGGTGACACGACATTAGTGAGTGTTCGTTCGTCGCCACACCTGTGGGCCACTTCGGTAATCATTTACCGCTACAGGACTCATGGTCCTGCCGTTATGTTAAGGTCGTACAATGCATGTCAATCCTGCGTTTCAACATGATATTTACCCTTCACTTCCAAGTGATTGATAAGCTTTAAAACTCAAGTGAACCTACGGCCCTGATATGAGGTGCCTACGAGCATTGCATACGCATAGTAAGCATAGAGTTTGGGGAAATTTTCCTCCTTCAACAATGTCTCCGGAATTACGTACTTTCCAATGACGAAATGTTTCCCAGTAGTTGCTAAGTCGCTAACAACCTGTGTCACGGCGTGCATACATGAATGCTTCTAAAACTAGCTGAAACAGTGACCCATAGCGGGCTTAGTGGGCGCGGTTGCCTTTGTAAATGATTGCAAACACATTGTAGGAACGCCCGTGGGTGAGACAACAGTGTTTATCTGTTCCAAGTACTCACCTGAAGTACGAGAGTAACATTCTTGCGTCGCCACTAATCATAAGTCTTGCGTTCTTTCTAGCAGGACTACGTGGCATGTATAAACACCGTAGTCATTGTGGCCCCTTTAAGTGTTACTTTGTTGAGTAATGCCGATTCTTTGTGGAGAGTATGCCAGTCCATTGACGCAGTAGGGAGGTTCCATCTGCATTGACTGTGCTTTTAATGGTTCCATTTGGAGAGCCACTTGTGAAAGCGTCTCAACACGTATGGGCGATCACATGGAAGTGAAGCCTAATTATCCTAAGAATACATTGGTTTCTATGACCTTTATATAACGCGATACATGTAGGCACTGAAGTGATAACTGACTAGCAAACTCTCCCATGGGTTAGGAGACAAACGAACACTCATTAACATCGTGTCAACGACACACTTGGAATCCTCTCACATTTTGTTGAGCCATCAACTGTGATAGAAGTAAGCAAACAGAATTTTCGTTGTTCAGCTTCAGGTTTGTCTACCAACTTCAATGGGAACAATGTCCTCCATGATCGTCTCAATAACAATCGCACAAAATTGTATAACCACCTAGCAGCCATTGCTGAACTGCGGAATGCCAGTTAGATTATTCCCTGTCTACGTCCCCATGGGCGACCATATGGAAGTGAAATCTAATTATCCTAAGAATTCATAGGTTCCTATGACCTTTACATAACCACATACATGGAGACACTGAAGCGATAACTGAGTAACATTTCGCCCATGGGTATGGAGACAAACGAACACTCACTGACGTCGTGTCAACGCCCCACTTGGAATCCTATTACTTTTCGTTGAGTCATCAACTGTGATCGAATTAAGCAACCTTAGAATTTTCGTTTTTTAGCTTCAGGTTGGGCTACTAACTTCTGTGGGAACTATGTCCCCCAGGATCGTTGCATTGACATTCGCACACAATTGTCTAACCGTCTATCAGCCATTGCTGCACTGTGGAATACCAGTTAGATGGTTGCCTGTCTACGCCGCCATGGTTAGGCCGCTGAATAAGCCACCATTAGGTAGCCGCCAGTGATCGCCATAGACCGATCATGTGCTGGTTAGTATGTCTGTCCACACTGGTTAAGTCTTAAGCTTTGGATAATGTGGTAGCTAGGATCTCCTCCTTTGACATGCATCACAATTTGCCTATTGGTCGGTTTTAGGTTGGAGACCAATCATCGAGGTTTACTCGAGGGGCATCGAGGTTTACTCCAGAGGGGCATCAAGGCAGAACAGAAGGTGGTGGTCGACCACTTTCATTGGACTTTCTGTCTCTTATGCTGGCAGCTTCTAACCGGTGTCCCATTGATTTACGTCCCATAACCAATGAGAGTGTCAAGGACTCGAAATCAGTGTTCTCAGCCTCGCTGACTTGAAAGTACCGCACGCTATTTCGAAAATGAACCACGCTAAAAGCTTGGTACGATACGCTAATATGCGTGTGAAATTGTATAGATCAGTTTGATTTGGGCACTCGCGACCGCAATACTACGGCACCATGCGCTCTATCTCGTTGGAGTTCAACCTCTCGCCGCCTGTCATTTCCGCAACTCCCGCTTTTTTTCTGAATGCACGAATGATTTCTCTTGTAAATTGGTAACGGCCTTCGTGATCTTATCAAGCCCTGTAAGCTGAACAGCCAATATGGATTTCCATCCCAGCAATCAAGATTACAACGTGAAATGCTCCTTTTGATCATGCCCTTGTAACATAACTTTAGTTTTCTCGAATATATATGTATGGATGTTTTTTATTTGATTTTATTCAATTCGTCAAAAATTGCTTTATGCATGGGTGAATATACAGCTATTACACACCCGATCTCGATAACATACCAAAAAAGCAACTCAGTGGCAAAGCAATATGACAAAGAACGTCAAGATTAGGCCAAACAACACAGTCAAGTTAAAAGTCGACTGGTTAAGTCAAGGACGAGTGCCTTAGGGTCTTGCAAAAGACGCGAGAATTAAGAGATGACTGATGAGCGGTAAGCTTATGTGCGGGCATAGACTAGCTTGTACTTCTGTTTAGTAGATGAAGTTGCGAGACATTCAGATAAGGCAGTATGTAGAGGATGACTTGTATAGGTCAGTATCTTAGAGGCCAGCTTTTTACAAGAACTTACTTGTGTAGGAATACGTATGTTGGAAAAAGTAGATATTGGAACAGGGCTCCATCAGGCTAAGCACTTTAATCATATGAAAATTAACTTAAAATGTTTACCCAAAAGACCGGGAAATATCCCTAGGGAACAGTGCGTCCAATGGGAAGGAATACAGGCATTGAAAAGCGAACGGTCAACTCACGAGGAACGTAGGAGGCTCTGATCCAAGAGGCATAGATTGGAAACCTTCTGAGTTTTGTGAAAGTTTCATTTACTTGAAGCGTCCATGTTAAATGGTAACTCAACGTCAAACCCAGAAAGTTTATTGATGTGGAAACTGTAATCCGTCGCCCTTAAAATATAACTGGTTGCCCAGTGTAAGAAGCTCCTTGTACCTGGTTCCTTTGTTAATGAAAAAATGTCATGGCACTTTAAAGCATTAAGAGACAGATCACTGAATATGGAACAGCCATTAAGATTGTTCAGAACTGCTTGTAATCTGAGGAAACAATCGGCGCTTTGGTGATTGATGCCCAGGTGACATTGTCGCAAACGTTTGCAGGTAAAGTCGTTGTTATCGATATTAAACTAGTGAATTAAATCGCATACATGCTCCGGCTTCTCATCAAAAAGAACTATAGATGCATGTGATCAACACAACATCTAATGATCACTGGCGTTCACTCTACTGTTTCTATGTTGTGACCCCACTGCAGTGTTTCTGTGCACTTTCAAACGCCTACTGTTATCTCCATTCCAAGCATCTTATGACACTTTCCTATGTAATTCCTGGTCAAACATAAACAGAATTCAGTGACTTCTCCTGTGTTGTATTCCTCCATTCCAATGCATGCATGCATGATAGCTTCCAAGCAAAAATCTGTATATATACGTCATGCAGGCTAATCGCTCGTTTTGGCCCTTCTAACTAGTAACCAATCGCGCCCTCTTTTACCTGGTTATTTGACCAATGTTCCAATACTTGTTTGCAATCGACTACATAATTCGACCCGGCAAACGACTGCCTGACTCAAAAGAACTACGATAGATGCGGGAGCCGAAAGAGGCGTCATCTAGTTGTAGTGACTAATGACTGGTCAATTATGGCCAACCAAAAGTGCATAGGCAGTTAGGGACATATTTTGATACAAGTGATAATGTTACTAAGCTTCTTTTACGACTGTCTGATGACCCAACGCTCTTACTAATATTTACCTTCGGAAAATGCCATTTTTACCCATTTAGGAGTAATTCCCCTCAAATTAGAAACCACTGTTCTGAGAGAATCAATGGTGCAAAGTTTGCTTTGCTCAGACCACGAAAGACAAGGACCCCATAATAGTTTTATTCTCCAATTTTAGAAGAAAGCCGGGTGATAAGAAACTGTAACTCTGCTAGAGAAACGTACACAGGAACCCAAAATTCACAGGCCACTAGAAATTTGTGATCAAGCAAATTCACCCGGTCATCACCACATGTATCTTTAACAAGAATGGGAGACCCGAAGCCGAGTCTCATGCATCTGCAACTGCAGGGTCTCTGGTTGAGTTCAGATCCTCTGCGACCCCAGTCACATATGTAATGATCGCTGCAAAAGTCCCTTTGGAATGCTAGATGTGGTGGTTTCTCTGTTGTAAACACTGCTAACGCTAATGAAACAACCGAAGTCCAGTGATTCTCCTCCCGTTGCTCTCAAAGTTGACGGGATCAATTAAATCGGAGGCCCTGATGGGTTATCTAGAAATCCTACCATCATAGCACCTGAGAAACACGGTTACCATCATCACTGACCACGTAATGGTACATTACTGACTACGCGTGGAAGTTTGACCTTAATAGCCTATAGTGGGACCGTTAGTGTTTTCACCTACCTGGTCTATTCTAATGCATCCACTGGTTAAATCACTGCATTCTTCTCCAAATGCTGCATGCGTAAGGAATTAGGAAGGCTATTTTTGGATATATTGGATAATTTTACCTTCAGGGAAGCCTTCGTTTTCGTGTTACGGGCTTATTTTCTGATCCTTCTTAAGTGGACTGCCGTGTTCCAAAACAGTTAGTGTTGAGGCCGCGCTTATTCGTGATCCTCAATATAGACTTTGCGTGTGCAGTCAGCGTCAAATATCCAGCACGTGGTCGGTAACATCAATACAGGGCGGGCGATCGGTTTTCCTGGATGTCTCGATGTAGTGCAATGTGACTAAAACAGTGATTATGAATGACGGAAGGCAAATCTACATAGATCAATCCTGACAAATGCAAATGTGTCAATGTACACCATAAGCCCACTGATGCCTATAACCTTGAGGACCACATACTGAAGACAGACTCACAGGAGCACGACTTATGAGTTGGTGAAGCAATGTGACCACAGCGGTTTGGCGATGCCTTAGAAGGCGTCCAAAAGAGCAAACAGATAGATTGACCTGTTATGGAGTGCCTTCGGATTGTTTGATCCCTACCTCTTCTCCCAAAATGCACAATGCTTGCGTAAGGCCTCATGTGCAGTACGCGATTGAGGCTTGGCAACCCTTGTTAAGGCGCGCAGCGAACAGCAACAGAAACTGAACGGATTGTTTTGCCTGTCATTTCAGGTGAGACTGAAAGCCTCATGAATGTACTCGCTGTCAATCAGGCAATGTTGTTTTAGCGTACCAAGTCTTAAAATCTCCGGTCACGCTTGCCGCCACCTCCTGAAACGTAGTAAGGAAAGCAAATGATTGATCACCACCATCAAATACAGTCAACTGGAATGCCGCTAAAAGTAATTTACTCCTCGAATTTGTCAACCCTGCAAGGCTCTTCGAGCTTTGTTATTTCTGTGCCCATGTAATCAATAAGTTAAAAACGATTTGACAACGCACTATACCATCAACATGACTTGATTTGAATTCTGTTCATTGATTGACAACAAGATGCAGACAAACCGTGCGGTCATCAACATAGTATTGTGCATATCAAGCCGAACAAATATGGGGTTAACAGACAGACATGTGGGTTAACGTGGATATAAAGGTGAGACCACGGATGCGTTTACACTGCAGTGTAACCTTAATTTTGGAACTTACATAATTCACCAAATCCATCAAGCGGGACCCGCCAAACTGGTTTTTGTCTCTATTATACCAACTTTCACTGATCAGTTGTTCCATTATATCGGCTGTTATATATATAAGAGACGAATGCATACTCTATGTGCAAGCAAGTGACTATTTTACGCAAACCAAACGCCAACGTAATTGAATCAAAATGATTGTTATAAATCGACTGAAATCCTTAATAATCTGCTCGTTCGTCATTTTTGAAGTAGCATTTTAATGTGATTGACTTAGAGTTTCACTGGGTTCACAAATGCATTATATCGTTACTATTGAGCTCCCTGAATCGAATTGTGCTAGAATGAAAATTCAACTGCGCATGGAACTATTGTACGTGTTTAGGCTCCATGACTTACTTTGGAAAATTGTTCCAAACTTGTACCACTCTCCGTTCGAAGCACAGCGGTGGGGTAATCGTTTTATCTCCAACATTACAAACTTGTACAATTGCTCGCGTGTGTCACACGGCATTCGCAAGTGATTCAGCGACCTTAACATCAGGAAATCACCGAGATGTAATATACGGTAGGTCATGATGGAATCGACTAGCCCCCGATGATAGGTTTAGGTGTACGGTCATAGTTTCTTTCATTTCGGTCTTGTACTATAATTTTTTCACATCCTATGGACACAGCGTCCGGAGGCTAGTCTCTCTCATCTGATAAGGTAGTAACCTGCGTGACACTGGAAGATAGGTCGTGCTATGGCTCATTTAGCTTGTGAATTATGTAGTCCAGTAGACATCCCCCATAGCTCAGTGGCTTAAGCCGCTGAATAGTTGGCATCTGCATCTAGCGGTCATGGATTTGATCCCCAGTAGGGGAGCGAGAGCATGCGCATCACTGACGAGCCCCAATAGGGAGAAATCTTTACAGTGCTATTCCCGACTAGTCTGAGCTATGTAGCTTTTGAGCTCCTGGGACAAATATATTAAAATTAAAATCCTCCTACTCATTAGCATTTTCCTTAAAATTTGAATGAGCCTAGTAATGATGTTTTACCCCCTCAATCGTACGTGCCTTGTCCCGGGTGACAGAGAGGAATGCAGGTGAGCCGTACACCGAGCAGTTGCAAAATTATTGTCCTCCTGCATTATTCGTCTCAAACCCTTCGGATTTATTCTCACAGGGATCAAAGTACTGCCATTCGACTTGGTTTCAGGAGTTCATCATTTTCCTGTTTATTTTTTGGATCTTTCATTTGCAGATAACAACCAAACAGCAATTTTGCAGTTTCGAAGTCAACCGTGCTTGAAGCCAATGGGAGAAATGTTTTTTTTTCTCCCGTTCTACAATAGCTCCGGTGGACTTTTAATGATCATTTTAAACGATATCCGAAAGTCTTCCTACCATTCCTTCTAGTCGCTGTACAAAGAGATATTTGTTAATTTGGTACGCTCTGGTGATGGCCCATGTCATCATTGGATAGCGCTTTCGAATTCAGTTTTTCTGCCTTCTTCCTATCCTGGACGTCGATGACTGCCAGCTGTGTATCAACTTACCGGCTGGATCTATAACAAGTACGCTGTCTATGTATCCTAGGAAAGTGTCACCCACATGGGCTCGACATCTCTGACCCCTCTGGAGCGACGGCCGCAGAAACCTGACATCAAACCAGTGCCGATCGCCACGCAACGAATGGTGAACGCGGAGTCAGGTACGATGTGTCATTATCTCTGTTCTCTTGCCACCCCTGTCGCAGTGTGCACTCATCTATATTTGCTACATTCCAACTTGCTCATAAAAAGATTTTAACCATATCAACATAAACTGCGGTCATGGGTAGTTCGCTCACTAATTACTGACAGTGGTCACATACTATCAGTTGATGCATTCTTTCTAAACAAGTGAAAACGCAAATAATTGGGTCATATCCACACTAGATCCTTAACTCTCCTTTTATATGTAATACCTTCGGGAATAGATGCAAACGATAATGCATTACATGTCTCAGCTCTTACAACAGGAGCAGTTGCGATAAAAGCACAACCCAGTTATACTACAACAATTGTTGCATTGAAAACACCACAGACAAAGCACGTACAGTCAGTAGACCCTGTAATCGAGATATCCAGCATGGCGTCATTCATGGAAAAATATTTAGGATATCAAGACTTAAATGCGTAGTATGGAACCAATCACAAGACAGCTAACACCCCCTAAAGTACATTCAGGATCGGCTGTAAACCCAATGCACTGAATACTTGGCTAAACCGGTAACTTCACAGCTATTATTGCCACTGAAGTTCACGAATGGCTTTCACGTTGTAAGAACCTTGTCGCCTTTTGTATTTCGGACAGGTACTCGATTGCTAAAATAAAGTATTTATTTCTATCTGCTTTTCTATATGCGGCGGTGATTATGAAAAAATTCTCACAAAAACCTGCCCTATCTTGCTGAGGTTCAACACCTCTGAGGTTGCCAAATCTTGCATTCATAAGCGGAATATAATCACAGTGAACAATGAATGCAAATCTGCTTTGATTAAAGCTGATCGGACTGCACTGGAAACAGATCCAATAAAATTACTAAAATACTTTTACAAATCGTGTGAGCACAAAGTCTTAATAGTGAAATTTCCATGCCCATGTTTGTACGTCAGATTACCCTCGTAATTGTGATAGCGATAACACTAATGTGCCGCATTCGAGTTATGCTACGTTGGATATTCCCAGTGCAATTAAGTCAGAAAATATTTTATTCCTAAATGGAGATGCGCTCAAAGCAACAGCAACAATTATCCAGCAGTCAAATATAAGTATTAAGCGGTCTAATAGCCCAGCCACATAATCAGAATCTATCAACCTGATGCTAAACAAGGAAGAGAATCCTTTCCGGAGAAATGTTGGCTCAACGCTAGCTTTAAATATACCTAGTGTGTACAAAGTAGCCGATGGTTTGTCTTTAATTAGCGGGAACCTAAATTTAAACAGGCGTTTTTTCTTAAGAATCCAATCATCGAGTTTGGTGCACCCCGGCCAACTGCTCCCTCTGTTCTCAGATGCATCTTATATTGAAACATTGTACTCCCTTTGTCAGATCTTGAAACGACTCGTAACACTTAATTATTTAACCTTAACCTCACCAGACATCAACAAAGCAAACATGAATATTATACTGAACACCATTTAGCAACCACGACTGCACTTAGCTTTTCAGGCCACTAACATGTACAATCCGAAACCCAAGCAATGCAGTTTTTGCGAGGCTGGTAACTACTGCCGCGAACACTTGTGTCTAATCTTGCCATTACAGTGGAGCATTTCATTTTCAACCAACTTCTAAATCTCGTGCAACTATGTCAGTCTTACTACAGCCTTAGTACTCCGAGCTTACCACTACAGCCACCATCCTCAACATGGTTACCGAGGCATGCAGCAGCCATGCCATACACGTACCTCTGAATAAAGTTCAAACTATGCTACACTAGCAAGGCACTTTCAAGTTGTCTCTTAGCCATTCTCACTATTAAATACTAAAACACACTTTGCGCCAGATGGTCACTCTCTTAACTCTCGATTGGCTTCAAGTCACCGAAACCTAACCTGCCTCCACATTCCAAGTGAGTTTCGCCAAAACATGGGCTATTCATCATTAGTCAACAGTCAGCAGGTTGCTGAGGGGAGGGTGTGCTAGTTTTGCTTAGCACCAAATCCGTAACCAAGTAATAGTAGACCGGAAACTCAGTATCATAATTGATTCCGCGTAAATCTCCGTGAAATGAATTGTATAAGAGGACCACTCAAGCGGCCACCAAAATGTGGTCGCCATGGACAAATTTATGCCTAGGTACATTTAATATAGGAGAAAACGTTGGAGATTATTTTAGCTGGTCGCCATAGACAGGTGGTCACCATAGTAGGTTGGGGTGTATTGACAGTCCAACTCGTTATGACGACTTACTATTAACACACCTGATTCCGGCTTTTGCATTTGCTTACGAACTGCGCTTCAGTTAAAGGATAATCGGCGGTGATTATAATTTACAATGGATTTTATGGATAGAGTATACAGTAGAACTAAGGCTGCTACGCTTCATATCCGGAGTCCGGTCCCAAATGTTGACACAATTGATTCATATACCTACCGGAGATCTCAATTTTGTTTAAGATATACACCCCCACGTATTCCGACCTATGATCTCACTTCCCAGATAATGATCATAAAGCTGTGTACCTAATTTTTTGGTATTAGATACGGCCGGGTTTTGCAACATAAGAAATTTAATCTGGGATACATTGGTTTTACTCCTGCGACAAAATAACTGGTGTCTGCCTTCTCACCTGAGTCCACAGGTTGTAGCAGACGAAACTTACATAAATATCCAACATTGTCTTCAAATACATGCTCCATTATTACTGAGATCCGATGGTATGTTTTCCACGAAAACTACGCGCAAAGCATATTATCTGCGTGAGTTGAAAATACTTCGCTCTATAAAGGCAAACCAGCGACTTCTCCTTGGTTACCAGAGAAAATAAACTATTTGATCAGTTACGGTCGATTCATGACACAAGCCTACTTAAAGAGTAAGAACGAGCAATGACAAATGACAATAAGTCTAATGCCATGGTCAAGGTACTAAAGACCGGAAAATACATCAACATACATCGACATAACGCATCGTACTACCTGACAGATCATGACCACGAACACCCCATAATGCGTTACGTCATGAACGAACACACTTCGATTTGTTTATTACCTCAAGCTTGCCCTACTGAATTTGGCAAACTGAGTACGGTGCAATTCGTTTGCGGCGTCATTTAAGCTCAACTTGACCGCCTTCAATCTTCGTTCCATCCTGGGTATGATGATCTAGCAGCTTCTCTAATAGCTTGGTGGCCGGGAAATATCGGTTTTGCTTCTAAACATATTTACTCTACCTACGAAATCGGGGATATTCCCGAATCAGTAGAAATGCTCTACTATACAACCAAGACATAACAGTGGTACGAAACTAGCCAGAAAATTACCGCCCAATTAATTATTCACCGATTATTTCAACTATAATACATTGAATGGTGAAAAAGGAAACTGTTGTGCATATACTGTAGTTGAATTCGATAAACCCAGTTCAACACAGGTTTTGCAACGGCGCTTATCCTATGCCTGTCAGCATGCTATTCTAAGCAATCTGACAGGCTCCGTTGATAATGATAAAGCAGCCATGATTATTGATATTCAGAAGGCTTTTGACAGAGTGCGACGCAACAGTCTCTTGGTGAATTTAACATTGTTGGAATCATTGATCCATTGCATGCAGGGTTCAAATCTGAACTTCTGATCGAACGCAGGAGACACAAATAGAGCATGCTGTCTTCACCACTGAAGATAAACAGTGTTGTGCTTAAAGGTAGTAGGTTAAACCGCTTTCTCTTGCCAACCTATATTAGTGATATAACTGAAAAATAAACTTTCGGCCAACACATATCTTTGCGGATGACTAAGAAAGACTAAACCTTCGATATCCGGTGTTTGCACGTCACCCTCGAAAACACTCTCATAAACCTGCTGACGTTGAGATTGTGGTGCACCGATTGGCAGATTTCATCAGCAGACATGTTAAGCGTGTTGACATAAAAGTGCAAAAATGCACCAACTGCATTTTTTCTTAGCGGTAAGCCCATCCACTATAACAAGAGTATACAAAATCTAGGCATCAGGTAATCTAACATGGCAAATTAGTGATCATGTCGAATTCATAACGGCCAGATCACGAAGAAGCTCGAAACGCATATAAAAACTTTATCGACGCCTGTACATGTTTAATGCCCTAGTTCATACTGTAATGGAGTTTTCATTGATTATTGTATAAGCAGCCAGAAGCGCGACTACATGTAGTTAGAAAACTTGTAGAGATGATGATGAAACACTTTTATTAACACATCTACTAAAAGCAAAAATCCTAACCACTCTAAAATGCTACAACTAGAGGAACTGTGACCAGGAAGCACTATACCATAAGTATCATTGCTATTTTATTAGATCCATGTAGAAAATGCTCAAATGTCCTATCCACCTCTGCCTTCCTACCGCTCTCTGCCTCCTAGTTGCGATTACCGTTACCATTTACTAACTCCTTTCCTTGTCTCAAACGATCTTTATTATCTGGTTCTCAATGGAGATTGTTTTCGGTGCCAAGTTAGTGTGCCGTATTTATACGGTACACACGTAGATGACATGCATTCAACCGTGCATATATTGACTTGCATTTCTATGTTCTGAACAGACCTAATTATCTTTTCGTCTGGCTTCACCTCATGTTAGCAGTTTGTGATGTTCCGATCTAACTCCCCTCGCCGTGGCGTTCGGATACCGGCAAGCAACACCTTCATCACATCGCATGTGACATGACGATGTTGCGAGATCATGTGAGTGGAGTTCACAACTATATGAAACCACCACGCACTTGAGAATAATTACAAATGTTACTCTATGTGCAATTGAAAGACTTGCAATACTATCACGATGTGTGTGTAAAACACTGACTAAACGCCGAAGTTTCACGTCCACCTCCCTTTCCAATTAGTCATGTTTAAGCCTGTTAAAGCAAAAGTACATTAAGATAAGCTTATTCTACGTGGACTATCATTTCAGCTTGGTGGCTACCTTGGATTGTTGTCGTTGTTTGATACGCCTTTGCCGGAAGATCAGATTATTGAGTTATTTCACATTGTTGTTTTTGTATTCGTACTAGTACCGTATTCCATTTCCCATGTTGTTTTTTGATACCGGTGGAAAGGCGTTCTCTCAAAAATTCCAATCGAATTGAAGCTCACCATCCATCTGCTTTTTTCGCCCGTAAATCATAATTTCCTTCAAGCTTTAAATAATTATACCACTAAGAGTAACCAGAGCAAACTTGCGGTGTTCAAAGCTAATCCTGTTCTACAGCGACTGTTCTACTTTTACGGATACACTGATTACTGGAACAGCTACAATATTGAAATAAATGCATTCTTCTTGCAACCAATGTTTACATAATTAGTTTCGTGTGCTTTACCGTACAATTTGTATAAAATGTTACAACTAAACCACAATGAGAAATCCTATTTATGGAGGCTACGAGACGTGTGTTTTTAACCTATATACATGAATCGTGTTACGTACAGTACATTCACATTTCCAAGCCACCCTGAAGAGGTGTACTGAAAATTTTATTACTTTCACAGTACACCAGCACCCTTCCTTACCCGACCGTTTTCTTCTATACTCGGGAACTCATAACTCACTGACACAACAATAATTTTGGAATGCAGATGAATTGCAATCTGAGATTGAGCTAACTATTTTGTAACCACTCCGCATATTCTGCTTACTCAATCATACCTACCTTACAGCTATCAAAATGTGTGCATTTAGAAGGAAACGCTGACTAAATCTATCTAGCCTCATTCGCCTTCACCTTTCGTTCCTCTCTTCCCCGTCTACGATTCCAATTTTGCGCTTATGTGAACATACCAGGCAGCAATGGGAAGCTAACCGATTCTGCTTCAAACATCTTTATCCTGATTTCCGAAATTTCACTTTCACGTACCTTCTTAATTGCTTACACATAGCTTCGGTTGCATAAAAACGTCTGAGCCCGTTGACAACTGCCAACCATGTTTGCCTCAAACAAAACAGATTAATCGCCTATTCTATTTGTCTCGACCCATACGTACAGCTACTGAAATCATAAACATCCCCGCCTTTTAGTAATTTTTAAAACGCCTACAAATGATACCCTGATCAATAGACTTGCTTTGGGCCATAATGTTTCTCCTATCAACAAAATTGTTCCTCATAGTTTACTCAAGCATCTAATAACTTGGTTTAATCCGTACACAGGGATCTCCGTCAGGACGCCATGAATTATTCTGCGCCCAACCAAGGCTTCGTACTGGAAAATCCTGGATGATAATAACACGATTACCGTTCTGCCTGACATTTGGAATATGCTGGTAATATTATGCAAAACGATTTTCACTAAAAGAGAGCCAAATAGGGCAAATCTCCTAAATTCGGAATATACCTTATTATTATTATTATCATGTCAGAGAAGAAGTGAATGTAACTTACTAAGACTCAGTACAGAGGCTGCGTTTGATTGCCCAAAACATTCGCAGTTCGTTAATATGTAGTCTTTTCGTGTTGTCAACGGACTTCAAATCGCAGCGCGAGAGTATGAGTTGGTCTTTAACGGAAGGTGTGGGATATAGCAGTTAGGTGTCAATGACGTAAATTCGGCCATCACCACCATTCCGCAGATAAACAAATACGAACTTAGATCGGTTGAGCAGGGGCAGGACTTCCATGAACCAACTGGAGAGACGATTGAGGTCTTATTGAAGTAGGTTGTAGAAATCTGGTGCGCAAATCGCCCAGTAAAGCACCAGTTCGTCCACATACATGTCACCCAGCAACCGAAGGTAATGAGATAGGTCGTTGATACGCATTAGGAACAGAGTGGGTCCCAGAACTGTGCATTAGGGTATTCCATAATTAGAAGCATAACACGAAGTTATATTGCTGTCTGCTTGTACTATCGACTTTCCCCAAAAAAGATTTTGATTCACTAATGCAGAAATCCACCAATACCACAAACACTCAGCTTACGGAAGAGGACCTGATAATTTACCTTGTCAAACGCTTCACTGAAATCGATGTAGATTACGTCGACAGAATTTCCCTGATTCGCTGCCTGCAATCAGTTTTGCTACGTTACCAGAGGACTGATAATATATAAGCGGCCTAAGACAAAACCGTACTGTGCGAGTACCAATGGATCATTTATTGGAGCACGTTTGTTCACTATCTTCTTGGCAAACTTGGCCAAACTAAGTAACAATCAGCTCAGCCTTTAGTTGTCTACTTTACTGGGGGTCTCCTTCCTTAGAAATCGGCTTTATTAATGAGCATTTCCAGACGTTTGGCGAGGAACCTTCGGATAACGATCTCTTGAAGAATTCAGTCAGATCGGATGAGATGGTAGCCGATAAACACTTGGGAATCAGTAGGGGGAATCCGTCAGCCAAAGCAGTTTTGTTGCAGTCAACGTTAGCGAGTAGTTGATGCAAGCCTTCAACTTCGAAGTCCAGACAGTCGAGTATAGGAAGCACTGTACTTGTCAAACTCGGTACGGATGCCTGGTATTTTGCAAACACGGAAGTAAAGTGCGCCGCCAATGCGGACACAATCTTAGTGCTGGAGGTTAGAAGCTGTCCGTCTGAACCCTGCAGCACTGGTAGCTCACCTGCAAATATTCTTTTCG
Source organism: Dicrocoelium dendriticum (assembly GCA_944474145.2). Taxonomy (NCBI): domain Eukaryota; kingdom Metazoa; phylum Platyhelminthes; class Trematoda; order Plagiorchiida; family Dicrocoeliidae; genus Dicrocoelium; species Dicrocoelium dendriticum. The sequence continues at coordinate 203,295,893 of OX104064.1, read as the reverse complement.
CATAGGTTTTTGTGGTAGTTGCGAGTTGCTGTTTGAAGCGGCGGCGCTTGTTCGTTTTTGAACTTATGCAATGATTTCGCAGTCTTATACATCCCATAACCATTGGAAGAGCTGGAGAAGTGGAATTTGTCTAGCAAGCTAGGCCGCCGCCGAGAAATTATACCATACTACTTGTCTAACCAAGTCGGATTGAAAGATCCATAGTTCCAACACTTTGGTAGCAAAAACTGAGAACATTAAAATCTCACCCTCTCTATAATAACAGTCAAACAGTCTTTCACAAAAACAGCGTGTGTCAGAGCAATTTACTTGTCTCGCGGCTTGAGTGACACCGTCGAAGTTAGTATTTCAGCAATAGTAAGCTGGCTCCGGGGGATGGGAAAACGGTAAAAATAGATCCTTAATTGCTATAAACTTGGTGTGATCGCTTGATGCTAGGGCTTTTGCCCCGATCGTTTTTCACATGTTGTTCACAGCTTGTTATCCTCAAACCTAGGCGAATGCAGTTGAGTGCTGCGTTTTTTCGAGTTGGCTGGTATTTGTTTTGAGCTGCTCTGCCTTCAAGTATTAAGGCCACGATGTCTTGACATGATCTGATGTTTAAGCCAGCATATTTGAGGCCAAAGGAAATCATCCAAAAATAGAAAATAGATATGACTCATTCGGTTTCGGAGATGCCATGTAACACAAATTTGAATTTCGACTGCACGCGGTGTGGTTGGATTGAGACACAATCATTTTTGAGACCACGGATTACTTTAAGCAGAATCAAAGCAACCAGCAATCATGTCATGCGGAAAAATTATATTAACGTTAGACTTTTACATTGTTTCAACCAAAAGTGACATATATCTTATTTAGTGGGTAAGCAATAATTTTGATGTGAAACCTTACATGCAACTTCTAAGTAGGCATGCATAATGGGAAAAATCCAATCAGATGCTCGTGATCTTTGCATTTTGCATGGAGGATTTAAGTATAAATGATCTGCGTTCGGTCTAGAGTGATGGGTAACCAATCCTAGATATGTGACAAACTCAGTGTAGTTTCTAATAGCCAACACCATCCTATTCACATGAATCGATAGCGCGCTAAAATATTTACATAGTGTGTCACATCCCAAATTAAAACATACGTCCTAATACTCATTGCACTTATAAAGTTGCTGCTACCTAATTGCTATCATTTTTCTGTATAATATACAGTATACAACACAGACCACCCATCTTTACTAAAAAGAAGATGAATGCGAGAAATAATAAAATTACGGCTTACATTCGATAATTATCCAATGCAGTTGTTTGACCTCCCACACTTGGGATTTCCTCGTTGCACCTAGTCACTTATGGGACTAGTTTTGCAGGTATGGATTTATAAACGTCAGCAATGTAAGCGTACACCAGACAATCTAATCCCTAATGTATAAATTATAGCAAACTTATTTACCATAATTTGATTAAAATTAAACCCTAATTTGTTACAGCAATCGCCGCAGAGATCAGTTTATACTGGTTGCTAAATTACAACACAAACTTTAATACATACGACAGAGGTCATTTACTTTGCTACGATGTCGCGGCCTGAAAAATTAACAAAAAGTATTAGCTGATCTAGAGAGTTTTCTAACTTAATGAACAAACAGATATAAAAAGTGGACCGCGCCATAACAAGTTCATATATGTCAGTACCATTGTATACGGTTAGGCTAAACACAAACTAATACGATTTAATAGGAACCATCCCGTACCATTAATATCGACTTATATCCTCACTGACATGAAGCAAAATTAATTAGTTTACAATTTGTTCACAGTGAGTTGTCAAGAAATATAACGCTTAAAAATTTATCTGTGCAGGCAATGTGATTATTTTAAATGCAATAAAGAGCAACCATTTTCTGTTGTGGTCTTTTATTATAGCAGCTGGGCAACAGAAAACGACGAGTTGGCAAAGTGCTTTCATATAGAAATCCTCGAACTTCGTCTGGTAAAATTGAGGTTTCCCTAAAATACACAGATAGTTTTCATCATGAGTACTTTGCTGAATGTTGCAATAATGGTCCAAACTATTAATTTGTGAGCTACGTATTGATCGATTCCAACTAAAGTACAAAAATAGGGACAGCGAGCTCAATCACCTACAGAGTACAGAAATGAGGAAATTTAATATATGCTACGTATATGTAATGTGTGATAGATTATTACATCATTTGCCTGTTGCCCAGCGTACCCTATTCCCGCTACAACTTAAGTATGAATATTCTTTTTACATATGTGCAAAGCAATGCAGTCGTATCTATGCATTGATATAACGTTTAACACCGGGCAAAAATAGAGTATTGAGTTAATTTCAGTACCGATCAAGAAGTTTCATGTTGCAGCTTATCACTCTTAACCAGATAATTAACAAAGGAACAATCAAGTAGAGTTCACTGCTACCTCTTCTAAATAATGAATATGTCTTTCGAAATAAACTCAAGTTTACTATACCGCGTGTGCTTAACATTTTTCTTTGGTCCAAGTTCCGCATATGACTTGGAAACAAACATCAACGTTCCAATGATAAACGTCTCGTACGTAATAAATTAGAGGCAACTCAACTGCAGTGCAGCAAGTGCATTTTGACCTGTAGTTGTCTGAGATGTTGGCGAATAAGTAAAGCTAAGCAAACGTTTCTGTCACCACAAATACATTATTTTGCAATGTTACTAGCGGTTTCTAAGGACATCAGGCAATAACTATTATGTATTATACAATATTTATCGGTGAATTACACTTGCAAAGGCTTGACTGCAGGCCTTAAACGGCAGAATCGTACGAAATGCTATTGTCCTTGCAAGGTAGCTAAATACCTACATCAATGAACATTCTGAATTCCGAAACTCAAAGCATCAAGTCGCAAATCTTTGTTGCTTGAGTAATTGAACTAGCAAAATATATCTCACAGTTTGCTAAAAGAGTTACATGACACTACGATTGCCAAAGGTTTAAACTATCCAAGTAAATACAAACATTTGCAGCCGCCAATATTCTTATACAATCCCCAGGGTGATTTCACCAAAAGATCATGTGTAGCGTATTTTTATTAAGGTTATCTGCAAGCATCAAGTAAAAGTGTGCTGATAGCGATTGCGTAGCATTTTTCATGCTGTTTACAGTAGTATCTGTGAAAGAAACCATGACTGCTTTTCCACGGCTGCATTCTAAAAAATCGTGCTTCTAGAAGCACTGCATTCGAAACTGGTAATCTAAATGGATAATCATAGAATTTGTTGGTAACGATCTTTGGACATTTACCAAAAAATTGTAATTATGCAAAATCAGCTTTTCGAAACATCAATGAAGTATCATTTTTACGGGGTGTTTTAAAATTACTACGTGACTTTAATTGAATTCATAAGTTTACGATGCATAAATTATATTCCAAACGTTCAGGTTTATTGGTTTATTTTTCGTATGCTGAGTATCTACAGTTGACCTCATGTGAAGCGTTTGTGATATTGAGTGACACGCGCATTGGAAGCTGATATTAACATTAATCTAACAAGTATACATATTTTTACGTGCACCTGCTCACTTAAAAGACTTAACGGTATCCAACTTCATGCAGTTAAACGTTAACCAATAAATGTTATTGGCCACAAATAGTTCCTTATTAACGATATGACAACCTATACCTCATAGCTATATTCTGGTTAATGTATTAGTAATAATGATGTCAACATAAGAACAAAACATTAAATAAAATGTATCTTTATTGGAGGACATAAACACTATTACAAACAATAAATCTCGATTGTTGATGTTTGAATGCTTCATCAGCAGGCACATATCCGGACATAAATAGGTAATTTAAAACATTGTGTCTGAAGTAATAATTTGGAAAACAGTATCTATGTGCTTTTCCTATATTCAGAATGTAAGTTTAAATTCCTTATTGCGTTAAAGCTTTTAGCAGAATCTATTGCTTGTTCTTTACCTGGTTTGCTAATGTAAAGCTTGTCAATGAAGTGCTTTATCGGTTCAAGTAAATTTGCCCTAATGAAATATATCATTTTCTTTTTCGAAAAATGTCACTGGATTTCCGACGTTATGTTTGTCTTTCAGTTAACATGGCTTAAGTAATTTGTTGTTTTGATAGCTTGGAAGCCTCATTCGGAAACAGTTGGGAAAATGTAGGCTTTCATCCCTTCCATAACGAGTAATATTTGCTCACACATAAAGGCAACACTTGAAACTAGTTCCATCTTTATATTGCATTATATATGCAACGCAAATTTAACAACATTGCTGATAACGTAAGAACCAGGAAACAAATATGTTTACTTTCTCCTGCAACCTCTGAACAAAAAGTAGCATTTTCTTTCCTACTAATTAATTTATCAGGCAACAGATTTGCAGATTATGTTTGTTTCAGTATACGCGCTCACTCAAGAGGGTTTTCAAATAATCCATTTATTGCAGGAATGGAAATAAACTGGTTATCACCAAAATTTAAGGATTTGTCGCATAATAGCAACCGGCCGCTCAAAAAATTAGTTTAGGTGTTATGGACAAAAAGATACGCAGGAATATGTTTAAATATTAATTATTTTAATGCCGTGATTTGAAAAGTGAGGGGTAAATTAAACGGATTTTGGTTATTCATTAGAAGACTTCTACCCTATTTAGTCAATATGTTGCACAATCTATTTTCCATGTATACTTTTTCATTACAGCGATAATAAAACATTGTATTTATTATAGCTAACCAAATATTCAGTACACCTGTAAATATTTCCGTGTCCATCTGCTTACAAAACTGACAAGAGCGCCCAGCAAAACCCATTTAGGTCAAATGTTGTTGCCTGTTTGGTTAAGTGAACATTCAGCCACATATTTCTAATATTAGAAATAATGTATAAGTATCAATAACCATACAGCTAAATTGATAAGCCGCGCTTACTATACTGAGGCCTGATCTCGTAAACAACGAGACCTATACAGATTTTTTCAATGTAGCCATAGAACTATTTCCCAGGGACAAATATTTGCTGTTAACAAAAGGAAGTTATTTTGAAGCAACAATAGGCCGGATAACTTCTGCAGGCCTAGTTCTTCAGCACTGGGTACCATCTTTAGCCAACCAAAAGGGTAGTCAACAATAGTTTACAACATTTTGTATCAAATACATTTCTACCATTTGTATCATATCTATCATCAGTATGGTTTTTCAGGGGCCCCCAGTTACCCATGGAATAGCGAGAGGTCTCTTTGAAGTGACTCAGAAATGAGTGTACACACGTATATTTCCTTATTACCAGCTTTGCTAATCCATTGGCGTTTCCCCGCGTGGGTTCGAATCCCACCTCTGTCACAAGAGAAGCTGTTGTGTCAGAGCCGCATGACTGCTTCCACAATGTAACGGTGGTGAGAACACCAACGACCGGACGACAAACGAAGTTCGCACTTTAAAGGACGTTCAGTCGAATTAGAAGCAACCATGTGCGCTTTTCCCTGGTGCTTTCGGCTGAACGATCTGACACACTGCTCACATGCGTGCAGACGTTGTTCTCCTCTATAACAGCCTTGATCAACGGTCAGTAGGCCCGATTGTAGTCGAACACTGCGTCCGACATCACGATCATCTCCAAGAATCTCTGGCGATCCCTTGGAAAGCTACCGTTCGAACCGGCCTCACAATCTGTCACCAGCGCCTGTGGTGGTCGCATGCAGCTAACTGGGCAGGTGCACTGCTCCGTCTTCTTCCGGGGCGCCACATTCAAAGCGATCTGTTACACCACGAAGGCGAAGCTCAACATGCTTGGTCTCGACTGGCTCGAAACCCTTGGGTTGGTTGACCTTCCAATTCGGGCCGTGTGCAACGCGCGAGGTGACATCGAATTAAGTAGTGATAAGAAGCGGATTGGTAGTGTTGTTGAGGATTCAACCCTTGCAGGCCGTTGGAAGGGAACCGTTGAAGGCTTACGGATGGAGTGTACTACTGCATTCCATGCTAGCTGGCCTACCTGGTCACACGTGCCACATTATGCATAGTGTAATCGTGCAATGCGAGCAATCTGGAAAATCGATAGGTGTTCGACTTCGTTCAGGAAAGGCAAGTGATTGTTAAGGCAGTGCGAGGTAATAAGAAAGAGTACAGTACTTCGTACGAAGGAGGTAATGCTAGGACGGGTTCGTAAATAGAAATTTGAAAGACTATACAGCTACAACATTCCTGTGCTGTGTTGTTTCAGTTAACCGTACACTCATGTGAATAGTGTAGCTACTTACTGCTTATTTAGTCGGCGAATTGTTTGCAGGTTAGGTAGGACCATCAGTGGATCTGTAGCCACTGTTCCAAAGATGAGGGTTCCTAGTGTGGAGGTGACACAACGTTAGTGATTGTTGGTTCGTCTCCACACCTGTGGACAACTTCGGTAATCAGTTTTCGCTTCAGGGCCCTTGGACCTGCCGTTATGTTAACGTCGTAACATGCATGTCAAGCCTGCGTTTCAACAGGATATTTACACTTCACTTTCAAGAAATTGATAAGCTTGAAATACCAAGTTACCCTAGGGCCCTGATATGATCTGCCAACGAGCATTGCCTACGCATTGGAAGCATGGGGTTTGGAGCAATATTCTTCATTCAATAATGCCTCTGGAATTACCTACCTTCCAATGACAAACTGTTGCCGAGTAGTTGCTAAGTAGATACCAACATGTGTCACGACGTGCACACATGACTGCTTCTAAGACTAGCTGAAACCGTGGTCCATAGCAGGATTAGTGGGCGCGGTTACCTTTGTAAACGATTGCAAACACATTGTAGTAACGCCAGTGGGTTAGACAATAGTATTTGCCTGTTGCAAGTACTCACCTGAATTACCAGATTGAAATGTGTTCGTCGCTACTAATTATCGGCCTTGCGCTTTTTCTATGAGGAGGATGTCGCATGTATAAATACGGTAGTCATTGTAGCCCCTTTATGTGGTTCTTTGTTGAGTTATGCCGATTTTATGAGGATAGCATTCTAGTCCATGAACGTTATAGGGAGGTTCCATCTGCATTGACTGTGCTTCTAATGGTGCCACTCAGAAAGCTGTGATGGGGACTGGAAATGCTGGTGATTGGAAATGCTATAACGCCGATCGAACGTCACAGGCCAGACCGATAAGGAGTGAGTATGTTGCCGGAATCACATTGGTCAACCAATCAGGAAATATTTGGCGCTTAATCGCGACCACCATGCAACTGGTCACGGAACGTGCAAGTGACCACATAGGCTTCAGCAAACGAAGGAGCGCATACTCGTGCCCCTTTGAGCAAACGGTTGTGGCATTGGACCGAGGGAAGAAGCTTGCGGGTCCATTCCCGCCAACCATACATCTACTAAGAAAGCCAAGGTTATCTAGACAGAGTGAACGTCGCGAGCAAGCATAAACCAATGGAAAGGGAGCCAGTGACATAATGCAAATAACAGGGATGAGTCATTGAGACTGACTGTTGTAAGTATTGTATACACTCTATACATATTCGAGCGTAATCTTAATACATGACTTCGTGATCGCGGCCCAGTCTCCTTGCTTCCCGGAGGGCTACACTACGAGAGCCACTTGTCAAAGCGTCTCAACACGTACGGGCGACCATATGGAAGTAAAGCCAAATTATCCTATGAATACATAGGTTCCTATGACTGTTAAATAACGACATACATGGAGACACTGAAGCGATAGCTGAGTGACAAAGTGGCTAATGGTTGTGGAGACAAACGAACACTCACTAACTTCGTGTCAACGCCACACTTGGAATCCTCTTAGTTTGTGTTTAGTCATCAACTGTGATCGAAGTGAGCAAACAGAACTTTCCTTGTTCAGCTGCAGGTTGGTCTACCAACTTCAATGGGGACAATGTCCCACATGATCGTCTTAATAACAATCGCACAAAATTGTCTAACCGCCTAGCAGTCATTGCTCATTCAGGTTTGGGTGTGCAGTGTACAAGCCATGGCGCATGCCTGACCAACCGCAAGTGCAGGCCTGCCCCACTCCCTCAGATCTCAGAGACTGCGGAATACGAGTTCGAAGATTGCTAGTATACCTCACAATGATTAGGCTGCTAAATAAGCCACCACCAGGTAGCCACTAGCGATCACTAATAATAAACCGTTTCATGTGCTGGTTAGCGTGTCTGTCCGCACTGGTTACGGTGTAAGCTCAGGATCATGTGGTAGCTAGGATCTCCTCCCCAGACAGGCATCACAAGTTGCCCATTGGACGCTTTCAGTTTGGAGACCAATCATCGGGTTTTTTCTTTGGATGGGAATCAAGACAGAATTGGAGGTGGTGCTCGACAACTTGCATTGGACTGCCTGTCGCTTATGCTCGGGGCTTCCAACCGGTGTCCCATTGGCTAACGCCCTATGACCAATGAGAGTGTTAACGGCGCCAAAACAGCGTAATTAGCCTCGCCAACTTGCATGCACCGCACGTGATTTCAAAATTGTGTCACGCTAAAAGCCTGGTACAATGCGCTAACATGTCTGTAATACGTTATTGACAGTATGCTATGCATTAACCATCCACAGTATGAATGCCACCTAAATTATTCTGCTAAAGCAACTTGTGTATCATGATCCACTGGAGTTACCTTAATATAGTCTTTTTCGTATTTTCTCAACTTCAACTTGCGACTCGCTAATAGCACCAAGTCTATTCTAACCCTGTAAATGCCCAAACAATGGGCAACCTCAAATGTCGGAGCACGTTGCAATATAACTATGATCCGTCCATTCGTGGGCTCGGTTTCTTGATACCACGAAGAAATATACCTTATTATTTTTGCAGATGAAGGTAAATAATCTTCAAAACTATAACTGGCATGCAAAGAATTTGTAATTATGATGGAAGTATGAAGGACAAATAGATGCAATGCCGACATTCGGCAGTGCTGCGCTAATTGTTTGTTCACCGACTTATTCGTCTATTTCGGTCACCGTTGAAAAGCTACCACTATTCGTTCGCACCTGAGAGAGTTTGGTGCTCAGCAGAAATGCGATTTTCTACTGGGCATGCACGCATTCCGCCATCTTGCTTGGGAAGTTGATACGGCGTGCTCAAATCATGAGCGCTATGGGGGGGGACAAACCTGTTGCGTTTTTGCCATGTGCTAGCGGGAGCAATGCTGTGCTTTTTCATGCAGGTGGCTTGTGTGTCAATTTACATGGTAAATGCTTCATATAAATGCACTTATGTCCGCATGGAGAGAATCCGCTGCTACTCCCGGGCCTAATGTATGTCTCGTTGTATCCAAGTAACGCCATCTCCGCGGTGATGCCAATATTTCTCAGTCATTTCTGCGATATGGCCAGTTGAACGTAAGACAACATTAGGTCTTGCACACTGCGTTAGTTGACATGATGTTTAAGAGCATAACATTTTGATCACCCATCGGCTACCTATTCCTTATATTAAATTTATGCAGTATTCTTAGTTTATGGCGCCAACAGAATGTAGCTAACGAGCATCCGTACGTGGTAGAAGACGAAATCTGTTATCAAACGCCGTTATTAAGGAATTTAGATGCATCCAAAGTACAGGAAGTAGGAAACAAATAGGCACTGAATTCACACGCACAGCAGTTGCACGGCAGTCTCCTGAGTAAGTTGACATATTGGGTACGAACAGGTACTCAGTGACACTCAGACAATCCCAGCACTCAGGTAGTCATCACATGATGCATGTGTACTTCGCTAACGATGCAGTCAAGTGTCGCGGCTCAGAATTGGTTAGCAGCTGACCTGATTTCCAGACAAGCCCTTCAGGTACACGCTGCCGCTGCGCGATGATACTGGGTGTCTGGTTCTCAAGCCCCCGGCACAGTAACAGACCGCCTACGGCACATCACGTGCGTTGGTGGACGCTTTTTGTACCATACTGGTCTACTTGGAAAACACTGTCAATTCTGGTTAAGGTGGTTACAGCCTTCAAGTTTTCGGCCGTGGCAGCCGGCTTTTGTTTTCCCCTGAGTGCGGTGAAACAGATTTAGTCCACAATTGGTGTCACCCACAGTTACCCTACTGTGCGATCCGGGCTAAGTTAGAATCAGTGTACTGTTTGGAGTATGACCGAAGTAGTTCTGAACCGGGTACAATGATTTCTCTCTTCCACGAAACTGGCAGACACATAGCTAGGACGGTGGTCATGTCACGATTTCGGAGACTGCACATACAACGTCAGCCGTGATTGCACAATCCTATGTTGAACCACAAGCATGTGTAAAGAATTTATAAATTTAGACAATTAAGAGTTCCTTCACAAAACAAGATGCATGGTACAAGATTCTTAGATAGATTAATCCCGGTATTCTTAATTAGTTTAAATATCATGGAATGTTGCTTTTCACTTTTAAAAACTATATCAACGATGTTTCGGTTATCTGAGGTTCCGATATTTTTGAGATTCTGCCATGCATTCTGCCATGCATTTTTCTATGTCAAACCTTCCCGAAATCACGCTTGTTTCACTTCGTGCACCTTCGACCTTACAAAATGCATCCTGTTGGTCATTCAGTGTCATACACTCCTGTTGCCTATCTCGTCGGACTGTTGAAAACGGAGAGAGTGAATTCCAGTCTCGAATAAGACTTAGTATTTCGAGCAAGGTAGACTGAACTACACAATGAATCACTGCCAGTGTCAAAAGAGCAAGGAAGAAAACAACATTTCTACAGGATAAGCTGAATTCAGCTATCCTGCGTATTATTTTCATCTATTTACATATATTTAGCTATTAGATAGATTGCATGGAGAGATCATCTGGGTGTAACATATATCACGTGCATTCTTGTAGCGGCCACATGAATGACACTTTCGTCTTTGTTCACACCGCCGAGCAAACAGAACAACTACTATTGGCGCTAAGCAACTGTGACCCCGCAATCGAATTTACAGTTGAGAACGAATCTTACAACGCCTTCCAATTTTAGATGTTCACTTACAAGAAACCTGAATGGTACACTACCCTATGTTTGACATTTAGTGTCCTGTGAATTACAAACGAGCACCGGTTCGCACCATATTTGCGATTGCTAGTCATCTATGCTCAGAGGAAGCGATTACATGTAAGTTGCAACGCGTCTCCTCTACAGTACGCGAAAATGGACGTCCGGAGATGTTCCTAACAAAACCCTCACCGGGAACGAACGATTGTTCGACATCAATAAGAAACATGTGTTCATAAGGATGCCATTCGAAGGAGACTAAACTGGCAGGAGGTAAGGATATCGCCTCCGTCAATCGAAAACATTGTACGCTGCTGAGCATGTGGTTTGGCTTATTATGCTGTTGCAAGGATTGTAAATGCATTGTAAGCATGTATTGTGGAGCCGATGCCATCATCCAACAAGGCTTCATGATGTCGCTGCTTTCTGATGAAAACACGTATCCGCGTAGCTTACATTTCGGCAGCAGTGTATGTCACTGCGTGCGAAAGTGGCTGCTTGCTTGACTGCCTGAATTGGTTGTCCATGTCTGGCTTAGCGCGCGCGGATCCCGCTGTAAATTTTGTGCAACAAGCTGCAAGGACGTTGGTAAATGAGAGAACCGCGTTTGGCTTGTTGCCGTATTTACCTGAATTACCCGAGTAAACTTCGTGCGCCATCACTATTTGTTGATCCTGTGTGCTGCCTTCGGCGATGATGTGGCCTTTAGCAAATGGGTAGTTTTGGTAGCAACTTGATGTGTTTCGTTGTCGTGTACTGCTATTGACGAAGCCGTGAGACTAGCAGTCAAGTCACTGGATGTAATAGAGAGATTCCATCTGCATTCATAGTCATTTAAATATTCCCATTCTGTGAGCCGCTTGTGACTTTCAGGCTGAGTTGGATCACCGTTCTGGAGTACCTATGTCCAATTCATAGGTTGTTATTTGTATTCTATGTGGGGACAACTAGGCTCGGCTCCGCCAGACTTCCCTTTAGGCGGGCGTTTGAGTTATTATGACACGCAGTGCTTGGACGGTAGTACTTTTACAATCTGTCACGACTTTTAAACAATTCCGTCGCAGCCACAGCGTTCATGTACTGAAGCAGGACGCGACAACTGCGGTGCTAGCCATGTGATCGTAAGAAGTCACCTTTATTCCTCTTCGCTTCAGCTTAACTGGAATGCAACGAAAATGAGCAGGTACGTGGGATATATGATCAGCAGGCTTATCGGAATACAGTTAATATGTTTTCGGTTTCACACTTCATGTAAACGGCTGTAGCGATATTATGATACAAGGTTTTGTAACGCGCTCGTGTAGCTTACATTATGAAGTTGTGGCAGGAGATAATGCAGTAGAAATTATTATATAAATATTAATATGTATAAACATGAACGGAACCGCGACCATTTAAAATCCTCAAATTCGCGGCACATGTCAAATATATGCACTTGTTATTTCTTCACATGACCAGATAAGCTCAGCGCCAAGTCAATCGGAATGTATGCTTGATAGGTCAACCGTCGATGAGGGACGGCACAATACGCCTACTCTCAATGTTCTTAACAGTGGACTCGTTCCCAATGCTCCCACACATATTTACCGTTCAAATAATCCGCGATTACAATGACTCACGCAACAGTGACGCGAACGCTGATTTCACCATTTATGCTATATCCTCATTAGTTTTGATTGATGTCACATGGATTATCAATAAACGTTATTTCCTAAGCATCATTTTACAGGTACGTGATATGCAAGCAATCTTAATTACCGAAACGTGATACCTCGCTGATATAGTAAATGTTGTCCAATTAACCCTTTTAACCCCCATTTCGTAAAGATCGCTGTAAACGAAAAGGTGGAGGTTGCCTCCTGCAAATCCATCACAAATGTACATCTGAACGCTTTGAACATCAATTGCTGGCAAATGTCCCTGATTTTCTCTAGTTCTGCACCTCATGAACCTCAATTTACGTTAATCTATGCGGAACCCACCAAATTCATCAAACATGAATGTTGTCCGTATCAACTCAGTAATCGATTTTGCATCGGAATAGACGTACAAACAAAGCAGAAATGTAGGGGATTCTAACATACTAAAAATACACTGGTATTGCGAGTCCTGCTTGTCTGTACACAGCCTTCATGTATTCAATCACAGTTGGTTGGACACAGTGGGTTACTATACCAACTAGATTGATGAACACATAAGACAGGGTGTTTACATTGTGTATGGCCAACCTACTGAGAGACGTTTCAGAGAACATTCCTGGTAGCGACCGCAACATGATACTCTTAACCTTCACCGTTAAAATGACTACCAACCAAGTAACTCCTTCCTACTAAACCAGCTGCAGTATTTACTGGGAACTCTTCCATCAACTAATCCGGTCCTGCGATTGAGATGCCTTCTTTCTCTCCAACAATGAATGCACAGCCGTGGATGACTTCTATCATTAATCTCATCAAGCCATAACTCTCGTTGCTTCACAAGAAAAAGGAAGCAGCGATGTTTGGAATGATGCTGCCGAACAGTTGATGTGTCAGAAATCCAGCAAGCGGACCGCGCGCTAAAAAAGGATAGGATAATTTAACATGCTTCCACAGATGCACCGACACATTTCTGAAATCAAGCAATTACAGTTAATAGGGAGAAGACACGAAGATCAAGCAACACTACGAAGAACATGTAAAGAAAAAGAGTTGCACTTACTTCTCCGTAAATATACCAACAAACGCTTTTCAATGATCATTGAAATGGTAAGCGACATCCAGGCGCATTTAGCTCCTTCTTCTCCACCTACATGACAGTAGAAACTAATGTTTTATCACACTAAGGCTTCATCTAATGTTCCTTTGCACTTCGCTATATCCGCCAAGCGACACATTCTACTCAACTGTGCTCACTTCTGGAAGCTTATGGCATCCCCCCATCCGCCATGAAACGGAGGGACTTTATATGTCACTGCTCCTTGTGTATATGTTTTTCGTTCCACTGGAACTCAAATAATCTGCAGATCACTGGAACCTTTCATTCAGCAGACCTAGCCACAAGGATTGCTCAAAACAGGAGATTGACGATAATAGGCCAAGCCAAATCCTTCCTGTCATAGCCGGATTATTCGTGAAATTACTAAAAAGGTGTGGGGAAGTTCATCAACTCACTGGAGCTGATAGATGGGTCTTAAAATGTTTTCCTTGATAAACAATCGTACACATTCTGGTAGATACATAACCTGAACTACATGCCGGACTCCATTGACTCAAAGGATGCCATATTAATTTTATGCTTGCACCTGCAGAAATCATTCGAACTGGTGCCTTACAAACGCTTGTGGAATCAGCGTTCTAGCCGTGATCTTGGAATCAGATATTTTTGTACCTTTATTTTTTTTAGAACATTTTGAGTCCTAGATGGCATGAGCCAGACATTGATATGCTAAAATGTCTCATAAGATGCATATAATCACAGTTATGTTTGAACTGTAGAAAATCCATAATCCTTCCTTCTTTGAGTTTCGCAGCATAATTAGAGGCAATCTGATGAAATCAGACAGCACATCGATTGATAGCCTTCAACGGTTGTTTACTAAGCAGGTGTTAGAAAATATTCTATCCTAAACACCCGGGTGTGATGTTAGCAACTTCTTCTCTATCCGCTTTGGCTGAGAAAACTAATACATAACTGGATACTGCTGCACAATCTGATTTATGGCAATGCACATTGTAATCGATTCATCCTTATCATTGCAGCACAATTATAAATGATTATACTGAAATGCGATATAAATTGGCGGTCTATATTTCGTCTCACTATTATTGTTTCGCTGTGGAATCCGTTGCCACTCATCACCAGGTCTTGTGTATGACAGTGCAGTTTTTTCGCATCTAAGTAGGGAAGCTACATATACCTAGGCACCATTATGCCAAACAATTCGCGGGTAAGATTTCTTGAACGTTCATGTAATGAAAGGCTAGACAATTTTTATTGGGTGTACTACCACCACTTCATGCGATGTAGTTAGTCCTCAGTGTCTGCAACTTATCCAATTTACAAATTAGTTTCCTACCAGCGCATTACACAAATATATGGGAGCAAATATCTTGCCAGAATTGCAGACAAATAGAGCATAACGTTAATATTGCTTCAGCAAGAGCGTGACATCATCTGTGCGTGTACCTTCTGTGCCAATTATGGCCACAGCTATACACTTGCTAAGAAACGTGACGATTACTGTTATTCTTCTTATACTCTTCCCGCGGTATATCGTTTTCGACAGAGGCAATTCTAACCGCAACAATTTAAAATACTTACACACGCGCAATATGAAAATATATGCCTGGCAGGAGCCTGCATGGCAGTGGAGGATGGGTTGGGCTATATCGCATTCAGCTAAAAATTCGTGATGATCGGATACCGTCCTACATGGCGTAGTTGCAGAAGCTGCGGGCAAGTTGGCGAGAGCCACGAGCGGACAAGTTTTCGATCGTCCGCAGAAAACCGAAGGGCGAAACGGCCGTCTAGTGCTTTTCCGGATAGCTGGTCGACATATATGAAAGGTCGGTTGATTGTAACGAGCAAAAATACTTACCAAAATCCTTCTACTCATAAGTAATACCAAATCGCCCTTACGGATTCCATAAAATGCTATGCCGATACATAGCTGCCGTAACCTGGAAGTCCTGACGCCGGAAGTTCAACCGCTGCCATCTGCATGGCAGGAGCCTGCATGGCAGTGGAGGATGGTTCGGGCTATATCGCATTTAGCTAACAATTCGTGATGGTCGGATACCGTCCTCCATGGCGTAGTTGCATAAGCTGCGGGCTTGTTGGCAAAAGCCACTAACAGTCATGGGTTCGACCCTCCGCAGAGAACCGAACGTTGCGCACCACTGATGAGCCCCAATAGGGCGAAACTGCCGCTGGTTTTTTCCGGACAGCTGGTCGACATATCTAAAGTGTACGGTGATTTCGACGGACAAAAATACTTACCAAAATGCTTCCACTCATAAGTTGCACTTGTTGTTTCTTCACATGAACAGATTAGCTCAGCGCCAATTCAATCGCAATGTATCCTTTATACATCATCCGTCGATGGGCGACGACACAATACCCCTACTGGCAAGTTTCTTAGCAATGGACTCGTTTCCAATGCTCCCACACATATTTAGCGCTCAGATCATCCGCGGTTACAATGATTGACGCAACAGTGACGCAATATCTGATTCCACCATTTTATCTATATCCTCATTAGTTTTGGTTGATGTCACATGGATTACCAATAAACGGTTTGTCCTAAGCATCATTGTACATTTACATGATATGCAAGCAAACCTAATTACCGAAACGTGTTACCTCGCTGATTTAGTAAATGTTGTCCAATTAACCCTTTTAACCCCCATTTCGTAAAGATCGCTGTAAACGAAAAGGTGGAAGGTGCCCCTGCAACTCCATCACATTTGTACAGCTGAATTCTTTGAACATCCATCGCTGGCAATTGTCCCTGATTCTCTCCGCTTCTGCGCCCCATAATCGTCGTTTTACGTTAATCTATGCGGAACCCACCAAATTCATCAAACATGAATGTTGTCCGTATCAACTCCGCATTCCATTTTGCATCAGGATTGACGCGCAGACAAAGCATTTTTGTAGGGGACTAAACATAACGAAAATACACCGGTATTACAAGACCTGCTTGTCTATACACAGCCTTATGTATTCAGTCAGAGTTGGTTGGACACAGTGGGTTACTAAACCAACTCGTTTGACGGACAATTAAGACAAGGTGTTTACATTGTGTATGGCCAACCTACTGAGAGACGTTTCAGAGAACATTCCTGGTAGCGACCGCAACATGATACTCTTAACCTTCACCGTTAAAATGACTACCAACCAAGTAACTCCTTCCTACTAAACCAGCTGCAGTATTTACTGGGAACTCTTCCATCAACTAATCCGGTCCTGCGATTGAGATGCCTTCTTTCTCTCCAACAATGAATGCACAGCCGTGGATGACTTCTATCATTAATCTCATCAAGCCATAACTCTCGTTGCTTCACAAGAAAAAGGAAGCAGCGATGTTTGGAATGATGCTGCCGAACAGTTGATGTGTCAGAAATCCAGCAAGCGGACCGCGCGCTAAAAAAGGATAGGATAATTTAACATGCTTCCACAGATGCACCGACACATTTCTGAAATCAAGCAATTACAGTTAATAGGGAGAAGACACGAAGATCAAGCAACACTACGAAGAACATGTAAAGAAAAAGAGTTGCACTTACTTCTCCGTAAATATACCAACAAACGCTTTTCATTGATCATTGAAATGGTAAGCGACATCCAGGCGCATTTAGCTCCTTCTTCTCCACCTACATGACAGTAGAAACTAATGTTTTATCACACTAAGGCTTCATCTAATGTTCCTTTGCACTTCGCTATATCCGCCAAGCGACACATTCTACTCAACTGTGCTCACTTCTGGAAGCTTATGGCATCCCCCCATCCGCCATGAAACGGAGGGACTTTATATGTCACTGCTCCTTGTGTATATGTTTTTCGTTCCACTGGAACTCAAATAATCTGCAGATCACTGGAACCTTTCATTCAGCAGACCTAGCCACAAGGATTGCTCAAAACAGGAGATTGACGATAATAGGCCAAGCCAAATCCTTCCTGTCATAGCCGGATTATTCGTGAAATTACTAAAAAGGTGTGGGGAAGTTCATCAACTCACTGGAGCTGATAGATGGGTCTTAAAATGTTTTCCTTGATAAACAATCGTACACATTCTGGTAGATACATAACCTGAACTACATGCCGGACTCCATTGACTCAAAGTATGCCATATTAATTTTATGCTTGCACCTGCAGAAATCATTCGAACTGGTGCCTTATTAACGTTTACCCAATCACGTAGGTTCCTTTGAATTACGCAACATATTAATTGCTTCGCTATCATAATATCTTAACTGTCCCGCTAAACTATTCCTCTTAGGCGCTTATTGCACTTCCCTGGTTCCAGTTACCAGCAGGATTACCTAAGGATATGCGCTGGTTACATTAATTTCCTTTCTTTGTGTCGAGGATATCAGTTCGGTTAACAAACATGGCCTGAGGTATTTCTAAGTTGGTTTTCCACAAGTACGGAGGAGTTGAAGTTCCGAACGCCCTACTAATCATTCAAGTATCCATTTATTCGCTCGAGACTTGTTGCGGTAGGTGGAGGACGATGTTTTACGCACAACAGTTAATTATCATACTTTGCGGTAACTTGATACCCGAAGTATCTATCACACGTAACAGCTGACTCATCTCTGCGCAGCGATCTAGCTGTGACCTTGGAAGCAGATATTCTTGTGCCTTTATTTTGTTAGAACAGATAGATTCCTAGATAGCATGAGCCAGGCAATGCTTCGTTAAAATTTCTCATAACGTGCATATAATCGCAGTTACATTTGAACTATTAAAAATACGTAATCCTCCCTTCCGTGTGTCGCAGCAATCTGAGGAAATTAAACAAAACATGGATGGAAAGCCTTCAACGGTCTTTCACTATGCACGTGTTAGAAAAGATTTTAACCTCAACACTCGGGTGTGATGTTAGTAATTCCATTTTCATCCGCTTAGCTGGAAAGACTAAAACATAACTGGATAGTGCTGCCCAATCTGATTTATAACAATACCAAAAGTAATCGATTGATCCTTAACATCGCAGCAGAAATACGTGCCAGATCTAGGTAACAAAATCTTACTCTGATTATACAAAATGCAATACGAATTCGCGGTCTATATTTTGTCTCACTATTGTTGCTTCGCTGTGGAATCGGTTGCCATTCAACATCAGGTCGTGTGAGACAGTGCAATTCTTTGCAGTAAGTAGGAAATCTAACTATACCTGGGCGCCATTATGCCAATCATTCGGCGGGTAAGCTTACTTGAACATTCATGTAACGAAAGGCCAGATGAGGTTTATTTGGTGTAATACTACCACTTACTGCGATGTATTTAGTCCTCAGGGTCTACACCTTTCTCAAACTGCAAGTTTTACTCCACCCAGCGCATTAGATATATATATATATATATGGGCAAATATCTTTCCAGATTTGCCGACAAATATAGCATAATCTTGCTATTGCTTTAGCATGACACCAACAGTGCGTGTATGTTCTGTGCCAAATATGGCCACATCTTTTCACTTGCGGGGAAACTTGACGGTTACTGTTATTCTTATTATTCTCTTCATGCGGTATATTATTTCGACCAGAGGCAATACTAACCCGGAGCCTAAATGTGCCACTGGTAGTTGTGAACCGTAGACCGACCACAAATTGTGCGCTCGATAGGTTTCGGCTGCTAGTGGAGCTTTGGAAATTTGACCCCAGGCCACCGGCTATCGGCCGGGTCAGCATACGAACTAATGGTTTCTCTCCGACAAAACTCCGTTGAAGTGATGCTGACATAGTAGGTGCAACCACGTCATCCTCAGTTGACCAGGAACATTCAAGAGTATTTTAACTGACCCCTACCACGGACACTCTTATCATTGTCTGCCTTCCGTTATGAGAAATGTGTCAACCTACTCGAGCGCATACCTGTCCCCCATAAACGCATAAGTCTAGCCGAATGCATACATCCAAGGTGTCCCATTGGTTTATGCCCCTTGACCAATGACATTGTCAATGATAGTGTGTGCATGTAACGCCTCAGGGCGAGAATGTATTGGTGCCAGCGTAAACTTGAATGCAGAACACGTTATTGTGATTTTTGCAACACGCTAATTTATTAGCGCTATGCGTGAAGCCGCGTCAAGTGGTATAGAGCTTTGGATCAATAAACCCCCGGAAGTATCGGGCCTTACGCCTTGATTCAGTGAACCGACACACACCTAATTGACTTTGTTCAGCCTTTGAGCTAGAAGTACGGTGTAAACCAACTCCTATCTAGCGACGGCCGCCAGCACACGTCTTGGGCATGAGTCCACGGCACAACATAGGGAAAGGAGGGGTAATGATCCCTCAAGAACTCGCCATCACAAGCTTCAACGCATGATGCATGCTCCCATGATATACATTTATCTATACCGTTTTGAAAATTATTGTAGTTTTGTTCAGTTTACGATTACCCGTTTTCAACATATATTAATCATCACAGTACAAGCGTGCCTTGCGTTCTCGAGAGTTAATTATATGTTTAGTTAAAAGACATACGACCGCTCGGAACTGATACCGGAACAACTTCCGCTTCATAATCGGCTAACCTGAGTATGACCGGTTAAATATTCCCTTAACAGAAGGATGACGGATGGATATTTTCCAGAACCGAAGAGAGATATTTCAAGAACAATTGACGCTTTGCACAGCCAAATGCTTTGCTGTGTTCCAGAAAATGCATTCTGGTGAACTAGATTCTATTATCCAGTAATGCCAGAACCGAATGCACAGACCAAACTACTGCGTCGTCCACAAATTCCTAACTGCGGTAGGCATACTGAAGCGAATCTTTTTGGAGCTATTTTGTCCACATCTTCTCAAGCGTAGCTAATTCTAACGCACTTAATTCTACCGAAATATAAGCAATTGGTCGATATTTGCTTTAGTCCGTTTTGGTATAATTGTGATCCTGAATCCTTTCCAAAGTCGGCAATATTTTGTTCTGCGCACAAGGTATATAACATAGTCAGTTTTGGCCAGGAAGTCAGCACAATCCTTGATGACAACGGCAGACAGTTTGTCCGAACCGTTCGCTTTCCTTAGTCTAACTGCTTCAGTAAATTCTGCAGTGTCGCTGTCGACATCCCTCAGTTAGGCCACAGACAGTTTCGGTTGGGTAAATGATGCCTTAGAGATCTCCTTGTTGCAGCATTTGCAGAATCTATGATTCAGTGTTTCCGAAACTGCGTCAAAGTTTAAAATACATCGTTACTTCGCTTAGTTGTGTTAGCAGCCTCTAGATTACATAGCAGCTTTCCACTAAGTATAGCCCGAAAGCTTATG
Source organism: Dicrocoelium dendriticum (assembly GCA_944474145.2). Taxonomy (NCBI): domain Eukaryota; kingdom Metazoa; phylum Platyhelminthes; class Trematoda; order Plagiorchiida; family Dicrocoeliidae; genus Dicrocoelium; species Dicrocoelium dendriticum. The sequence goes on along the minus strand of OX104064.1, from coordinate 203,274,932 downwards.
TTGTTGAGACGGAGTAACTTCTATGTTATAAGGAGATGGAGTGACTTGTTTGGTGCGTCGTCTTTTATTTTGAAAGCTTTTTCTACTTTTATTCGCAGCTGCTTAAGTTGTGGGTAAGGGAACGGGTCCGCATGAACGAACATAGTTTCGCATGGGCAGCGAATGTCAAAACAGATGTTCAGGCGCTTTTTACTTGTATGCAAAACGTAGACAAAGTAATGTCAAAGAAATAAACTGAAAGCGATATGTGATACCTTTCCTGGAACTCTTCAATATCTGCCCGGAATATCTCCATCTGAACTTGCGATAGTTGCAACGAGAGACCTTCTTATGGTTTGTCATAGAGTAGCTAACAGGACACAGCTTAATTTGTGAATTGGAATTTCTTAATGAATGCGTACAGGCAAGCCGCTATCCAAAACACTTTTGGAGAGAGATACGGCGCTGTGGCCTCTACCCAAACGCAAAAACTTTGAAGAGGCATGCACTTAATTATGTGGACACTATCCGCGTTAAAATGTCGGAGCTGGAGAGATTCATTTCGCAAAGGTTTCCATCGGTGTCAGGCTTGTCTGAGGATCTGCGACGGCCTTTTGAGGATTATGTGGAATTAGTTAAGCTGAAAATGGGAGCAAGAAAGCGAAGGAAAGTACTTAGTACGCTTAACAACCAAGTCCCACAATTGACCTTTCCGAATAACCCGGAACGGTATGTGTTCAACCTTTCCAGTGTAATACTAAGCCCAACACAGCTGGAAGTGTTATCATTAGGCCCTAAGTTTTGTATTCCACGTAAGAAAATAGATCAGGCAGCCTTAGAAGTGCAGTTTGAAAGCTTAATGATACAAACTAGAGACCTGTTTCCAACATCTAGTGATGTTGAGAACCTAAAATCTAGTCTAGTAAATAGCTGTCATGAATATGTTAAGGCTAAACCATCTAGTAATGGTATTATTTCAAGGGAGCAAATTCAGGCAATTAAAGAGTTACGGTTAAACAACGAATTAATTATCTCTAGACCAGACAAAGGATCCGGCATAGTGTTATTAGATAGGGTGGATTATATCTGTAAAATGCAACATATCCTCAGTGACGAACGTAAGTTCCAGAAGCTTATGGCCGGAAAGGACAACACAGGGGAGTTAGAGAAACAGTTGGCCGGCTGCCTCAAGCGAATGATGCAAGCCAAACTGATCACAAAGAGCGAATACGAAAAGTTGAAGCCTTCAGGTGGACACCTACCGAGATTATATGGCCTTCCAAAAGTTCACAAGGAAGGCGCCCCAATGCGTCCAATCTTGGACATGGTGGGTTCTCCCCAGCATTTGTTGGCCCAATGGATGGTGAACAAATTGCAACCGTTACGGGATATGGTTTGCACTTACTGCGTGAGAGACTCCTTCGAATTCATTGAGAAGATATCTGAACTCAACTTTACTAACAAAAGGATGATATCTTTTGATGCCCAGTCGCTGTTTACAAACATTCCCCTGCTCGAAACGGTGGAGTACGTGTGCGAGTTAACCCGGCAACTACCAATATACGCAAACTTTCCGGAGGATCTGCTAAAGGAGATTCTATTTCGCTGCACGTTAAATGTTCAATTCATGTTCAATGGTGAGATGTACCGTCAAATTGATGGAGTGGCCATGGGATCTCCTTTGGGGCCGTTGTTGGCTGATATCTTTATGGCGAAATTAGAACATGGTCCACTCAGGAAGCACATCTGTGGAACTGAAATGTACATACGGTACGTCGATGACACCTTCGTGCTTTGCGAATCCGAAAAGCATGCAGAACAGTTGCTGAAGGCCTTTAATGATGCACATAATAATCTACGCTTCACCTGTGAGCACGAAAATAAAAACCGTTTACCTTTCTTGGATGTAGAAGTCATCCGCAATTCGGACGGCTCATGTAGCAGAAAGGTACACAGAAAGCATACGTGGACTGGACAGTACACTAATTTTCACAGCGCGGTGCCTTTACAGCACAAGAGGAGTTTAATTCGATCTCTTGCCTTCAGGGCGCGCAGTATTTGCACTCCGGATACCGTCAACGAAGAGCTACAGAGAATCAGCGACGCCCTTCGTGAGAATGGTTATCCCGATAAGTTTATCATGAAGCATATGAAAGAACGCAAGCAAAAGCCACCTAGAAGCATTGCTCCCAAGAAAGAGCTGTTCATACATTTACCATTTAAGGGCGACACTGCAGCTGATATCCTGTCTCGACGTTTGAAAGATGCTGTTGAGAAAACTTATTTCGCAGCCCGCTTAAGAATTGTTTACCACAACAAACCATTGCTTGCAAAACCCTTGAAAGATAGTCTGCCATCGTTGACCCGTTCAATGCTCGTTTATCAGTACTCGTGCTCTTGTGGTGCACGATACGTGGGTCGCACAACGAGACGTCTATCCCAGAGGATTCGCGAGCACATCCCGGATTGGTTTTACAAAGGCGAAATGAGGGCCTCAGACAGCTCAATCATGTCACACCTCCTCGAAAGTGGCCATACTGCATCGGAGAATGATTTTAAAGTCATCTATTCACTACCTGAACGCTTATCACAAGGCTTCCGAAAGCAAATCTTGTCTATCGCCGAGGCTATTTACATCCATCATCTGAAGCCGGAATTATGCGTACACAAACGATTCATACGGCCGATACTACTACCTTGGCCGACTGACATGGTTACTTAACTACCCTTTGTGACCTTAGCTATTTACTTTAGGCCCTGAAGCTTGTATTAATTTCCTTTGATGCACTTTTCCTACCATGTGCAGCCACCTTTAGTCATCGATCTTGACCTTTCAAACACCTTAGAAATCAATCCCAGCCCGATTTGACGCTTACCCCACATAATCCGTGTCATGTAAAAGTTTGGGTCTGACGAGATTTTACCGAAAAGATATCTTAACCCTGAAATGTTTTCTGGCCTTGATTCATTTAATTTGTGATTGTTCAAAATTGCCCAACTGCGCCCTTTTACGTAAGCAGAACGTTCACGCTTATAACAAAACCAGATCCGGAGTCGCATTGCATCTAATGTGGTAGCTTACTAAGTATTGTAGCCAACAAAAGGCAATGACAACTGGTTAAAATTACCCACAAAAATACGTAGTTTTCTTTGACATCTGTAGTTAACTCACCGTATATGCTATATCTTTCGGACAAGGGGGAATTGAGACCTTAGACAGTACGATTGATCGATACCCACCCATACTTCTTTGCTTGCATTTTAGCACTACCCAATGAAAACGTTAAGAGGAAAAACAAAACAAAGATTTCCTAAATACGCACCAATAACTGTTGGGGTAAATAATAAAGCAAACACCACGGTTACAGATGGCGAAATAGCTATCGATCCGATGACACATAAATACTTCAACAGGTGTAAGAGCGTAGGCCACTTCCTTATAAATCCGAGTCACTTGTTGCAAACGGATGCCTAGCTATGAATATATTCGGTAGTGGATGGTACTTGTTTCTTCATAGATTATTCCTATAAGCGAACAAAGTTTTGACCTAAGTAAGGTATGTATGCCCATGTCACCAAGTATTTTCTTCCGGTTTGCAATATTCAAACCAGCGCGGTCTTTTCTTGTACAACATTTGTTGTTCTTATAAAATTGTTTCAAGTTATCTCATAACGTTATGACAAAAAAGACACGGATTTTGAACGCAGGAACATATAACTGATTCAAAATGTCACTCTTATATGTTAACATAATGACAATTTCAGTGAGATAAAATAAGCAAAATGCGATAGTTGGTATGAAACCAAAAGTGTAAGTGTCTAAAAGATACTTCATGATGAAATGGCAGAGTTCGGCCAAATATAACATCTTAGACAGCTGTTTGCCTCTGATGGCTTTTACCACAGATTCAAACATAATGAAGCGTAAAACCATAAGAGAATTTTAATGCTGTTTGATGTCCGCCTTTTGGAGCAGTGATTGGTTGCTTTCTTTGGTCGGACAACAAATCGCATATTGTTCCTTTGGTAGTATCGCTGGCAGTCGATGCTGTGATGGACGGTGATTCAGCCAGGTCGGTGGAAACAGTGGACGCGTAGGTTTCTTGTCTCACATCAATACTAAATATACCACGAGGTCTTGATTAAGTTTACAGTCCAACTGGATCATTCAATGCAGCACCCGCATCGAAACACAAATTATCGTGTTTGGAGTGTTCACCATTATGTGACTGCTCTACGCGCGGCTTAATTCCCCTGTTCAAAATAAAGTTTAGTGTTCGGCATTCGTTGTTTGAAGCGCTGATTCATCTGGGTCCAGTGGGACAGATTATATGGTAGTTGTCGCTCCACCATCCCTACCAGTATGTAGCACTCAGGAACCAGTGTAACTATACAGCTGACGAGCGGAAGCGGCGCACACTCTGTATAGATGCAAGCGGAATCGGTCTTCTTGTTGAATTTATTAATTTCGATTAGCGTAAGGAGGGAGCATTTATAAGGGAGTATTTTATAACAGTTAGAACTCTATCTCAAACCAGACATTCCTACGATGGCTTCCAACACCATAATTAACTCCCAGTTGTTCTTGATAGACTACTGGAAGCAGCCCAACTTTTGCGTGATTAAACGGCATCCTAACACACAAGGAGAATAGTTACAAGTTCTTAACGAATACTAGGTCCAGAGTCGCAATGGATCTGGCGGGGCAGTTTAATGGGTTAAATAGAACTAGGCTGATGAGGCACGCGGTGTCACATTGGTTAAATTCATCTGCGAAAGTACACAGGGAATCTTCAATTTATTCTATGACTCCAGTAGTCAACTTATGCTGAAAATGCTCTGTTTCGGATTTAGGACATCTAGGGAACATATACACATTACTTAGTAATACCGAGCGGTACCCACTGATACATGTTGGCTTTCAACTCAGAATTAATTAGCCGATAATATGTGAGGGAAAACAGAACAAAACTTTCGTTGATGTGTGCCAGGAAGTGTTAATGTAACTGATGCCTACAAAACCGTGGTCACGATAGGCGTAAGGGCAGTCTACCCAATGACAACTGAACATTTCTACCGATAAAAAGCCTTATCCATCATCCCGTAAACCAGGTCTCCAGTAAAAAGTGATATTTGTCAGCGTAAAACTCACTAAATTAAACGGTAGTGGTTAATACATCTAGGTTTACAAAAATACGAACGGTTTTCAGGTAAGATGGGTATGCTCAAACTTTTTAATTTTTGCTTCTGAAGAGCAGCGTACTACATAACGCGGTGTGTTCTTGCACAATAATTGCACTTCATGTAAATTGGTTTCAGTGTATTGCGTTGGTAAAAGCGCAGATTATAAGCAAGGAAACGCAGTGATTTAGAAACCTAGCGCTTAATTGTCAACACGATAAAAATATTAACTATGAAAACAATAATAACGTAACTCTTGATTTCACCGGACATGTCGTTTCCGGCATGATCAAAAGTTTACAATCAGGGTAAACTGTTACAATCATTGTAAACAAAAGCATTAAAATAATGCATGTGCTGCAGATTTTGAAGAGGTAGGGAGATTGTTAAAGGTTAAATAAATTAATAGAGCTATTCGTGGAACGGTCAACTAGGCCGATTGTCCCCTTAAAAGTGTCATTCTTATTTCCATGTTCAACTGGCGTTATATCAGTTTGGCTTAAAACCGTGCAAACCATCATCCCTTTAATTCGACCCTCAGTACATTTTCATCTGTTAAATGCGTAGGTAAGAAGATATTTTTAAACTTAAAAGCGTATGTGCTACTTATTCTACAGGAAGGAAGTGCAGAGCCCGGCCACATTTGAATGCCTTATCAGTCAAACATGATAGCAGTTTGCGTACTGAGTAGCATAACATTTGTAAAATTTTATTGGTAGAGACCTGTTGACAAAATGTATACTGTTTACTTAAATGACTTACATAGTTGGACAGTAAAACTACGTATATGAAATTGTAGACATATATATTATTTGAAGTCGCTTATTAGTCTAGCAAGATGTTGCAGACCATTGTCAATCTATGCTTCTCACAGAGCGTTTCCTAGATGGATTCTAAAAGATGAAAGTTGTTTATTTTCTAGGAGACGGATTCAAACGTATTTCCCTGAACACTATATGATATTAACTACACAAGAAGATTTAGCTACTGTAGCTACACATTTTGATGTAGGTTTGCATCTACGATTACAAAGCTGTCACCGTAGATAATACGAATCAAAATAATAATGTTCATCCCATGAACTGGCATTCTCGAGTAACGAACGGTATATCTCTCAAAATGAATGCTGACTATGCGGCTGACTGTGGCGCTCTGAATCCCTAAATGTTAATCTATGCACTCCACGGCGCAGGGTGCATACAGGTAAAATCGACAATTGACTGCAAGCTTAAATGCAATCAACGAGTTTTTTAAAGCAACATAATGTATATATAAATATAATAAACGACCGAACAATAAAATAATCAGGAAAGAAGTAGGTTTTAAGAATAAGTAATATATTTTTAACTGCCACATGCAAATTTAAATGAATTTCTCTGGGAAATTAAGAAAATGATCTGCAAAGTTTGGTGTCCTCATACAGATGTATTTGATAAAGTAAAGCTGGCTTGTATGTGTGCTCTTTATGAAACAAGGAAAAAATTTATGGATATTGTGGGCACGTTGAACATGGAAGAAAAAACACTTATTGTACTCAGTGAACATGTAATATGCCGTAGGCTTACAAGTGACTACAACGTTTTTTCTGAATAGTATCAAGATTATCTGAATGAAAATTATTTTCCTAATCTTTTCCTATACGCTTCCCAACGCGTTAATCCTACTCAAGATAACTAATTTCTATTGCGCCACTTTATTTTGGGACGAAAATGCGGAACAAATATACTGTCATTACAACCATATATTGCATTTCAACCAAATATGGTTCTACGATAAACAATTTGCCAGTGTGATTCATCTGCACCGAGTATGTCTAAAGAATTACTTCCGTATCACACTAAAGACATTCGTCATTGATGGCGCCAATCGTGACTATTAATTAATCATAGTCAGCAATCAGATTTCTTGTCGTACAAGTCTACCACTTGAAAGCTGTATGGGCTGTGTTCTACCAGCACAAGCACAAGCGAACGATGCATTCGCCCAACTGCAACAGTAATAGGAAAAATTGTTTTGCGGTACGTAGCATTCGGTGTGATCTAAAAAGTTTTTCGCTTTACGATAAGGCATAGGTCCACAAATAATATAAGCCATTGTTCGAATATCACAAAAAATGTCTATTTTGCAAACGACCATAGGTATATTATGTTGATAGAGCAGTGTGGTGCAGCTCTAAGTAAACCTACATTTATTTTCCCGTTAGCCTGTCCTTTATCACATTCAAGTTTTAAATGTGCAAAAACAACCAACTATATTCGCTTTAGCAGGGTGCTAGAAGTTCGCTATTTGAGAGATAAAATATTACAATCTAATATACTTGTTGTTGCAGGACATTCGTTGCGCACTATTCTTTACTATTATCCACGACTAATAACTAATCGCTGAACCATTGTGACAAATTGGTAACACTGTTGGAACTTAGGATAGAAGTTAATCGCAACAGATAACACTGAAATATCTTTGTTGCCGAGTCTAGTTTAGATGCGCAAGTAAAATATTCTTCTCCTGGCCTTCCTTGTACTTTTGATAACCAATTTATTAATTAATCAAGCTACTTTCTAAAGATGCAAATGCTTGGCATTTATGACAAGTATGACAATGAGTAAACGTAATGCGCAAATTAAACTCCGAATAATCCCTTCAAGTACTAGCTATGTGCGTGCCTACAAAACCAATCTAAAAACTCCAACTTGAGTGATTCCAGGTTTAATTATTATTGTGGGAATGGGATGTGCATATGCAAACATGCAGTTTCAAATGTTCAGAGTGCACCAGAAGCGCGGATCTGCATTTCCTGGTTGGTCATATTGAATTTCTTGGCCCAAATACTCAGTAGAAATTAGTAGAAGTAACTTGCTTGAAAGCGCTAAACCTAAAAATAGTGCAGAGTTTATTATTGGCGAATAGTATTAAAATGTAAGTATTCTTGTCATGTATAAAGCCACTCATGCGAAGACTAATAGGGGTCACCCAACTGTCATCTACTACTCCATAGCTCGCACTTGAGGATGCCTAACTCAGACCCTTTGGCTAGTTGGCTTCAGACCGTTGGTTTGATGTGTTAATGCTAACGTTTACTCCAAACTAGCTGGTGGTTAACATGCTACTTTCTCCCAGTGCATTTGCACCTGCGTGGTATGCAATGACAAAAAAACGCAAATAAAGTATGCGGTGAGAACTTGGCTCATATACATTCCCATTTCTATTTGGGGACGAATACAAATAACTGTGAAGCAACATATTAGCAATAACCGATAGAGATAAGCAAAATTAAAGTATTTTTCTTGCGTCATTAAAATAACTGGGATATGACCCTAGTTAAATTTTGATTCTAATATTTCTGATGAGTCTGTACTCGACAGCGCTATGTTACATGTATGTTTATTTGCTTTTAGTTCAATATAAAAAATAAGAACCGAAACACGAAGCTGTAAGCAGATAATAGATTTTGATTGCTCCCTTTTCAGCCAAACATCACCTTAGTGTATATCAATATAATAGCGAAAGAAGAATCAATCGAAAACTAGCATTTGCTTTCGAGTTCTCGAAGTTGTTTACTTAGTTTTGGCTAATTTTGACCAAAACCAACTGTTAACTGCTGTTTAATTCAGTCTGTTGTATTGTATTGCCATAATCGGAAATGTATATACTGATTCAAAGTAGCCATTACACTTTTATCAGCAATACTACAACAATATAGTGAAAATATTACTCTTATGACGAAAAATTGTGCTGGGAAAACATGAATTCAAGCATTATAGTGCCTAATAAATTTGGTGTAATTAGCTTGAACTTAAAGTGTCAGGAATTCACTTTGTTTTATGTGCAATCCCAAACCAGTTAAAGTCTGTGCCTTAGATAATTGGTAAATATGCGAAACTTTGTTTAACCTATAAACACGCTGCCCTTTATTTCGGTAGCTTCAGGCCGGACAACGTGGTAATTTTAGGTTTCTTCTTCGGGAAATTTTAACATTGCCTAAGAGCAATTTATGCATTTAGTTATTTAGACTGCAATAACACAAGCTGACAATTAGAAGAGGTATTTTTATTGTATTGTTTCTTTAATTATCACAAATAATTGTATCCATTTATACAATGGAACTATGCCTTACATCACGGCCACTACATTCATAGCATTAAAATCTTGCTTGATTTAGCCCCACTGTGCGGTTCAACAAAGATTCCGTGTCGTAAAAGCAAATAGTGGTAGTCGTGATAAACTTGCTTCATCTCGATCTTTCAATAGACAGATGTTTTTGCTATATCAAGCGGAAATTTTTTGCAGTCACAATAATCCGAGCGCTTTGGGGCTCTTTATGCTTCCACTTTTAACAGTTAGGATAAAATATAAGCATGATAAATGAAAGATTAATTTCGGGCAGCTGAACGTACAACGGAGAGGGCTTCTCCAATAGCGACAATGTTTCCCTACATATAAGTAGCAAGTTCCTCTATGATTCATGATATTTCGCACTGTAGAGACCAACGCATTTGCCTGAGATGCACGGATTCTACATTGAATACCCAATCCAAATTTAGATTTTTCACTACCACTACCCGGTCATGCTTTGCTGGGGTTAAATGTAATAGAAATAAAACGAATTCTCACTTTCCAAATATATATAGTTTCACAATACTTGTGGGTAGAAAATGTTTTTGTTGTTTCCTTTTCTGGTTTTCCGAATCTGGAACACGCAACATGTAGTCGTCCATGTGAGAAGCACTCGGTGCAATTCAAAAGATCGGTCCTGAGCATTGATGATTGTGATAACAAACACCAAATTAACTAAGACCTGCAATCTCGTAAATTAAACTGAAGATGAATGATGACATCTTCAGATTCGAAGGGTCAATTCAATATTGTTGCTTGTACGACTTTGTTAAATAGTCCATTTACTGCAAGCCTCATGTCTTCGCAACGCTTCGGTTGACAAAGCGCAACGTGATAACAAGTGTGCCGATTTTTAATTCCAGTAAGCTGTGGCAATCTTGACAAATGGGGTGAATACAACAGTTCAGTTGGAAGGTCAATCGCTTCACGTGCGTATAACACAATGCCTCTATTGGAATATTAAACTGACTAACATTATTGAGATCATCGATATCTTTGTTCTTGGCCGCAGGAAAAATGCACTGAGTCAATCGTGCTTATAATAACTGGTGTGAGTATTGAGAACTCCTTGCTGAACTAGTTCTTTTTGTGACATCACGAACTTGTAGAACCTAAAAAAGAATGAAATTGTTTCTTAACCCATACTAGCGAGCAATATTTCACTCCCATTATCCAGTAATAAAAGTGAGAAGACCTCAGCTGATCGCTTACGTTGAAGCTAAACACTCCTATTTGTAACTAATTATATTGTTTTTGTGTAGATTCGTCGCAGTTAGACACAGGCAGACAGCCACCACCCAACCAGGAAATCGCTAGACGGCCGTTTCGTTCCATTGGGACTCGTCAGTAGCGCGCACCCGCCGAATCCTGCCGGATTCGAACCCACGACTTACTCTTACGAATCAGCGACTTATATCACTGAGCCATGGGAGATGGCAGCGGTCCGCCATAACAGATACTTGACTGCGATATAGCGCGGCTCATCCTGCACTGTCTTATATGTTATGAATGTGCAGAGGAGAGGGATGGTCCCCAGAGGCTTCAAGTAATTACATCGTCTTTACGTTCCACCACAATGTACACTATTTCAGTCGTGTTTATTTCTTCCGATGTTGTCGATCTAAGCATTACAGATGATGCTTGACTGGAATCACCCGTGGGCACCAATAGCGCGTTCTGATGTTTCCACGCAAATGATCGATGCAGTGCCTCGAGCGATATTTTATGCGCCACGGTGCATACATGCCAAACAATATTTTTACAGCTCTGCAAAACTTGTCCCATGCCAGATGATTTAGAAAAATTTTGAATGAGAGAGTTTTAATGGTTTGTATCTTTAATGGTAATTTCAAAGTGGATGGGCAGTTCTGTCACCAGGTAGCAATGTCGCAGCGATTTTTGACTACGCCAGGTCTAAGGCTTGCTACGGCATCGAATGAAGCAGTAGCAGGCCAGCACATTGGTGGCATCTCAAAGTCATTGAGCGCTTTTTTCTCGATTTCTAAACACAAATCCTCATTCGTTAGCCACGCTTCATTTTGTACCTCTGCTGGGAAGTCCATGCTGCTATTTTCATCTTCCTTGCGTATCCCACTGAATATGTCGTCAGCCATGCGCGATTTATATTTCGCCCATATCTCTGTTACAGATAATGAGAGCAGGCGAATAAGAAGGTAAATCACAATACACTATTCGTTTTGGAAGCGGCCTGTCACAGGCGTTATTAATTCATCAATCCTAATATCCGTCGTTCTTTAATAAACTCAGGGTTTAACATGTTTTGCAAAAAGTAGCATGTGTAAGGCCCTTGACAAACCTCGAATCCTGGAAAGAGCTCAGGCCTGGCACATTTATCAACAGCATGGGAGGAAAAGGCAATCAGTCTGTTGTTGATGCAGGAGGTACACTCTGAGTATCGTAGTCGCTTTAAAGATGCCGAGTTTTCCGTCTACCCGCTCTTCTCCTTTGCTTCCATCAAATGATTTTCCGCTGACATTACGTGTAACCTATAAGCAATTCCGAATACTGCAATGTATTCGCAAACGCGTCATTCTGACGTATACTAAAGAAAGCAGCTATCTTTAGAGCCGGTGGCTTACTGGCTATGCGTTGATTATTTGATACTGTCCAATAAATGCCTTGTATATAGTTCAGATGTCTTGCTTTGTAAACAACAGCTGGACGTCGTTGCTATGTGCGAAAGGGAAAGTGAAATATAAGGCTTCATTGCTGTCTATGTGTTCTCGAGTCGGATACTGTGTAATTGCATCTACATGTGTGACCTTGCTCCAGTCAATTTTGTCTAGTATAATGCCAATTATTGACATGTCACCGCCTTTACTCCCGCAGGTACATATGAATATGATCGATATAATGGAGTGTTCCACGTCCTTGTGAGATATACCGTTTTGATAATATGTGTATAGAACAAATCGCCGGTTCTCGCACTCGATGTCACCATTTCTCTTTTGTATAGTTAGCGCTGTCTGCTGATCGTCTTCTGTTTAAAAGATAATCAACACTCCTTGCAACTGTTAGATATCTTTTTTAGCATTTTCCGTCTATCTTGCATGATCGATTTGAATTCTGTGAATCGCAAGTCCCATGTATCATGTTTTTCATCACAACTTCATGCAAGTTCTTCTCGACTTTGGTATCGTGTATTTCGGCGCAAGTTACATCGGCCATTTGGTGAGAACTTATTTGTTTGTAGATACATATTAGTATGTATGCGTGTGGCAATCCTCACTATTGTCATTCCTCGGAGTACATTCAACAATGCACCCAACCAAATCCCACATGTTTTACCATAAAGTACTTCAGTGACATCATCTTCTGTTTAAACAGCTGGGCTATATTTTCGTCTCATCCAACGGCGATTACCCAAGAAATAAAAGTTGGTGTATACTGTCCATAATTGGATTGTATGTGCATATAACGATAAAGTCGGGAAGCCCGCAATGGCGAACATATGCAATCTTATCTTGAGCGTACTCATGCATATGGATTTGACTGCTTGTGTATTAATATGGCAAACTTGTTGGTCTTCCAATGTTAGCCGCATTATCTTTATACAAATATGCATCTCTTAAATAAACGTATTTTTTAGAGTAAAGCTTCCTCTGATTCAAGTTGATGAATAGTACAGATACGGTTTCGAACTTTGCTTTTATATGCACGATATATTGGCGAAATAATTAGCGGCCTTCCGCAATGTGATTGTCTTTATTCTCTCGATTCATCAATAGGTATGAACAAATGTTCATTGCGGCTTATTTTTATTTATTTCCTCCCAATTAACCGTATTTCTCATCATAACGTTGAATTGCGATCCCTCAGCATCATCTTAGAAAATGATTCACTATTGAACTATATCATTGCATCTAAGAGTTTTTGCAATTCTTGTCAATTGATGGTCTCTCAGCTGAAGTACAATGTCCCTTGGTTGAAATTCATCTCCGACTATGAAAATTGCCACTTCGTCTATATTCCGAGCATTAAATCTTTGCACACGTACTCCAGCAGGCCTTTTGTCAGCATCAAGAAAAATGTTGTGTGTATCTGATGTAATCATGTCAATGATTGCTTTGAAGAAACGCACCAATTTTTGGTAAAGCTCTTGCAATTAGGAAACAATTGCAATGTTTATGCCGGTTTAAATTCCGCAGCAAAGATTGAATTCTTCATTGCCATCACCGTTGAAGTACATTTGTAGAACGTTAGCATGATCATCTGGAAAATGAAGCAGGCAGCCGGCTTTGTAATAGCACTATCCATTCAATTTGAAGATGGATTTTAAAAGAAATGCTATGATTACTACACCGCAAATCCGAGTTCTTGATTCTCCTCCCTCAGAAGCACGTGTCTTTGCATTTTAGAACTTTTAATGACGACCAATTTGCTAAAAGTTTAGTGATCCCAGACTTGCAAATTATTAGAAAATTTGATTTTATTAGACATACATAATTAATTTCGAAGCGGTTAGATTTTATGACATAAATTACCTATGCGATGTTCTAAAGTTTGGGATGGATACTTAATAAGAAAACATGACTGTATGGGAATGTTTGGACGAAAACAAACTGATCGCACTCATGGTAAAACGATGAAAGAAAAAGTGAACATAATCTACTTACCTATTCGTTTGTATAAACTTTTGTGAAAACCCAATGTTATTGACTGGGGGCTTACTGACCACATTACTATGCTTACGGTTTTTCGTCTACATGCAAATGAAATTTCAAGCAGAGGTGCGACAGAGACTATTATTTAGGTCCAACACTCAGTATCAGAAGCAAAGAAGCGGCAACTGCTTTTGCAAGCGAACATCGCATCTTGCTGAGCAGGAAATATTTCTTGTATTTTATTATTATTTTATGAAACCGACTGCTGTAACAACGTGCTTACCTTTTTAAGAAAAAAGCCTAGTTAGTTAGTTATTTATGAGATGTCATACCTGTGAATATAACTCTAATGCAATTTGATGCAGCTGAATTGTTATTTTTATGCTGTTTGCGTTAGGTAAACATAATTTAAAATCTTTGCCGGTATTCACCGTTAAACTGTTGTGCAAAACTATACTTTTTTAAAACGCAAATCACTTTTGAATCTTTCTACGGAACTCGAAATTTTTTGACATAAATAATGACTCATTTTTCAACGCACAGTTTTACAGGTATTAACTGCTGATGTAGTTTACATGCCACATCCGGAACAATGTGTTCAACATTTTATGCAGAACGCACTAGTCAACCGACTGCCGCTCATTCTCGTGTCTATCTATCAGTGTTCCAGGTTCCAAATGTCAAAAGATGGACTCGTGTGCATCACTTTGTTTTAGCCATGTCAGAAGAAACTTGGCAAAACTATTAGTCACATAAATCTGTCATGGGCTCCGTAATTTATGTATGCCCCAAGTTGCTGCTTATTATAGATCCCCAACGCGTGCACACAATTCAGCAATTTTGTTCATGGGACACATCACTAGTGGCTAAACATTTTGAATACTGGTAGCACTTTCGGCAATAAATGGCCTCATCTTTGATATGCACTTTTAAATGATAATACTGACGTCAGAAAACTTTTTAAATTTATAAAACACCAGCATTGAAGACAAGATTGTGTTTGATACTAAATAAAAATCCATCAGTTCTTAAATAGGTAAAGTTCAATGCGAAAATCGTAAGTTTGTAAATGGTGATAATTTGTGCGTCAATTACATATATATATATATATATATATATATATATATATATATATATATATATATATATATATATGTATACTGAACGCTTGACCGAATGTACGTATGGCAATGCACTGCAACGTCTGGATAAATACCATACAATGATAGTGAGGAGAGGGAAATGCGGGAGAAAAATGCTGTATACACGGGCAACACCTAAATAGAGAAAGGTAAGGTACCTTGCAAACAACAAATTGTTCACAAATTACATGCAGAAGTTAGGCTACTTATGACAAGTTTCGTCAGAGCCAACATAAATTTTTTTGTCGCAAATGACGGCTTTTCCCCACGACCGCAAGAGGGATGTCACAGATGTGTTGGGGAAGATTTGTATGCATTAAATCACGCTGAATTTTATAGTTTTGCAAACTATTCGAGAAGGAACTACCAGAGTACATTTGGTCCAACCAAACTGAGAGAATCCGCTTAGTGCAACAAGCGAATTAGCAACCCTTAAATGAAAAACGGATCTTGTATGACCTTGGAAATAACATTATTAGGCACAAAGTTTAAAGTAAGCATCCATTCACAAAGACAGGCGTATGTAAAAATGGTCACGTAATAGCTTATAGGAAGAAACTCAATCCCACAAATTAGGAACTGCTACGTAAAATGTATTTCTAGTAAACATTCCTTTAAATTAACCAAACAAAAATTAATAGGCATAACAACGAATCAAATGTGCTCTTGGAAAATGTGCTGCCGTAACTGTCCCAAGATAAGCATTCATTATTAAAGGCGTGCGCTTGCCAATCGGATTAACGCAGGGGAGCTTTAAAAAAGCTGACAAGTGTTGGATGACTGGATGAATGAAAACACTAAGCCCTTTACCTAACTGAATGTCAAATAGAGATTCTTCTAACACAAAGTTTCCATATGCCGTCGCTCCGCACTTGACAGGGCATAACCTTATCAAGGTTGAAATGAAAAAAGGTAAAGTGAAATGTTCCAGACAAAGTGACTTTGCTTTACGGATATATATTTAAATATCACACGCGAAAAGCTCTGCGCCAGCTGCCAATTATTTAGATTACCCTGTCAAGAAAAAACAGCTAACGCACAAGCTTTTATGCTGCTAGCCACGCAACGTGTACTTTAAAATGACCCAAAATATCAATCATTAATAGTTGCGCTGATCGTTGTCCGCTATGACCCGGTAGCTTAAGGGTAGCAGTAATGATAAACATCCCAACGGTCCCGTATTCAATGCCTGCTATCCCTAACTGAAGAGCTGAAATAACCTTGAATCGTGGCATATGCTTGCATTGTTTTCGGGTGAGCAAAACCTAACTTCTATCTGCTACAGATGAGATCTATTGTTTTTGAAAGACTATGGTTCAAAAAATGGGAATCGCCGTCAAACTTGTGTTTGCCGGTCGCAATCCATCTATACAGCGTTTGCCAAAAAATAACATCAAAATCAATTATTAACCGTTATGCAATGCGTTGTTCATCATGACCCGGTGGCTTAGGGATAGCTCTCACAACTAACCTCCCAATGGTACCGGCTTCCATGTCTGCTATCTCTATATGATAAGATGTAAAACTGTCGAATGGCGGAAAGATGCGCTGTATTCCCGGACAGGCAAAATCCCATTTGCATCAACGAGGGAAGCATAACTTGATTGTTAGTACCCCAACATTCCAGCTGATACGTGAAACGGGCAGCAGAAAACCTGGGGTTAGTGAAACTATACGTGACAAGAGTGAACAGTACAACACAACCTATCAAAACACTTGGAGCGTTGGACTGAGCCCTTTTAAAGGCAATTTAATCGGTGGGAATTGTTAGATTTCTCGCCGGCCACTGATCGCCCCGCTCCGTGGGTTGTCCCTTTGGATGCAACCTCTCGCTCAGAAGTCGAAGGTGAGGTCGAACTGTTGAAGTTAAATAAAGCTGCGGGACCGGATGATCTTACTCCAGATCTCTTCAAATTCGATTGACCTGCTGTTGTGGATGATTTATGCGAGTTCCTAGTGAGACGGTGAGAGCAGGAAAGTGTCCAAACCGACTGGAGCCGCCACGTCATAGTCCCAATTTTCAAGGGAGGCTCACGATCGGAATGCGGCAACCATAGAGGAATCCGTCTGATCTCCATCGCTTGCCTCTGTCATTATTCACAGACTGACTTGCACTCGTGAAAGCCAGATTCATGAAAAGCAAGCTGCATTTCGTCGAGGTCGTGGCTGCATTGACCACATTTTCACCTTGCGTCAGTTGTTGGAGCACCGTCACGCATATATGCGGCTCACCATTGCCGTGTTCTTTGATATCAAAAGTGCATTCCATTTGGTGGATAAACGTTCACTTTTGGACTGTCTACTCAGGAAAGGTGTACCTGTGAAATATGTAAATATTATCTGATCATTATATGCGCGTAGCTCAAGCAGTGCTAGGACTTCCGGCAAGCTGTCGTTGCCCTTTAATGTATCCAGCGGTGGAAGACAAAGATTCCTGCTGTCACCTTTTCTCTTCAACTTCGTTATTGTCGAAGTTATATAAATCGCGTTCACAGGACACGACGCAGAAGGTGTGGATCTGCTCCCAGGCGAACGATTTCTTGACTTTTTGTATGCTGATGATATTGCCCTAATCTGTGACAGCTCCCGGATGTGCCAGTTGGCACTGGACAGATTAGCACTGACTATCCATCACTCCGGGCTTTGCTTTGCACCCTCGAAGTGCAAATCGTTCCTCTAAGTTTGGCTTGGACCGCCTCCTTCATTGGTCCTTAGTGGGGATCAGCTAGAATTCGTTCAAAAATTCAAATACCTGAGAAGTTTTATCAGCATTCGTGGGCTTGAAGATGAGCTCACGCGCTTTCGCTAACCTTCGCCACTTATGGCGCCGGCGCGACATCAGTCTTACCTTGAAGGGTAGAGTGTACAATGCAGCGGTACGTTCGACCCTACTGTTCGGTTGCGAAACCTGGCCCATTAAATCAGCGGACCTGAAGATGCTAGTTCCGTTCGACCACCGGTGTTTTCACAATTTAGCTCACATCTGGTGGGAACACCAGGTGAGCTACGAACTTGTTGTACACCTTGTTTACGGCACAAGTAAAGGAAATGAACCTCTCAACACAGTTATTTCAAACACCAGGATCTAATGGCTCGGCCACGTGTTACGCATGCCAGCCCAACGACTCCCGCGATGTGCGTTTTTTGCGCGCCGTGCTTGTTAAAGGAAGAAGAAGAAAGGTGGCCAAACGATGACTTAGTCGGGAGGAATGAAGTCCCTCACTTTGAAGCTGGCCTTAGTTGGAGCGTCTCGGCTTCCTGGTTGGGGTCCGAAAGGTGATAAACATGCTTGGCTGGATGCACTTGTTGATATGGTTATTAGCCGACTTCAGTGACGTTCGGGCTGTGAGCTTCTTTGTCACACTACATCCCTCTTAGCCTCCCCCTCTAACCACGATTTCATTATTTAACCTTTTCTAATTTTGCGTAGTAACTTTTTTTCTGCTGCATAATACCTGGCGGATAGCTTACCAGAACTATGCCTATCCGTCACCGGTAGCTCAGCTGACTTGCACCTGTTGCATTTTATTCCCATTTTAGGTATTGCGGCACAGTAGCTGAGGTGTTTCTCATTTCTATCTAATGTGTATACTGTGTGCGTGATCCCAACGTAAAGCGTGTACATTTAAACAAGAGCGCGGTAAGCATAAGAAGGCTGCACATAACGCGAGTTGCTAGAAGTTCGACATCTCACAATAATCAGAGTATCAAAGGAAAGTGATTGCATTCCTAGCATTTTCACACATAAATAAACCAAGTAAACCAGAACAAACACTTTACCAATCTGAATTTGGTGCAGTTATCTTCACTTATCCATTGCACTCATAGTGAAATTGAATTCCCTATTAACGAAACCAGGCTGCTCCATTGCTCTCAGCAAGGTATCTACTGTTGTCTAATTGCACTGAACGAATACAAATACTCCGAGATGTGTGCTGTTCGTTTATTGACGGATCCAACTTAGCAATTGCGTATCAGATATACAGACGGAATGGAATTTTAGATGACTTGTGCATCTTAGGCGCCGACGCAGGACGATTGCGCATTGAGAAGTGGGGCGCAAAGCCGCGTGAAACACTGGAACAGCAGCGATTGGCTAGAGCGAAGATGACTGCACACAAGCTTCAAGTTTTGTTCTTCGAACTCACGCGGGATTTCCTGCGCCTAGCAGTGTCTACATGTAGTCGTATATAAGTGGTAGTTGGAATGCTCTGCGTAGCCTGGAGAGCACTCGCGTGCCTGAGTGAAATTTTACATTCGTGCGGACGCACCGCGCGCACTATCACTGAGCAAAACGTTAACTGCTGAACTGCTGCTATCAACCCACACAGCTAAGATAAAATGAGTAGCTGGTAGGGAGAATACAAGACTTTGGTTCACACACCACTATGCGGCATCGGATGGCGTAGAATTCGGGCTCGTTGCCTCAGATGCGGCAAGAGCTTGTGCCATACAGGCTCCTGACGTGCTAGAGACCACACCCGAGGTTGCACTTATCTACTACCCTTAGTGCGCCCTTGCTCCGGTCAGTTTGCTCCTGGGAAATTGTTTAGATGATTGCCTCTGTGTTACTGGCGCATTTGTTAAGAGATTATATTGGCAGATTATCACCCCCACCCTACGTGAACTGTCCTGTGCGTAGTTCGGCCGCACGTAACCTTTGGAAGATACGTTTGATACACCTGCAAACTAGACCCCAAAAGCTACGGTCACTTGACCAAAGGAAAGTAGCTAATGTAGAACACGCGCGCACTCACGGTCTGAGTCGAATAGCATCATGCAACTAGCGCGTATATCTCATTTCGATCGCTGGGTATGCGTCACGGAAAAAGTGACGCATTTAACACGTTCCCACCATCCGTCTGGCGTTAGTTGTCCAACTTCCATGCAAACCGATTCTTCACAAGGGTGTTTAAGTGAAAGTCATGTCATTCCACGGACCGGCGGTATATAGTCAAGTACTTGCTCACTTGGGTTTGTTGGCAGTCGAGGAGAGACGATAAAGTGGAAAGTCAACCTAATTAAATAAGCATGGGACTAATCAATCATGATTCATTAGCTCATTAACAAAATATATAATAGGCAGCATTTCACATTAAATAAAAGCACTATTCGACCGAATGAATCCGCAGCTAATTTGTGTAATATTCATAACTAATTTGGGGGACTAATCCTACCGACTATGATGTTAGTCGAGGGGTAATCGATCGGGCCTCAATTATTATGTAGAATGGAATGGTTTAAATGTTACACGTTAAAAGTTCTCTGCTAGTTATGGGAATGAAAAGATTTGGTGTTCGGTGTGGGTCGGACAAAATGTTAGGTCAGCCGGTATATTTAACCTGCCACATATTCGAAGGCTACAACGCGTCCAGTTTTTGCACACAGCTGTTGATTTTGGAGATTTCCATTACCCTAGCAATTAAGGTTTGTAATGACCGCAAGCCCATCATCCTTATTATATCTACAATGTCTGCGCAGATCTCATACGCTGTGTCTAGCGCGTGCTCCGCTAAAACCCAACCTCCTAGTAGAGCTCCCTATTCAGATCATCCCTCGGTAACCATGAATGTGCCTCAGATATTCTGCTAGCATTATGCCAAATTTGTTCTCGGTTTGGCCTAAATAAACAGATACGCAGTTAATTTTTGATGTTTGTGAGTAGCGTAAAGTATGTAGAAAGTAGAAGTCACGATTAAAATTCACGCACAATAATGTGCCTCGACGGGGATCGAACCCCGGTCCACAATTTTCCGGTCCGCTGCTCTACCGGTAGCTCAGGCACATCATTGTGCGTGAATTTTAATCGTGACTTATACTTTCTACAAAAGATACACAGTTGTTGTGGTTAAGTTCGTGAAAACAGTTAATCATCGTTTAGATATACCAGTGTACAAAAAGACTTGAACGTTTTGGTAATTCCCCCTTATTTTTGCTTAGATTCTACGCTTCGTTTGGCTACTGGAGTTCCTTTTCTCTTTGAAATTCATTCCGTTACCCTTCACTCCGCGTTTGCTTTACAAGCGGGATTATAATATTGGGTAACTGGTGTTTCAATGAACGTTCCGTGTATCCATTGAATCATTGCGCATTTAAAGCAGCTTTCCCATCCGCTCACTCGGTGCACTGGGTGTTGTCTCGGTGACACACTAATAAGGCGATCCCAACATGCACATATTTTTGAAGGCATGAAATGTAATGGATCACTCCATCTGCTTCCACCGGCTAAAGAAACCTACCTGCTTTTATGGGACTTATATTCTTGCTAACAGAGCAGATATGGAATCACATAGTATAACTGCCACACTCCAATTCCAAAGTAACATGTATGGTCCCATTGACAGAGTTGTTGTGCTACAAAAACGGATATTGTTTATTCCTTTTTATGTTCACAAATGCGCCATCAACTTTATTCTACCAACTTTCCGGTTATCTACTAAAGTTTATCAGTGGCATGTATACATTTATGGACAATGACAAAAACATGATAGACCCGTTTCCTGCGTGTTCCGTTCCGACTGAAAAAGAAGTTTGGTCATGGTAGGGTACATGGTCTTTCCGTCGATTCTTTTATCCACTAAATCTCGAAAACCCCGATTTTGCTCACTTCAGTCGAACAATGCTTCTCATGTCCAGTGAGTCCCTTTTAGGCACGATAATGCATTGTTACTTTCGATTTCATTCGTTCCTCGTGAAAACAAAAGTAGCAGTTATGAAGACATCCTTCCCTGTCAATGGCTGAACTAAACTAGCAATTGCACACCGATCAGCACATATAAACGGTCACTCATCCGTTAAGGCAGCTCTCCCGCAAAGTTCTTTACGGCACATCGTTCGTTGCGTTGCTTTGCCGATGGCCACGTCATTCTTCTTCACGATGATGCCTTAACAGTAGTTCAGAGGTGTATCGGTTACACCCACCGTTAGCTAACATAATGTGCACTGCACGCAATGTCCGGTGCAGGTTAACAATGAACTCAGCAAGCTTAGGATACCAATTAAGCTATGACAGACCCAACTACTTATATTGTCAAGATAATTAGCATCTTAATTTCAGTATATTCATCGCTTCGTAAGGGGCTATCCTGTCCTCGGTTAGGCAGCAACATAAAAATCCATGCATAGAAAGCGACGCTACATCACATATAGTGTTTTAGTCACGGTGGCCGTTACGTTTCCCTGTAGTTTAATATCTTAACCTCAGACCGGCGACAGTCCAGTAGCTAGTTCGAGCACCACAGTTGTCAGATGGAATACGCACTTCTGCTGACCTCCGAATGGTTGAAACGAATGTACAGAATCATTCCGGGCTTATAGTGGGAGTCTGACGGGGTCGACATGTGACATAATAGATTATGTTAATTGTGTACATTTCAAGCTATAGTATGATCATAGATTCTTCGCTAACTAAATACTTATTATCCGCCCATCTAACATTTGCTATTCGGCACATAAATACCAAAGTGAAAATGTTTTAGTCTCCACATCGTAAGCAGTTAGTAAGTACCATTTACTAGCTGTACTTAACGTGTGTCTTGGTCTGCTACTGGTGCATTTAATGGTTGCCCAAAGGAACGTCAGATAATTCTTTAACATAGCAACAAGTACATCTCACTGGTTTTAAAGCCCTCAAAAAGAACGCGAGTACTAATCAGTAAAAGTATTGATCTGATGAAGTTGAGCAAATTAAAAAAAACATTTGTGGCAGCTCTTGTTACGGGGCCCTTCGTTTGTGTATTCTGGAAAAGCAGCACCACAAACATCAAACGTGTAAACAGATAGTTCCCTTCAATAGTTTGAATAAGATGGTGTAAAGTGGAACGCTGGTAGGTTATTTAAAACAAGTTTTTTCTACAATTGCAAACAGACAAATCAGCTTGTGAAATGACGCCGCCGTTTCGGGCATTCTTATTAATTACCAAGACATGTAGCAATGATATATGAATGAACAGCAAACATGCTTAAAGAAATCAATGAACAATGAACTTATATGTGTTAAAAAACATTGCTTTACAAGTCCTGTCAGATTATTGCTGGGGATAACGATATGATAACAGTGATAACATTGTTAATAAAAAGGTTAATACTTCAATTATGAAATAAGTGCTTAGATTTTGCTTATCTGTAGTCCTGCAATCTGCTTAGATTCGCAGGACTCGCAGTTGATATCAAATAATTCCATGGTAAGCTCCAGGTGTAGGATGGAAGCTTAGTGTTAAGTGGCAAAGTGTAAGTGGATGAATGCTTCATACAACCGTCTTTAAAATACTGTTAGTCTCGGTACATTGACGACTGATTCTGGGAGAGCATTCCACGGGTGACAGACACGAATGGAAAACGAATTTCTACGGCACTCGAGGGGGCTATACTGTACAGCGAGTTTCAATGAGTGGCCCCTCAGGTTTGTATAGGTGCTAAGTCGCAGTGAAGGACGTCACGCATGAGGTGGTTCTCGCAGAATCAAGCATGCCATAATCAAGTTGCCTCGGAGCCTGCGATAGCTTTCACTGAATGCTCCCAATCGTTACAGCCTCACCTGGTGCGAAAGATTGCGCTTTCCGATTCTGTTCTAAGATATCCGAGGTTGTGGCTGCTCCAGTGCATTAAGGTCGTATTTCAGCCGTGGATGTCATAATTAACTTGCAATTTCGACATGGGGGTGAAGATACGCACTGAGCCTTATTCGAAATATGGAGCTGTTTATTTGTCCAAACGAACGTCGCAACAGCCTGACGTGTTGGGTTCCAGTCTTCGAGGCGTTTTCGGATAGCTTGAAGCAACAGAAGTCATTTTGAAACAGGACACACAAGTCACATTGACAGTTGATTTTTGCAGTATATTCGTCCCGAGTCGGGATGAGTAGCTGCTCTGATGTCGCATTGAAAGTAGTTTGCATTTACTGACGTTGAAATGCAGTAGGTTCTGGGTTGACAATAAGTATACCGTATCGAGGTCACTATAAAGGAGATGCTGGTCGGCGTTCAAGTTGATCCGGCAATAAATCTTGACATGGCCGGCAAACATTAGCAAGTATAAAGCGATTCGCTATGCAAGGACATTGACAAACACCAAAACAACGAGGACCTATAATTAAGTCTTGCGGTACACTAACCTCGGCTTTTATTATGTCCGATAAAGTGCTTCGAACTCTGACCATTACTTACCGTTCAAGCAGAAAGTTGGCAATCCAGCTTAAAAGTGGGTTTGCCGATCCTGCAATGTTGGAGCTTAAAGAGTATTATCCAATGGTCTAGGAGATCGAAAGCTTTCGAAAATCCAGGTAGATTACTGCAGCGCCTTCTCCAACGTTAGCTGCCTCGGTCCATATACTGCATGCGATTAATAATCTCCTAGTGCATAACCGCTATCAGCGGTAACCGTGCTGTTCAGGCGTAATGATGTTGCAGTTTGCAAAAATACACCATAGTGCAACGGCAACTATCGATTCCATGACCTTGGACAGTATAGGAAGAAGGGATAATAGGCGATAGTTAGCGGGATCATTTCTGCTCCCACGTTTGTTAATCAAGGTTATTATTCCATGCTTCCACATGTCGGGAACTTGATTCTTGTCTAAACAGCTCTGTAAAAACGCGATAAATGTCCTGCCATTTTGCTTGCTGCGGATTCCAGTGCCTCTAGACGAATGGTGTCGACACCCGACGACTTGTCTTTGCGTAGAAACATTAGCTTTTACAATTCAGCCTTCGTGGTAAAAGTGATGTGGGTTAGTCCTGGCGGAAAGAGACGACAAAGGTCGGAAGATCACTTGGTAGCAAGACTCTCCGAAACGTTGGGACATATTCCATCCGCAGAGCGTTTGCTGCTTCCCCAAATGTTCTTATTGGGCCAACAGCCATCCTAGGTGATGGAAATAATTACTTCACATTTCGTAGGTTATTGGCTTGCTTGTGAAGCAGTTTCGGTTAGCATTGAAGGCTTTTGCGATGTTCTGCTGATAGGCGGCTTTGTCTTCTCTCAGCAGTTTAGTGCATTTGTTACGTTAAGCTGCCTAATTGTCCTAAATTTCTGGTACTGGAGCTTCTCTGTATAATAGCTATGCTGCGTTACGTACTGTCATCCATTTTCGAATTCTGCTGTTAACGAAAGAAAATGATGTACACTTATTGCAAAGTCTTATTCCTGAAGCCTCTGCAATCAGCTGACTGCCTTTGTTCACGAACTCGAGCCAGGCCACCTCCGGGTGTTCTTCGGCAAGGAACGACCAAGTTGTAGCGCTGACGTGCTGAGCTACTCCATCGTATATTGTAATAGTTCGCGCAGTCTCATCGTTTTCATTCCGATATTCTTCATAGCAAACAAACTTGAAACTGATGGCTGCGCGTTCACCGCGAACCGAGGTGTTTAGAACTAACACATCAATCATATGCTTCTGGTTGGTAAGCACATGATCTAACACAAATGGCCTGTTAACTGTTCTGGACTGAGTGGACAAAGTGGTGTGATTGTTAACAGCAAAACTGGTTACGAGATCTTGTAGATCGGAGTTGAATCGTTCTTCATTCGTGGCAGGAGTTTCGACATAATGTACGTTGAAATCAGCCACGGTAAGTATGTGAGTGTACATTAGCTGTAAACTCATCTTAAAGCAACCGCTAGACGGCAGTCAGTTTCGGGTGTAGAGCTAGGGGCGTTACAGCAAGACAATAAGGCATGCATCTCTGCCTTTTAACTGCAAGCGGCACCAAAGAGAGTCGGGGGACTGCGAGTATGAATCCGCCACAGCTTCGGGAATATAGGATTAACCCTTTTACTTTTGTGAGCCCATTAGTCTGGCTCAGCGACATGCCCGGTAGCGAAATTTCAGCGTCTGTCATTCCCGTGTGCAACGAAGTCTCGGTGAAACTTAAGCCATTAAATGACCTGGAAGCTTGGCGATCCTTCAGTTCGGCCAGTTTAGTAAAAAGTCCCTGAACATTCGTACACAAGCAGACCAGTTTCTCGGTCTCTAGGAGCCCACAGAGGGGTGAAGGGGTCAAGTGGTGAAAATGCCAACTGATGGGCGGTCGGCAGTTACTCGTTTTTTAGGGGATAATGATACATCATCTGAAGCTTTATTCGGCCCTTGGCACTTGGCACTTGGCACTTTGGCATTTGGCTGACCTTGTCAGCGTGTGCGTGCTAATCGTGCAATCCTGTGCTCTGTGTTTAATTGGACGTATCCCATCACATTCTTGTGCTACTTCTTCGGAAGTACGCTCAATCGATTCGGATCACTGTGCTCTATCCAACGGCGTCTATATTTTTGAAGTAAGTCAAACGACACGCTGGTACACCACAAACAGTCTTCGGAAGTCTATTCACTAAGGCAAACTTCAGTAACTTTGCTTATTTGAGTTTCATCAGTACCCTTGGGATACCATTCGACAGATCTTTAAGGTTTTCAGACAATATAAAACTTAGCACTGTGCACCAGTGTATACCATAGGTACAAGCATTTTTGTCATCTCACCTTACCACCATATTTTTACGTGCATTTCACTGCACAAATCCAGTGTGATTTTGCCTACTCGTGCGCCTAGTGACGCAGCATCCAAACGCGCTGACTGGAGCAGACTACTGAGGCAGCCCAAACAGCGTGACCAGCGCAACCTAAAAGTGCATACCGACCATTAATCCATGGGCCGGATAAGTTTGTCAACCAGGAATCCAGTGAGCAACAAACCTAAGGTCAACCGTACCTCAGACAAGCTGGAAAGTGAAATCCGCCCGAAAATCACGTGTTCGTTCTGTGCCAATTCATATGATGCGACAAATGTGCACATTACACTTAACGGAGCTAACAGCGTATCGACAGATAGCTTGTGGTTTTGTGACATATGCTCAGATAGTCCGATAATTAAGATTGTTCAAAAACTTACGATAAGGTGTGAAGCATTGGCTGTCACGTCTGCAGACCAAAAGGAACTGATCGCGGCATTGGGAGGGAAAATCTCAGAACTCGAGTAGCAGATTAGTACATTACGTAGCCCGAATCCCCGACCTGTTAAAAGGCAAAAGCTCTCTAGCAACAGTGCTACCCAGTCCAGCGAAAGGCAAACACCGTTAGTGAAAAACCGCAGTGAAAACAGGCCGCTTGAACGGTACCCCAAGTCTCACGTAATGCGCCAAAGCATGCAGAGTTACGCACAAATTGCACGATCACCTCCGTCAGTAGCTGGTCAACAAAAATTGACCCCTACAGATAGTGCAACTAACGGCGTTGCACGTAAAAATTCTTGCTGTAGCCTTGGCCTATCATCCAAGGAAGACAAGCCAGACATCCCCACTCGACAAACCTACGCTCACAAGAAACTGCAGAAAAAACAATTACTACGCAACCAAAAGACGATGACAGTAATATGTCCAAACGTCCCAGAACCCACTAGCGAATCGCTAAAAGGTAGACAAGCCGAGGAGCAAAACCGGTGGGCTGAAATAACCTGCGCACTCGGACTGAAAGTTCTCCCAACTAGTCTTACACGCCTTTCACGAAATCCATCATCTCTGCACTTAGGGGAGCCTCGGTTACTGCGATTAATGTCTGGCAACACGCGTGACCTGGAAGATGTTCTCTTAGCAAGCCACATGCTAGTGAACTCTTCTGCCAGTGCCAGCATTTTTCCTGACAGGCCATGGGCAGAAAGACGGAAGCGTAAATCCAACTCTAGTTTGTCAGGTCAAAATGAGATGAAGAAAGTGTTAATGGTTCATGGTGTGCGAGAATTGAAGCATGACGATAGCAGTGAACGACAGAAGCACGACGTCGAAGAATGGCGGTACATCGCAGAACTATACGACATGAAGAATGTCGTGGCTTTTGACGTCACCCGTCTAATTGCTTCCACAAACTACCAAGGTAGCGGGCCATGAATTTTGAAAGTTACTTTGGCTGCGCCCGAAATGGTATCAGTGGCAATCCAAGCATGGCATGACAACAGGAAACTTGGGCCACCAGAAGTACGGTTAAGACCATTTCTTCAATTAATACAGACCTCAGAAACAGATGAGCCAGCCTCAATTGTACCTATCTCAAACCAGCCAACTGTGCAAACAACCGTTTCAAAAAACTTCAGCAGACCGGCACTATTTGTGGCGGTTACTCCCAGCGAACCGAGCTCCTGATGCTCCAACAAATACAATGCTGTTACACCAACACTCAGGGGTTGTACTCTAAGCTCTCGGAGCTGCGCCACCGACATGAAACAACAACTTGGGACCTCATAGCAGTCACTGAAACTTGGCTCTCAAACGACATACTTTATCCAGAGATTGAACTCAGTGAGATGTCAGTTATTCGAAATGGTCGTCCATCTCGCGGTGGCGATGTTGTTCTCTACTATCGAGATTATTTGTAATGTGAGGCTCTTACCGAAAATTCCCTTGTTATTCCCGACGCACTATTTTGCCGAATACACCTAGCAGGTCGAGATGTTGGTTCACAGAAGAAGAGTGATGCTTGCCTCTTAGCAGTTATTTATAGACCTCCCAACTCATCAGCAGACAGCGATAACATTCTGTTAAACGCCCACTGCTATGCTGTTTCACAAAAGTACTCTCACTATCTTATAATGGGTGACTTTAATGTTCCTTCAATAGCATCAATGTCCCCTAATGGGCCACCATTCAAATCGAAAATCCTCGAATTCATGGAAATGGCAGTTTTGTATAACCATGTGCATCGACCAACCAGACATCGCGGTTCAAACAGGCCATCAATCCTGGACTTATTCCTGACTAATGAAGAGTTGATGGATGAGTCAGTAGCATACAATCCTCCGCTGGGCCGTAGTGACCATTCAGTCCTAACATTTGGTTATGTATGTTATGCCAGTATGGTTGCTAAAGAAAGAGAGACTCAATGCACTATTACGGACTATTAAAAGCTGCGCAGCTTAGCAGCAGCCATTGACTGGGACCTACAGACGCACAGCTCAGCGAATGACGCGTGGAATGAATTGAGGGACAAAATTAACTGGGTCATACAATCAGCATCGAAGGTTGTACCATTACGAGCGCCACGCCGGACCAATACGTGGATCCGGAGAAGAGCAAGTAAATGGATCAACAGAAGAGATGAAATCTGGAGGCAACATTTGTTAAGTCCAGATGATATCACATGGCAGCATTACAAATTCATCATGAACTACTGCACGTCACTCACTAGAGTCGATAAGTACAAGTGGCAGGAGAATATGGTGCTGAAATTTACGAGTAACACCAAAATGCTATACAGATTTGTGAATGGTAAAATAAAGGTTAAGCCCGGAATACCACAACTCAGGACGGCCAGTGGCCTAACAACTACTGCTGTGGATGCCGCGAAGGCTCTACTCTTGCAGTTTGGCTCAGTAGGTACAAATGTCATGGAAATTTCGCTCTACCAACTCCCAACCAATGTTGTTGGCTTATCCAGCGTCACCTTTACTCCAGCAGCTGTTGCAAGCAAACTATAGTCTCTCCGGGAGTACAGTGCTCCTGCAATCGACATGATCTGCCCAAAAGTACTAAAAACCCTTTCTCCCACCATAGCAGCACCACTTGCAACCTTTTCCCAGGGTCTGCTTAACTCCCACGCACTCCCATCTGAGTGGAAAATGGAATTATCACTCCAATATAAAAAGGAGGTAGGCGCTCGGATCCTGCTAACTACCGACCTAATACTCTTCTTCCTGTTTTATCAAAAGTGATGAAATCGGTAATCGCAGATGGACTGACGCGATACTTTGAAAGTCAACACATAATTTCTAATGCCCAACACGGTTTCCGACGCAGACGCTCTTGTCTCACCAATTTGCTGATTACTCAGGACTTATGGACCAGGGCGGCTGATGAAGGAATGCCCATATATGTGATATACCTGGATTTTTCTAAAGCATTCGACAGGGTCAATCAAATCTTTCTCCTCCAAAAGCTTGCTGCCTACGGTATCAAGGGTTCCCTGCTCACCTGGTTGGAAGACTACTTACACGACAGAGCAATCAAGGTAAGAGTAGCTGATACCTATTTTGAAAGCCTTTACGTCTCCAGTGGTGTACCACAAGGATCCGTCCTCGGTCCGCTACTGTTTTTAGTCTATATTAATGACCTTCCAACAGACATTCTATCTCCGATGCGAATATTTGCAGACGATGCTAAAATATGGAGAGCAATTCGCTCAGCATCGGACCGTGTCTACCTCCAGGAAGATCTAACCCGGATTAACGAATGGGCAGCAAAGAACCAGCTCCCACTGAATTCTGCAAAGTGCCACCTGCTGACGGTGCACAACAGCTTCGTCAACACATCCCACTTGGGGAAACACGTCATGCAACACGTGACTAGTGAACGCGATCTAGGTATAATCGTGCAAGAGAGTATTTACAATGCGCCCCAATGTTCGAAAGCAGCAAGTGTGACGAACTTGAACTTGAGACTTTTGAGGCGAGCTCTCGGCACTTTTGAGCGGCGGCTAGTACCATTGTTGATTAACTCCTACATTTGTCGTCATGTTGAATATGCAATTCAGGCCTGGTGTCCATGGTTAAAACGAGATATCAGCCTCTTGGAACAACCCCAAAGAAGAGCCACAAAGGCAACGCGTGGACTATCCGGTATAAGTTACGAAATGCGTCTTCGTGTACTCGGTGTGTTCTCATTAGAACAGCGACGGCTTCGCGGAGATCTTACTCTCACATACCGGATACTAACCGAAAGCGAGCATCCATGTACATCACTGTTGACTCTAGCCAAATACAAACAAACCGAGGCAACCACCTGAAACAAATGACGCAACACTCTCGTTTGAATTGTAGAAAGTATTTTTTCTCACTTAGAATCTGTTCTCACTGGAATGCATTACCAAACTATGTGGTGAATGCACCAGACGTGACGACAGTCGAAAGACTCTTAGATTTTCATCTTAGTGGTAAACGATGCACAACACTTTGCTAAACTGCCATGATTTAACCACTGATACTTTACGTTCCATGTTGGAACATTTTGCTTTTAATTTTCTTTTGCATATCCATCCTGTGGGTCTTGTAAAGTTATGCTATTTATCCCATCATACACCATGGAACCATTGAACCATAGGCCAAGTTGCGTCCCAAGCTTCTTTTAGACCTACCTCAGAGTCAATTAAAGCTCCGACTTTGCGCTACCAAGTAGGCTAAAAGTTACGGTCAGCTGTTTTTTAAAACGCTGCGGCTGTCGCTCGCGATAATAATGATAGGCGCCAATAGCCTAAGAATGTGTGGCCGCTGATCGCACAGTAGCACGGTGATTGACCCATCTAAATTGACTCGGTGGCCGGGGTAACCGAACGCTTTGTGATTGCACAGGCAATTCGGTTTCTCAATTCAACTGAATCCGTCGGCATAATTACCGTCCGGCTGCCTAAGCAGTTTGAAATGTGCTTATTGGCACTGGCATCGTATCCTCGGGGAGTGCGCCCAACGTAGCTAGTACCACAGCTACAGGTAAAATTACATAAAAAGCGGGGCGGGAATTGCCTTATCGTCGGTGCCGTAATCTAGCACATAAGCAAAGGTCTTGTTGAGGTTAGTAGCCGCATTGTACGCTCATTTGAGTACAGCCCTGATCCGTTTACCTGTGACCATAACATGATCAACTGAAAGGTATCTCAATGAAGATCGGCTGCTTCGGGACTGTTGGCACACGATATCGCTTTGTTGCTTCGCTGATACGCTTAACGGACTGTAACGGGCTACCTTTGGACTGTAGGTAACTAGGTTACGAATTTCACCGAGAAACGGACCATACTTTCATTTAAAACAGCATGCAATGCAGCAGAACTGCGGCTGCTCACCTCGACAAGACCTATGCATATGTGTTCCATTACGACAGTTACGATGAGGAAATACACATCCCGCTGTAGCTGAGGAAATAGCTATGTTGGGCGCACTATCCGAAGTTTGGTTGTCCATGTTGATAAAAGCATCCACAAGTGTTTACGCAGCCGAATGGTAATTGTATCGACGGAATCGGCTGAATCGGGAAACCGAAGAGCTTCGGCAATCACAAAGCATTTACTTACCGCCGGCCACCGAATCAATCCTGATTAGTCATTCACTGTTATACTACGCGCTCAACTGCCTTACCTTCGTAGGCTATTAGCGGCCATTCTTATCGATCTCGAGCGACCGCGGCTGCGCACTTAGCTGACTGACTTTTAGCCTACTCTTCTAGCGTAAATCCGGAGCTACATATGAGCGCTTTGATATGGTTGGTAGCTAATTAACATATTATTACTGTTTGTCTTTGTGTTATATAAGAATTCAAGGAATGGCAACTTCATCTCAAAATCTACGTCTGCGGATTTTTCTGTTTGTTAGTAAGCAACTTGATACAACACGTAAAAAATTCCCCGTAACACTGATAAGAAATCGCTATGATGGACCACCAGGCGCTGGATGAAATTTAGCCTGTGAGTTGACAAAGAAACGCTGTGCTTTCAATGATCACGTAAAATATAAAATTCGGAAGAAATGTGGACCTTCCTAATTGCATTCCAACACTTGCATGTACCGTGCTATAAAATAGTCAACAATGTGCTTGAATTCGTAAAGACAAAATATGTAGTTTCGTGACAGTGTACCTTTATGGTGATGTTTATCTTGCGTACTACATTTGAGCGGCTTATAGTCGTGGCTCGCCAGTTCGAATACGGCAAGTTTGGATTAACCTAACACAACTGTGGCGTTAAGCGTGTTACAGATATTTAACATTTTGGGGCTCCTGGACTGACTTTTTATTACCCAGAAACCAAGCATCATTTCTGAAAGCAGTGAGGAAAAGCAACGTGGTGTGTGAATTGTAAGAGCAAGCAAAACACCAGTATACAATAAAAGTTCGTGTTGACGTTAATACTTACAATGTTCTGGTCATAGTGTAATTTCCCTTGGTGTTGAAAAATTAAAATCCGCTCTGGGGAAAATTATGTTTCCAGGTGCACGGGACCTACGTTTAGCATAAGTGCACACGGCAGGACTGAAAAAGCACATATACTCGCTGCTTGAAAGACAAGTTGAAGTTCATTGAAAGACAAAAGAAGTGAACCTCAACAGCAGGTGGATGTCATCATTTGATGCATAGTCCTTGTATATAAATAATATGTTTATGGAAAAAGTGGAATCTGCTTACGAAATGTTACGACAACTAAACTAACGTATAAATCTTCCGGAAAATCTCCTGATGGAAGCGGGACCTAGACGCACCCTAAAAGTGGAGTGCACGTTCAATTGGGTGACGTATCTTCTGATTGATGGAAATGCCAGTTGATCATCATTGGGACCCTTACTTTCAGACATATTTATGGCGAAATTGGAGGATAGCTCAATAGGATCGCGTAGCAACGGAGTCATCTTGTTTGTACGTTATGTGAATGTCAACTTGTTAAACTGTAAATCGAAAGCGCAAGTTGTGAAGCTTTTGAAAGCCTTTAATGAAGCACGTCCGAATCTACAATTCGCCTGTGAGCACAAATTCGGAAACCGACTACCGGTACTTGACGCTGATAAATTCAGAAAAGTCGACGGAGCATGCAGCAGAAAGTGTATGTATAACAAACGAACTGGACAGTATCGCAACTTCTATAGTTTAATAACTGTGCAATACAAACGAAATAATGTCCGCACGCTCGCATTCCAGGCATGCAGGATTCGCGCACCCGAGGCCATCACTGAAAAACTGTAAATTATCAGTGACGCTGTAAGAGAGAATGAGCATCCAGATTAATGCAAGCATTTAAAAGAAATCAAGGCTCCATCAACAAGGATGAGTGTACGCAAAAGAGAAGTCATTGTGCGTTTCCTTTAAAAGGCAACAAAGCGGCTAACACACTGTCCAAACGCCTGAAAGAAGCTGTTGAAAAGACCTATTTTGCTGCTGGCCCTCGGATAGTAAACCACAACAAAATTTTATTCACGAAATTTAAATATAGATTGCTTCATTTGAATCCATTAGTGCATTTTACCCGTACTTTTGCTACTGAGATGCACTCGTCATCCTCATTATACACGTTAGCTATAGGTGGAAAAAGCCTTAGTTACGGTGCCGCAATACATAAAAGGAAAAATGCAAAAAGTGCATCAGACGCATGCAGGCCATTTTACCAGTAACGGATGAGCATCGTCCCAGAAAGCTACCAGCCGACAACCATGCCACAAAAAGACTGTTGTTATGTAACAATTTATTGGCTAAGAGGGATGGCCAAGAGGAATGAGGAGGGACATAGAAAAAGACAGCACTAAAGCCATTACGGTCGACTCCTAGCCATGAGAGCAATCGTATCAAGCCAAATGAGCTCATCGTCTTTCTGACTTCAATCGAGGAGCCAAGGCGCTCCACCTCAAGCCAGCTACGTTTGAGGACTTTCATTCCTCTCGGCCAAGTCAATGCTTGGCCACGTCTCCACTTTTTCCATCCACAACTCCGGCGCGCAATCTACACATGACGCGGAAGCCGGTGGGCTGGCATACGTAACACCTGACCCAGCCATCGGAGTCTGGTGAGTAAACTAACGGTGCTGAGCGGTTAATTTCCCTTTCCTGTATCAAAACCAAAGTGTCGAACATGCTCATCATACACGCGTTGTTCCCACCAGATGTGAACCCAACTGCGAAGGGAATAGCGGTCGAACATAACAAGTCTCTTTATGTCAGCTGATCTAAGGGGCCGGGATTCACAACCGTGCAGTAGGGCCGAATATATCGCTGCATTGTACACTCTACCCTTCAGGAAGAGTGTGACGTCGCGCCGGTGCGATAGGTGGTGAAGGTTAACAAAAACGACTCTCTCTTTTTACTATACGGTTCGTGAGCTCATCTCCAACCCCACGGG
This sequence comes from Dicrocoelium dendriticum, assembly GCA_944474145.2. Lineage (NCBI taxonomy): Eukaryota > Metazoa > Platyhelminthes > Trematoda > Plagiorchiida > Dicrocoeliidae > Dicrocoelium > Dicrocoelium dendriticum. The sequence goes on along the minus strand of OX104064.1, from coordinate 203,240,050 downwards.
CGATGTTATAACTTCTAACGTAGTTGAATTTTTGGATGCCTTTCAGCTGACCCCCACCAGCAGTCAGCGCATGACGCGATCGCTGACGATATTGAAAAAATATTTTGCACTTCGAGGGAGCAAAACATACCTTGAAACCGTTGACAGCCAGTGCTAATTTACTTCAGTGCCGCTTACCATGTATGGGAGCTGTCACAAATGAGGGCAATATTGTCAGCATATTTCAAGCACATTCCAAGTCAAGGATTGGTTCACCGGGGAGCAGCTGCACACATTCTAAGTCGTGTATTGGCAATGCGGTTTCTGCACCTTGCAGTTCCTTCGGGCCGGCACACCCAGTTTCCATCTAATTCGGATACGATCCTAGTAATCGCATTCACCAAGGTTTACTTCAATGTAAATCGTGATCTTCATTAAGATTGCATGTCACAATCCAGTCAACAAGTTGTCTTACAAAATAACCCTCCAATCAGTCCTTAATCCTTGTGCTAAGTGTTACTCTTTGTGACCCGGTAGCCAAAGAAGTGGACTTTCCGGATACTGTTGGTTATTGGTCACGGATTCGGGCCTGCTATCTCCACCAGATGAAATCAAATGAGATCGAAAAGCATCACATGATGCAGTGTTTTCGGACGGGCAATACATACAATACTACATTTGCCATGATTGATTTGACGAATATGTTTATTAACGCAGACCCAACAAAACTTATTTATCCATCTTCTGATCTTATTTTTCACCTGCATTTCCGAATTTTTCAATACTTTACTTGCATTTCAAAATTACTGATGTCTTCAGAATTGTTCCAATCCGAGTAAACAAAGTACTAGAGTTGTTCCATTACAAACGGTCAAATTGGTTTACGTTCGAACATATATTTCCCTTCCGGTATGAAGATTAAGAATTATCAAGCTTTCATGAGTTTTTCGCAGGCCAGAATGATATGTACTCTGTTATTTATCCTATTTGCATTTATGTTATTTATCTCGTGGGCATGTATTTTCCCATGCACAATGTAGGGTGGCTATAGCCACTACTCGAATTCCTCCAAAGTTCTTGTGTTGTGATATTAAGTACATACTTTTTGTTGTCAGTGTTTGTGTTATTTTCATCTTCTTTGTTCGCCAGGACCCAGGCTATCTCCCAAAGTGACACAGTGAAACCTCTAAATTATTCAACAAAACCATGCAAGGTGCAATGCCACAAATCTACCAGTGCTTTACTCAGGAATGTTAAATGGGCTGAATAGCCTAGATGTCCATTGTTGTGTGCGTATGTAAGCAGAAAAACGATAGGGATTTGCGTACATGCAAGCTGCTGGCTTGCGGCAAGTGAACAAAACGGTTGATTGGACGCCTGCGGTTGCTTTCATGTACTCTGATTGCTTCGTATTTGGCTAGGCTGGAGCTGGCTTGTTTAATTGATTCAACTGAAAATCTCTTGAATGCAGGAGCTTCGTTAGTAGGGAAAGTGTCATAATTAATTACATCAAGGTTTCTACATACTTGATTTGTCGAATAAATCTTTTGTAACTTAAGGACCAACTTCTGCAGTATAGTGTCAAAGAAGACCAAGGCAAACTCGCCGAATAGTGCTCAGTTGCTGACTGGAGCGCAACCAGCCGTGCACACTCCTGTTCCATTAAACTTAGCAAAACAAGGCTTATCTAGTAATTGAAGGATTTGGAAAAGAAAGTGGAGCGATTTCTGAGTACTTTTGCGTACCGCTAGCAATGTTTCGTTAACGGTTGGACATGAAGCACGACTTGTCCTGAAAACGATGCAACATGAGAAGGACAAGGATTCAGATGATCTGGAGTCATACAAAATTTCGGCAATTTCTGCGTGGGCCAGATGTATAAGCGCTATCTCTATTTTACCCAAAAGAGGCGCTCAAATGAAAGTATCAAGAACTATGTTATGCAGCTAAAGTTACTGCCTTGTTCTAGTAAGTTTTGCAGTTTTATGACAATCTATTCCGAAATGGAATTGTGCTGGGATCATTGACGAAAAACCACCAAGCGGCAGTTGCAGTAACGGCAATTCTCGCTCAGGCAATGCCTTGATATATGCCAAAGTGAATAGTCAGCTGCACACCACATTCAGCAAATGCGGTCGCCAAATGACTTAGAGCCCTATGCTGTATCTGGTTTATCTGACGACGCTGCTTAGCGTGTTGTCAAGACGCGCAAAACTTGCAACAACTGTGCCGTGCAATATACGAGGAAACTAGATAATGTACGGCTTGGAGCCGAGTTTGCGCCAGATGTGGTATTCGGAATCCTTTTGTTCGGTCTTTTCAGTCTTCGAAGGTGATTTCACTCAATCGTAACACAACGCACTCGGATTCTGAACATTCAAACCGCAAAGTGATGGGACCAACGAAGAGTTTTTACGCAACTTGTTTGGTTGGTGACAAATGGCGCGTTTCCAGTTACACAATGGTGCAACCAGCAACATAATACTAGAGAAGAGGTGCTAAGAAATTCTTTTGCTACCTGATCAGAGAACCCAGCGCATGCGGAACCGTTCCAGGCTACACGAAAAAGCTTTGGCCGCAATCAAAGTAATCAGTCCTAAAGACTGCTATACACTCCAGTTGGAATACAAAGTCGTGGAGTAAGAAGTTACTCTGAATCTAGGCGGTGATTCCATCTAGCCTCTTGATTTTGTTCATTTTAACCATGATCTTTTTGTGCATGTATGTATGAAGCAGAGACAGGTATTAATGAGCAGATTCCGTCTCTGTTTAGCCTATGTTTGAAAAGATGTAAAGGTTCCGTTTAGTTGTCAGTTACTTCTTCAATACCACTGATTGCGCTGCCGACTGAAAGTGTACCGTTTGCCTAAGTGACAAATTCGCCAAGGAATTAAGTAACTTGATGCAATTGGGCTTAATCGCTAAGATCGAGGAGCTGACGGAATGGGTTAGCCAAATCAAGACTGGTAGGAAAACCTAAGGTGATTTGCATCTGTGCATGGATCCTAAGCCGTCGAATGAAGATATGCGCATATACAATGTATGCTGCAAACACAAGAAGAGGTTCTACTGCGTTCGACCAATGCAATGTACTTCAACAATATTGATCTCTCAACAACGTTCTGTCAGTGGTCCTAGATGACGAATCAAGTGTCCTAACAATGTGCACCACACTATTGGGGCATATACGATAGCTGCATTTACAGTTTTGTTGAACAGTAACCAGTGAGAATTTTCCGATTCAATTATTGCAGGTTGTCGATGATCTAGACTGTGTGATATGGGCAGCAGCATATGTACTGGTTTGCGGCTCGACCGACCGGAAACATGGCGCCAAACTGTACCACATTTTGTAGTGTTTGTGGGAAAGATCAAAAAGCTTAAACGCAAGAAATTTTAACACTAAAACTGTAAATCAATATATCCATATGAATAAAGATCGATCCCGGGAAAAAGTAAGTCATTGCAGGAGATGCCACAACTTAAGGACGTCAAATCTGTTAGTCTTTTATATGTCATGGTGAATTATGAGAGCTGATTCTTGCTAACACTTGCTGAAATCATGACGCGTATCCAAAGGCTGATTCACTCGGAGGTTAAGTTTTGTTGGGGGAAAACAGAAGGGCACTTTTATAAACAACAATCATCTTATTAGCTTTACATTACTACTTGGCTACTACGAATCAACTCTATCTTTGGAAGTGAAGCGTGGCAGCAGCCAGATCACACTAGACGCCGCTGTAATGCAGGATGATGAACCCTCACATTTCCGCCAGCTGGCGCTCAAGATTGCGGAACAGCGTTATGTACAGAGAGAGAAAGAGCTGCTCGCTGTTGTGTGCGTGATGGAGCGATTCAACGACTGGATCTTTGAGAGGAAGTGTGTCGTGCATACTGACCATTAGAATCCTTGGTCAATAGCCGTTAACCCGTTGCACAGTGTCCTTAGACGTCTTTAACGGATGCCTATCTTGCTCAGGAAAGACAAGGTGAATCTTGTGTGCACCACGAAGGAGCAATTGTTCATCGCGGATCCTCTGCTGATAGCCCCCAACAAGAAAGTCCTGATCGAATTAGTGCTCTTCTTCAACGTTCAGAATGAACTCGTGGTGCATGTTGGTTTGGTGTTCAGTTTCATCCCACCATTGTTTTGCAAAAAGATCCCGGAACGTGCTCATCAGGCCTATTTTTGTCTTACCTACGGCATTAGAAGAGCAAAAGAACTGATGTTCTTGAGCTGGATGATGACGTAACTACGAGATAACTTGTTAAATGTTTCAGTCCACCGAACACATAAAGCTCTACAAAGCCAGAGAACCACTGATGCTGAGTGCGGTTCCAGAAAGGCCATAGCATAAACTAGTGGTGGAGTTGTTCTGTCACAAAGGAGAAGACTATTCTGTCACCGTGGACTCCTACAGTGGCTACTTCGAGGTCACTTCATTCAACGCTACCACCACCAGAGCAGTCAACAACAAGCCTAGATGTCAGTTCGCCAATCTCAATTTCCAAAGGTGGCTATCGCTTGGAATTCGATAGTCATGGAGGAATCAGCCTGACATCAACTGCATCTAAGTTACTTACCGTTGTCGTCTTCCATAGACTGACAGACACCCGTGAAAGATAAGGAGCAGACCGGATGTGATCGAGGTCGCCGCTGTACTGGGCACATTTTCACCTTACGTTAATTGTTTGAGCACTGCCATATCTACTGGCTATACAACGTAATTGTGTTCACTGACATCAAAGATGCCTTCGTTTTGGTTGTTTGACAGGTCCTTTGTGATTGTCTACTGAGGAAAAGAGAGCCCATTAAATAAGTAAATGTCTTTAGAGCACTGTATGTGTATATTTCAAGCAAAGTGAGTATTTACGGCTAACTTTCGCCACCTTTCAATATTTCCAACCGTGTGAGACAAGATTGCATGCTGTCACCCTTTCTTTTCAACATCGCCATTAATGAAGCCAAGGAAACTGCCTACATTTGACACGTTTGGAAGGTGTGGAGCTGCTCCCAGATGACGGAATTTTAGACTTGGAGTACATCGACAACATTGCCCTTCTCTTTGACTGCTACCAAACGTGTCAACTTGCCCTAAATAAATTAGCATGGTTATAAATATTTTCTGACTATGCAGTGTATCCTGGCAATTCAAAGTGCTTCTCCAAGTTTGGCATAGCCAAATCCCTGCGCTAATCCTTGGTGGTGATCAGCTAGACATTTACCATAAATTCATCTACTTCGGTAGCTATATTAATGCCCGAGGGGTCGAAATGAGGTCACGAACCGTTAATTAAACTGAGGTGCTTTTATCAACTTCGACCGTCTGTGAAGCCGACGCGACATCATTCTCGCCACGAAGGGTAGAGATTAGAATGCAGATGTGCGTTCAATCCACCTACACGGTTGCGAGACCTACCCACTTAATCGACAGATTTAATGAATCTAGTTGCGATCGAACATGTTTGCCCTCGCACCATAGCTTACATCCGATTGGAGCACCAGTTGAGCAGTGAAGGTATTCGGCATCGCGCATTTGATGCAGGAATATAGCGTGAATCGCTCAGCAACGTTATATCACTCACATGCTCAAATGGCTAGACCACGTGTTAGGCGCAATACCTAACAAGACGAACTTCGTTTGTGCGATGGAAGAGGGGTATTGGAGGTTATGCCATGACTAGGTCAAAATAAATGAAGTCCCTCAATCCTGAGTGCCAGGCTGGGGCAATAAGTATGATAGACACCTTTGATGGGATACACCTGCTGACCTAGCGAAATGCCGCCCCTAGTAGAGTTGGTGTTACTAGATTTGTCCAAAGTACTACCGCGTATCCATCACTTAAAGCAAATTTTCTAAATTGATATGTAACATATGATTCAGAGACATTTATAACTTTTTGGTTTAATATGGTATACTGCAATGTTCTGTATTTCAAATTCTATTGTATCCTCCATGTATTACGGTACGTTGGTGGAGGTGTGGATCGCAAGTTAGGCAAATGTGCGCTAATGATGATAAGGATGAGGAATGAGGATGCTGATGAGAGGATGAGCTGGAGAAGAATGATCATGTGAGGATGAGGTTAATGATAAAAATTCTTATGCTTAGGATGACGCTGATAACGATGATGACGGGACTTCTGATGATGAAGAAGAGGAGGATTATGATAATGCAGAGGAGGATTCCAGTGAGGATGCTGACGATTATGATGAGGACGGTGATGATGATAATGATGGTGATGATGATGATGATGATGATGATAATGATGAAGATGAGGATGAGGATGATGATGATAATGATGATGATGAGGATGAGGATGATGATGATTATGATTATGATGATGACGATGATGATGATGATGATGGTAAT
>OX104064.1:203216847-203233413 GCA_944474145.2 Dicrocoelium dendriticum | reverse complement strand
TCGTGCAGGACCTTCACAATGTTTGTCAGCCAGCAGGTGGCTAGCGATTGATGACGCTGCTGATATAGAACGTCAGTTCTCCTTGTGTACGTCTGGTACGCATGATTCCTTACATAGATGGACAGAAATGCCACTGCTGTGCATGTTGAAGGAGTGTGGGCCTGCTGCGTTAATGAAACGGGACTTCCATCCACATGATTACCGGTCATATGTGCGTGATGCAACGCACCCACCCATGGTCCTTCTGTAGGCGCAGGCCTGCTGTGTCTGTCCTATGGAGGCCACAGTGATATACAACTCCGAAACCGGATGCCGCCAACCATTTCTCTTCATTGACTGCACTTTCGCTGAGGAGCGGAGAGGCAGACGCAGTCGTCCACGAAACCTGTTTACTAACTCACGTCGGTACGTGCTCCGCGACCCCCTTCCTCAGTCGTATTCTCTCATGCCCACTTTTTCGACTTTGCAGATTCACTTAAATTGGTACAGTATGTGTGAACGGCTGTATAGTGAAAGATAAAAAGCATAGAAACCCAAGCGCCTGGAATGACGAGCAGTGGCTTAAAGCGAAACTAGTGGTTTTGCAATCATCATCATCAATACACGTTAGTTGAGAATGAGACACATACCTCAGCTAATGTGCCGCAATGCAAAATATAATACACAAAATTGTACACTACAAAAAGTTAAAAGCAGGTATTATGTTGCGAAGTATTATATTATGTTCGTAGGAGATCGGAGTTGAATGGGAGTCTAAAAGGAACGGATGGACAAAGAAAATCACAACACCAACGCCATTGGGGGCCGGCTCTTCTCCATATCAATAAGTGTGTCCAACCAAACGTGTTCATTATCCTTAGGACCCCAACCAGGCAGTCGGGATTCACCAACCGACGCCAACTTCGAAGTGAGGGCTTTCATTCCTCGCGACCAAGTTATCGCTTGGCCTCCCCTCCTCCTCTTCCAACAGCACCCCACGGGGGTAGACAATGCACGTCGCGGGAGGCGGCGTGCTGGCATACACAACATGTGGCCCAGCCATTGGAGTTTGGTTCCTGATATAATGGTGCCAAGACGTTCACTAGCACTTCCTGCACCAGATACGCGACGCCACACAAGTGGATCTGGAATGCCAGTATCGGATCTCCAGTTCTGCACAAAGCTCTCGCCCAGGAGCCAAACATTTAATGGCTCTAAAACAACTTAGTTCAGAAGAGAAGGTGATTTTCTTTCATTCAGACAGAGCTTCGGTGCCATGGTTTTAGACAAATCAGTGTATATAGAAAACAGTATAGTAGTGCTGAGCAACCGTACCAAGTTCGAACCAGGTGACATTCCTAACAACCCAAGAGAGTTAGGGAAAAGAATAAACGCGGAGCTACAAAGCTTGTTGGAAGGAAACTTTATAGATGCCGCGACCGCAAAATCTGTAAGACCCAGGGGCACGCACACATCGCAGCTTTATGTGTTGCCAAATTTGCACAAGACGAAGGGCCCTCTGAGGCCGATTCTATTCATGAGCAACTCTCCAAAGCAAAAGCTAGTAACACACTTGGAGCCAGTACAACAATCGATGGTTAAACAGTCTGAGAGATACCTTCAAGTTAGTGGCACTTCTGGACGGCATCGAGTTAAGTAAAAAATGTATGGCCAGCATCGATATTATCACATTGTTTACCAATGTGCCACTAAACGAGGCGATCCAGTTTGTCTGTAATCACGTAAAGGAAAGCCAGCTAGAAGTGGGCGTTTCGTTCTCTGAAATAGAACGATTACTTTTGTTATGTGCATCGAATGTCGAGTTCTATTTGCAAAAACAATGCCATCGCCATAGGGATGGTGTCGCAATGCGCAGTCCACTCGGACCGGTGCTAGCAGATATTGTCGTAGCCCATCTTTAGAAGCAAGTGAGAGCAGAGAACAATACGACAGAGTTGTTCCCTAGATATGTCGACGAATTTTGCTAATCTGTGACAATGAGAACCAGTCAACCCAACTGGTTACCAAGTGACATGACCTACATTCAAACATCAGTGAAAACGGAACGCGAACAGCACAACTCGCTGTCCTTCCTTGACATCCTACTAGAGCGTAGAAGCGACGGTACGATACCCAGCACAGTTTACAGCAAGCCAAATTGCAAGGGACAATTTTTGTACTTCTACAACTTTGTCCCTAAGCGGTACAAACATGGACTAATGAAGACTGATCAACAGGGCTGGAAAAATACGTACTGCTGCCAAACTGAATCAAGATTTACCGGTGAGAACCCACACCGTAGTAGGTAATGGGGACCCGCCGTCCCACCTCGCTCAGTTTAGTGCTGTGAAAGCGGGAGAAAGTTTCCACGATACTGAAGCTAATATCAACCCTGTAACTGCCATTCAAGTGAGCTGACGTATGACAAGTAGTTCAGCGCCGAATGAAATCCGTAGTAACCCACCTATACCCAGCGGCTGAACCAGTACTAGTCTACACAAAGAATCTTGCCCTTATTCCGTCGGCTGACCCCCGGCTGTCAATCTCCCACCCTTCACACATACTCTGTCAATTTAGAGGTAGTGAAAGGCTAGATAAATGGGCATGACAAAACAACAATTGATGGTGTGTCGCGGAGCAAACACCGGCGTGGGTTAGTAAACAAATTTTCTCAAACGGCTGCGACTGCCTCCCCCTCCGCACCGAATGCGCTGCCAATGAAACGAAGTGACGTTCCATAAAAACAGGCAGCGACATCAGTCGCTAGACACCTACTGCCTACCAACAATTGTGTAGAGCCTGCACAAGCGTTTCTTGTTCTCTATACCATTTCCAAGTGGTGTTAGGGCCATATAGGTGACAAATTATGCTAACCCGATAGCAATTTCATCTGTTGTGCTAACAGGTTAGTCCTTCCGATGAATCAACTTGAGGCAGGCGACGGTGACACACGCGCACCGAAGTGCTGCGGTTGCCTTAGCCAAGCGCCACCAGCCACTAGCATATCAGATGCATAGGAGACATAGCAACGGGTACCCCCATACTGGGCACGGATGTGTAGGGAAAACACTGGAGCTCAGAGTTACTCGTGTGCTGCTTGTCAAATGGGCGCTGACGGATTGTATAACGTGGGATCCCGCATCCCCCGTCATGTAATCCGTCAGCTAGTAAATGTCTGAGGTCACCAATGGCAGGTTAAGATGCAACGAGGTCAGTGTGTGATAAGCAATTTGGGCGCGATCCACCGCACCACTAAAACAGAGCCAGAGGATCACTGTCTACTCGCATTCTGACACGGCTTACAATCGATGGTCCTAAGCTAAATCCCAAGCGCTTCTCTTTAAGATATATCACATGTTGTGGACACATGGTGTGCACGGAGCAATAGGCCCAATATGAGTGGCGCATTGAATCGCGGGGGGTCACAGATTACATTGGCCAAACCGTTGAATCGCATGTGCAACGGCAGACATAGACACCTCCATGGGTGCGATGACCGCAGCGCAGTGATGGTGATGGACGACCTATCAGCATAGGAAATAAGACTGTACTGCTTCTGAAATATGGCTTCTCTAAGTGCTTTTTCCACGAATAGTACGAAATGTGTTTCAAAGCAAAGTATTAAAATTAAACTGAGTACTGTTTAGTAAGAGCAATGAAGTTAATGTCCAACGAGTCCCGTTGGTTGGTAGGGTGTGGATCAAAAGTCCAAAGATGAAAGTGTTACAACAGCTCGGCGCACACTAATGCTGCGGTGATTCCATGACGTAATGAGTAGTAATGAAAGACGAGGTTAAGAATGTGATGTCTACATAGAGAGCGGCTTTAGGGCACGCTGCATGCTGTCACGTGCTTAGCAGGATGCGAGTCGAGGAATGGCTACCTACAGAGAGCAAGTAAGAAGGAGCCTCAATTGTTCCGCCGGTGTGCTTACTAGGCAGCCGCGGACAAACAGCGCAACGTCTCAGAGCATGGGGAGTTCGTGTCTGGCCATCTGGTTATGTATTAAATATCACAAGAGATCGTGCAACTATATGACAAAGCCAATGTTTCCGGCTGTAGGGCCAGTGACCACCCACTTTTAACCGGAACTAAGTAACTAACGGAGGGTGGATGAAAAATCTCGATTATTACTCGCTTCTGTGTGGACTACTATCGAACACTAAGATGGTGTTTGAGCCACCTGGCTGTCGACTAGGTTCGCACTCAGCAAGGAGTCGGATGTTTCAAGAAACCTTTCTTGGTCCCTTTTAATGTTATACTCGTATTGTTCCGGCGTCATGGGCACCTTGTTGCCACTAGAAAATCGACGGTTCGCAATATACGTTAACCACCTCAGTGCTTTGCGGATAAGGTCTTTAAGAACTAAGGAACTTGTTCTGGTTACATAAGTTAACCCCCTTTTCCTACCTGGGTAACGGAAAAGCTCTATGTGCGCACAACACGCTAGGACATGAATTTACATAATCCTCGAATCGTTTGCAGGACACATTCTCGGCAAACTTATCGGGAGACATAACTGGAGAAGCCGCGGATCAGGCCGAAGTATGAGTTGCGTTTGATGCGCGCGCAGAAGCAGCGCTAGTTGTTTGCATTCCAATTAATAACTAACCCTGTGCAATTCGGCTAGAAGTCTCCATACAATTGTGCAGCCACGAGGCACCCAAACACTGTTTGTTCGGCGCAACAGTGGATGTTCTCAAGGGTTGCAGCTCGGACTCGGTTAAAAAGTGTTCTACTGTTAAAGCTCAGACCTAATCCATAAGAATCACCGCAAGGATATCGCGGTTCTCACCGGGGAACTGAGCGCACCGGTTGGCAGGTTCGAAGCTACGGAACAAGTTGTCGGTAGTCTGGGTTGCCATAGTGTTCGCATGACGGATTACGAAAGAAAAAGTAAAACATCAGTAGTACGGTGGTACACAGTACCGACGGTTCGCTGCCGCGCAACCCCTACCGGTCGCACGTGGCCTATGGATACAGTGTGGGTTGCCCGGTCCCTAAGCAGGCTCGAACGCGCGCCGGCAGATTACGAGACAAGGTCATTACGTTTAAGCTGCGGGATTAGGGAGATCTATTGCCACAAATCTGTGCTGATTACGGTAGTGGACACTGGCTTACCACATCGTATTCTATTACCGTTGGCAACACTGTTTAGCTGACAGCAAACCAAGTTAAAGTATTTAGCTAACTTCTGACCAGGCGCATATGTATGCTAGAATTGCTCTGCGTTTTGTTGGCACCTAGCAGCATCGCCGGAACCAGCTTGAAGTAGGCAAACTTGTCGTTCCAAATAATCTGCATGCTATTCAGAATTCGCTATCTTCTATTCTGCAGAGCTCACTACTCACAGATGTTAAGGCGCATTGGACACATATCCCGAATGTCGTGTACAAATCTGCTAATGGCAGCTGAATGCTCACTAAGCGACAGCTTTCTGCTCAAATAGTTTAACGTATGGAAGACCACCGTCCAATACCTGCAACTCTTCGCAGAGCTCCGAACACCGAGCTAAAACAGCACACCATGGCAGATGGTGGTACCTGGTGACAGAGACGACCATGACCGTGCACTTTGCGACGCACCGCCTGTGTTCCATGAGGCATCCAGAGCTACCGACTTCCTTTCGGCATTCGCGCGAAATCATCCGAGGTATCGGTTACCCGACTACTGTTTCTACCGGACTGCATTTATCTCCGAGCCCATATCATCGTGACCGATTTCCAGCGTTCTGCCTCTCCCCACCCCAGAAGGGAGTAGATACAGGCTAGTTGCATGTGACATGACCGCTAGGAGGAGTGCGAGGTGCGGTCACATTCTAATCCGACTACAGTATTCATGCTCGTTGTTGAAATTATTAGTGTGAGAGGCTTCTCTGGCCTAAGCAGAAATGGGTTGCAGCCAGAAAACAGCTTCCACCTACGAGTCTAATTGTGCTTTCGGTGACTGGTACATTGACGGAAATACCGGCCTGCACAATGTTGAACCAGTTATCAAATGTACCGCCGTAACTGAGGAGTAAACCTCGTCGCCTAAGCGAATACACCATACTTGCCACATTGAATTCACTTAGTACCATAATCCTATTATGTGTTGGGATGCTGCTGACGATCTTAACCGAGGCCTTGACTCCCCACAGAATCCTATCAAACACTAGGTTTGTGTGGTGGGGTCGTTATCAGTCGCATTCGATCTGGAGGTTGCTTTACATCGTCGACTTCCAGCTACCTTAGTGGTTTGGTTAGCATCACTGATGAAACAGAGATGACGAACATAACCGAAGGAGTGCTGCAGGAGGTAAGAAAATACCATCAATTGGATTCCAGTGTTAATACCCCTGGAGGAAAAAGGTGATATGCACACCCCCACGGATTAAGACCTTGCTCCAGAACCTATGCGGTTCGTAGCCCCCACAGTCCATTGCCCTTGTGTATCACAAGTCGCCGCAAGGGGACAGCTATGTTCGGTGGCCACAAGGAAGGAACACCTGCACAAGGGGTTTGCTGCGGTGACGAATAGATAACGCGGACACGCGTATAGCTGACCGCAAACATTGACCAGAGTTGGGGAAATGAGGCAGCCAGTTTCGCGAGGTAGGCCGGAAGCAAGTGGTCGAGCACAATACCCAGGCGATTTGGAGGGGTAGGCATATGTGGGGTAGTGAAATAAACGGTCATTAACACTGTGAGCGTACGTTTTACCGAAAAGTAACAGCACGAAGTGGCATTATGCATGCCACCCAGGGGAAGTAAAAAGCAGAATAATGAAAACGTATGTGGTTGGAGAGGTTTAGAAGCACGCTGCTTGTGTGGTTAACGTGAACGTGTAAACGTGTCGCAGCTTTATTCGTATGTGGGAGTTAACCGAACCTAGTGGACAGCAAAGTGGGTTTGCCGCAGAGCTTTGGCAGGAAGTTATGTTGACGCTCTGGTTGGGTGGATGTCCGCGGAGCCAGCAATAACCCTTGAAGCTCTTCGTTTACAGTTGAAAGTAGTGGGCGAAGTTGATGTAAGCACCGGCACGGCCGCCAGGTACTTAGACGGCCGATTAGTAATCATGAAGAAGTTACACGCTATTCCGGAGTCCCTGAACACCCTTGAGAACAAGAGGTGACGGAAATCATTCGTGCTGCAGCTGCTGAATTTGGAGGCAGAAGGGAGACAAGCAGTGTGGATAGACGAAACCACTTTCAACTTTGTTGCCGGCGCACTAGGGTCCACTAGCTTCGTGGTGCTCGGGCGCAATGTATCGTGGCGAATAGTAGGGGTCAGAATGTACAACTTGTCGGCGCCATGACGAAGAATTGCTTGATATCTTTCTCCGTTTTTAGAGGCAGTTACAACAAGAACGGGTTTGCTCAGTGGCTGCGTCAACCGCTTGATACTTATGTTGCCGTATTCATCGAAAGCTTTCTTTTGGTTCGCGACAATGAACCATGCCAACTTATGTCGGAAACACGATCGCGCGTGATACAGCGTCACAGCCAATAGATGGTTCGGCATGTTGGAAAGAATTACGGTCGGGTTATTAATTTAGGAGATATGTGAACCATTTCTTTGTGAGTACAGTAGTTGTTTGTAAATGGAAGTGTTGTTACTTCCTCACTGTGTGCGGGCTTGGTACCCTATAAGCTCTGCTCGAAGTATGCGGTGCTCATCGCACTCGCTCAAAAGTAGCGTGCAATGTCGTGTAGTAAATCTGCTGCCTTTGCTGTCCAGTGAAACAACCCTGCGAGAGCTTGCGAACTCGTAGCGCGTAGAAATAATATGCACAGTTAGCAATGCTCGGGAATCAAGTATCCCAGTTGTTTGCGTTTGAAGCGCAGGCGGATAATAAATTTGGATACGGGTAGATCAGCGAAGTACACGGAAATATGCGAACATGGCCGCAGTGAGTAGAGAGTGTTGGCCAGTTGCTTAATGAGTCATAGCAGTAAAGGTGACTGTACGCTGCTGAAAATGGCGATCGATGCGGAGGCACAGAGCCAATGAGGACAGCAAAAATGAAGATGTGCACTAACACGAGGGAAAAGATTACAAACGATTACATTTCCTTTGCTTGCCCCATTCGCTCACACTGTGGGTTTATGGTGCTAAGTGCATTTAATCTGGAAATATGGCGCAATATTTTTGAAATACGCGTTTTTAGTCCTCTGCTGCTTGTGTTTGTACCTATGATAAATGTTTCGGCATTGTGCAGACCGACTTTTACGTCAATGTAACAGTCACAGAATGCACGATTTTACTTCTAGCTTGAGATTGCTATTTGGCTGCAACCCATTTCTACTTTGGCAGGCTAAGTATATCATCAATAAGCAGACCTTTCCGTTGCTCAAGCAGAGTCCGAGCAACGTGTTGCGGTGTATGCAACGGCCGCGATTCACATGGCAAGATTAACAAAGAATAAAACGACAAGACAGTGGGATTGGAGGCAGATGGAATGTAGCGTAAATGGAAGCGAGAATCTATTGTGGTTAACTAATCGGAATGGAACGAAAATGAACAATTAGGTGCAAGAAACCGAATGCAAGATCGCCACTGACTATGTCCTTGTGCCCTGTCTGATGCGGCCTCCAACCATTGGTGTAGACCATCCCGATGCACCCATCCACGAAGTCGGCACGCACCAGTCTGACCAAGTCTCTCAGTCAATTTCATGCCCCTATTCCACCTCATGGACTGGCTACCTCGCCGTTTCACCCAAATTGGTGCAACCACGGCAAATAATGTACGTCGAGGAAGCTGTCCAATGGGCATAAAGAGGACATGACCTAGCCAACGTAAGCGATTAAGATGCAGCAAGCACTAGAGTGAAGCACCAGAAGGATTCTTACTAAAAACCGGCTGGTTACCTCAGCATTGCTCACCGGGTGTTCCCACCAGAAATGAGCAATGCTCTACAAGCACCGGTGGTCAACCACGGCCAAGCGTATAACCTCTTCGCCACGAACTGTCCAGGTCTCTGATCCATATGGTAACACCGGCCTTACTGCAGTGTTATCCACCCTATATTTCACTGACATGCTGATAGCCCGTCATCTCCATAGATGGTTGAGTCTCTGGAAAGCCACCCTGGCCTTGCGAATACACGCAGGAACTCCCTGAGTGATGTGACCACCAGAAGTGACACAACTACCAAGGTAAGTGAACGGATCCGCCAATTCCTGTGGCTGTTTGGTGGTAACTAGAACAGGAGGTGTGTCGGTCCAGTCCTGCAGCAGTTCTCCGCACTTTGAAGTTGCAAAGCCCATACCGAAGCTTGCAGTGCCACGCGTCAGTCAATCCAGCTGTTTTCATCGACACTGCACAAGATCCAAGATGAGTTATGTCGTCCGCATACTCCAGATTTGTCAGTTAGTCACTTGGCACAACTACCACTCCGTTAGAGTCTGAAAGAACGGTGTCATTCACAATGACTTCGGTCACAATGTTGAAGGGCAAAGAGGATATTGGACAACTCTGGCGAACCCCACTCGTCGTGGGGAACTCAGGAGATCATTTCCTGAAATCCCTTACACGGCCTAAAGAGTCGCGGCATAGGAACTGCATAATTGAAAGGAATTTAACCGGCACGCCCTTCATGGATACGCATTGTTACAAGCTGGCGCGGTCAACGGAGTCGAAGACGGCTTTCGAGTCAAGGTAAACCACCGTATCCGGTCGTATGTATGTGCGTCTATGCCCTAAAACTTGGCGAAGAGTAACTATGTGGCCGCTACAACCACGACCAGGGCGGAAGCCGGCCTGAGTTTCAGTGCTTCGTTTCTCACGGGGACCAGTGAGTCGTCGGAAAGTGATACCCGTGAGTTTGGACGCAACGGAAACTAGGCCAATACCTTGATGATTTTCGCAGAAAGTACGCTGACGCTTCTGGAAGAAGGGAACGACAGGTGACAGGCGCCAGTCTGAAGGCAACTCCTCAGTGTTCCAGTCCGGTCAAAAAAGAGTCACCACCATCCTGCAGGAAATATGGAGGAATTAGGTCGGGTCCAAGAACTTTGTTTGCTTTCAACACCGCAAGCTCATGTCGAATCTCTTCCAAACTGGAAGGTGTCACCTATACTTCCCACGTCGGCCCAGGCGATTTAGGGAGCGGCCTTGTCGCAGCAGGCTTCCTGGACTGCTAATAAAAATTTTCCATCCATCGGGTCAGTCGATGACGCTGAGAATTGATCAACTGTGTCTCTTTCTCAGCTACTGTCTCGTTGGTTGCTGACATTCTCGTACCCGTGTTCCGGATGAGCTGGAATAGCACTCGGCTGTTCCCAATAGCACTGGCTTTATCCAACTTACGGGTCTTTACAAGCCACCAACATTCCCGGTCGATTCGAGGAATCCTTGTTAGACGTCGGTTCAGAGAGTTACGGGCACGTTGAATCCCGGTGCCCATTGAAACCTGTTTCCGTACTCCGGTTAAGCTGATCAATGCCTCAGAAATCCATTCACTGGTAAAGCGTCTCAAGATGGGTGCATAGCATGCATCAAAGGCATTGTTCATGGCACATTTGAGACGATTCCAGTCAGCGTCCGACTCACCAACCTCATTCATCAATGACAACTGGTGGGCCATTTCGTCATGATATTGTTGAATGGCATACTGTGAATACAACTTACATGTAAGGAAGTTAGAAGATAGGCGTTTCTTTGAAACGTGATGTGTGAACGCAAAGCGTGTTCTCGCTAGACCATGGTCGGAAGCCAACCATTTGCACCAAATTGACTGACAGATTTTGACTGATGTACGCCATCCGTAGCTGATGGTAAACTAGTCAGTTTGGGTCCAGGTCCTTGAGGAATTCGGTGGGCGACTTGTGACGCGATATGAACATATGTGCTAGAAAGCAGTGCAGCTTATATAGAGGCTGTGGTCGGCGCACAGTTGCAAGTACCGATCACCGTTATCTGTTCGGCGTGCATTGACTCCGAAGCGGCCGTTCAGGTTTTGTTCGTGGTCTGAAAGACGACCCACTTGGCATTCATGTCACCAGCAACAATCAAGAAGTCAGTATTCTTCGACATACGATGAAGAGATGAAAGCTGTCAATAGAAACCGTCTTGGATACCCTCTGAACTGCATTCAGTAGGGGCATAAGCTGAGACGATAACAAGCCACCGTGACTTTAGACGCTGCTTACTAACTCTACTGAAGGTTCGAAGTCGAACCGCACATATGCGGCTGTTCACCGGTATCCATTCGAGCAGACTGCATCTAGCATGTTTTCTGAGGGTAATGCCAACACTATAAATATCTTGAACAATTAACTCAGTATTACAAGAGACGCGAAGAGTGTAAATGTCGTTATCTGAAACAGAATCAGGGTGTCGAAGCTTTATTACGACGCTGTTATCTTGTACGCGTTTTTCGGCAACACAGTATACATCAGTACCATGAGGGTGAAGAGTGAGAGTCAATGCTGCACGCTGGTCGATCTGACCTAGAGTGCGGATGTTAAAATGACCAATGTGAAGTGAAACTATAAGCTTGATGGTAGAGCTACATGTATAGATGGCAACAGATGTAAGGTGACCGGCAGTCTCTTGCTCATTAGTTGGGGAAGAAGAGCGGGGAGAGACGAGAGTAAAACAAGACGTGGGAGTATTGTCGAAGTGGTCGAGAGGGCAGATGATAATCTCCGGCTCCCTATTCCGAAAACATGGATTCTGTAGTCGTAAAAGATACGACTGCACACCACACTCCTCCTAGCGAGCAAGTCACATGCGACTCATTGGCATCCTTATGCACAGCCATAGGTGGAAAACAGCTCAGCTACAGTGCCGCAATACATAAGGAAAGAAATGAAAGAAAAACCTACAACCGGTGCTGGCTAGTTGAGCTACCAGTACCGGATGGTCACTGTTCCAGAATGTTACCTGCCGGCTCCTATGCAGTAAAAAACTTTTATTAAACAAACTGTATATTATGCTAAGAAAAGAAGGTCACGATTAAAGGCGGTGGCGAAGTGGGCGAGGGAGGAACATAGAAACTTACCACATGAACGCCAATGAGGTCGGCTGCTAGCCATGTCAGCAAGTGTATACATCCAAACGCCTTCCTCGTCTTTCGGACCTCAATCAAGGAGCTGAGAGTCTCCAACTAAGGCCAACGTCGAAGTAAGGGTTTTTATTGATCTCGGCTAAGCCATTACTTGATCACTCCTCCACTTCTTTTATCGACATCTCCGGCGCACAACCGATGCACATCGCTGGAGGCGGTGGGCTGGCATGCGCTAAAAGTAGCCGAGACTTCGGGGCCTGGTGTTTGAAATAACGGTGCTGAGCGGTTCATTACCTCTTCCTGTGCCATAACCAAGGCAATGAACATGCTCGTTGCTCACGCGGTGTACCCATCAGATGTGAGCCAACCTGCGAAGGCACTGATGGTCGAACAACTAGTCTCCTTTTGTCTGCTGATCTAATGGGTCAGATTGCACAGCCGTGGAGGAGAGTTGAAAGGACGGCTGCAATGGACACCACCTGTAATGAAGAGAGTGATGTCACGGCGGCGCCATAGGTGGCAACGTTTGGCAAAACCGCTTCGAGCTTATGCTATACTGTTTTTGATCCCGTCTTCGATTCCAGAGAAGAGGATGCAACTTGCTAGGAAGGTGAATTTTTGTACAAATTCTAGCTGACCCGTACAAAGTGTCAGCTCAGGTGGCAGTCCATGCCAAGCACAAAGAAATATTTTGCACTTCGTCGGTTCAAAGTATAGCCTGCAACAGCTGACAGCCATTGTTAATCTGCCCAGAGCCGCTTGGTATGTTTGTGAGCTGTCGCAGATTAGGGCAATATCGTCATCATATTCAAAGTAACCTGTTTTCACTCCCTTGTGTGTGGATACGGGGCTGACCTCAGTAAATCGATAACGATGACACGGGCTCGGAGATATATGCCGTCTGATAGAAAAAGTCATCTGGTGATCGATATCTCGGGTGCCTCCGCACGAATGCCGGAAGGAAGTCGGTAGCTCTGGATGCCTCATGGAACACAGGCGGTGCGTCGTAAAATGCGCGGTCACTAACTTCAGCGCCTAGATAATAGTCCAAACCCATTATATATATATATATATATATATATATATATATATATATATATATATATATATATATATATATATATGAGAATGTGGCTGCGCCTAGTGCGTGTTACTCTGCTCAGGCCACAGATTAAGCGGGAATCCATTTCCCGAGTGGACGTTGGGAGGCGGTAAACGGCAGCTACGAGACATGCGTCGTTGTGTCTTAGTCGGAGACGGCACCAGAGTGAGTCGCTAACGTATGTTTCCAGATCATCAACTATTGTACATTGTAGATCGCTGCGATAGTAGAGTAGGACCCCACCTCCTCTGCTGGGGCGGTCGTTCCGGATGAGTGACATTCCGGCTATCTCAACCTCAGCATCAGTCACCTCTTGGTGTAACCGTGTTTCGGTAATAGAAATTAAGTCCCAAGCATTCTCAACCTGACGTAGTCGAAGTTCGGTAATTTTACTGAGGAGCCCTTGGGCGTTAGTTTACGCACATGCAAGTTTCTCAGAGTTAAGGAATGTTTCGGAGGTTCTACAACTCATATGTGAAATTTCGCCGACCAGTGAGTGGTCGGAGACTAACCGTTTTTTCGATGTGTATTTAGTGAAGGGTTTAACGTCTTATTCATCGTCCGTGTAGTTAGTCCCGTGTCTAATCTTCGAGGCACAGTGTAAGGTGTCTGGCCAATATCATCTTCTACAGGTTGTATGGGCTCATTCGGCACACTACTGGTGCATTGTTCTTTCATAGATCCTAACGCGTTTGGTTCTTTGAGTGACTTATAATCTCTAGGACGCATATCGTTGATTATCTGCAGCCGAACCTCAGATGGTAGCCTGCAACGGAACATGTAGCAGCATTTTAACATCCGTACTACCATATGTTTTGACTGAAAGACCACCTTCAACCCTCTCGGGCTACTTCCTTAGTAGTTCTGTGAGATACGCAGTCGTGACACGGATTTCGCTAACACATCATCCAAGCAGTGTTTCACGAATATAACACCACTGTTCTTTATCATGGGTTGTTATTTCGTGTTCATCACATGCTTCAGTTTCAGGAACCCCGTGAAGAAGTATGGTTCTGGTTGAAGTTCCTAAGGTGCGGTTAACTGCATAACGCTCGCCCCATGGGATGTCTGGAAAGATACGGATGGAGCAGCGTTCATTACTGAGACTACCTTTCGACAGTAGTACTGAATCTACTTCAGTGATGGAGTTCAACACAACGCGCAGAAGTCTTGGCTCACCGAAATGTTTGGAGTTGGAGTGTCGTGTAACACGCACTACGTGTACAGGTTTCAGTACAACTCGGATTAGGTTACTAATAATATTCCACTGGTTGAGATCATCCAACTGCCTACCTCTTATCGATGTCGACTTTCATTCTGGGATAGTGGAGCACAGTACGCTCAGTACAGGTAGTTGTTTCGTTACCCCTTTGACATGTCGCGGTTAGTGATTGAAGTACTCGATGTGCCGCAGGAAACCGGTGAAACTTGGCACTAGGAAAACTCCGCTACGCTCCACAGTTTCAGATCCAGTTGGGGGTGATGTTACTTTTAAATGGCGGCTCTTCTTGGGGGCAACCGTAACCCTACTTTCGCTCGTATCGGCTTGCTCTTTTTCTACACACTTAGTCGGGATTTTGAAAGTAGCCTTACCTGTATTTACTCCGACCGAACTGGGAACCGCATTAGTCAAATCTAACCTACGTGTTGTATTGGGACATCTGTTGATGTTCTGGACACTGGGTGGCGTGTTGCTTAAGGTGTTATTAACAGTTCTTCACGAGTTAGGAGCAGCAACCAAGGTGGAGGATTGGGTTGCACAGTCCGCTATGCTTAACCCAACCGTAGTGATTTTGGTGGTCACCATTTCCTCAAACTTGGCTAGTAGCTGGTCATAATTCTAAGATAATGGGAGCACGCTTTATATCAATGGGATCGATGCGCATTCCACACAGAACCATAAAGAGTCTGGTTTGTTTAATAACTTGGCCTGACTAGGTTTAACTCGGAGACATCTCGCATGGAAGAACTTGCAACAGTTAGGGCACAAAAGACTCCTCTGAACAAGTTTGGAACATGGTCCACATAGGTCTTTAGTCGGTGGCGCACTGGGCATCACGCTTGTTGAGCAAAAGTCACGAACCATTTGAATGACTCGCCCTCTATGGTAAAATGTCGTTCTGTTATTGGCGTTTTCCCTAAGGTCACGGTGTTCACGTTGCAGTTGTGTGCTTGTAGACTGTCGAATGTGTCAGCTTGAACGTGGGGCAGAATACACAAAGGTGTGATTGAGAATTCTGGTGGTCACTCCTATGGATCGCGCCGGGTGAATTTGCTTTGAGACCTGTAGCTGCACCAAGCAATGATGGATTTGAACGAGTGACAGTTCGTTCGAAAGCCGTTGAAATGTTCTATCGAGTGAGATCAAACAATGTCTCCGATGGTTGGAGTTAGGCAACTTTTGGCGCTTAGATATCGGCGAAACACTGCCCGGAATTTAGAATTCAGGGTTAAGTAGAACTGAGTATACTCGGGAAAATAGTATGACAATGTAGAGCTTGTAAAAGCACGACGAATAAGTATGGATCCAAAGGTGTGCGACAAAACGTCGCTGAACCACGGTTAAAAAACCACGAGTGCACAAGTGAGCGATTAGCACGCAACTTCTCTCCCTAATCCCGCAGCTTAAACGTAATGACCTTGTCTCGTAATCTGACAGCGCGGGTTCGAGCCTGCCTAGGGACCGGGCAACCCTCACTGTATCCATAGACCACGTGCGACCGGTGGTGGTTGCGCGGCAGCGAACCGTCGGTACTGTGTACCACCGCACTACTGATGATTTGCTTTTTCTTTCGTAATCCGTCATGCGAACACTATGGCAACCCAGACTACCGACAACTTGTTCCGTAGCTTCGAACCTGCCAACCGGTGCGCTCAGTTCCCCGGTGAGAACCGCGATATCCTTGCGGTGATTCTTATGGATTAGGTCGGAGATTTAACAGTAGAACTGTTTTAGCTGAGTCCGAGCTGCAACCCTTGGGAACATCCACTGTTGCGCCGAACAAACAGTGTTTGGGTGCCTCGTGGCTGCACAATTGTATGGAGACTTCTAGCCGAATTGCACAGGGTTAGTTATTAATTGGAATGCAAACAACTAGCGCTGCTTCTGCACGCGCATTAAACGCAATTCATAATTCGGCCCGATCCGCGGCTTCTTCAGTTATGTCTTCCGATAAGTTTGCCGGGAATGTGTCCTGCAAACGATTCGAGGATTATGTAAATTCATGTCTTAGCGTGTTGTGCGCACATAGAGCTTTTCAGTTACCCAGGTAGAGAAAGGGGGTTAACTTATGTAACCAGAACAAGTTCCTTAGTTCTTAAAGACCTTATCCGCAAAGCAGTGAGGTGGTTAACGTATATTGCGAACCGTCGAGAGCCGATAACACGATTTTCTAGTGGCAACAAGGTGCCCATGGCGCCGGAACAGTACGAGTATAGCATTAAAAGGACAAAGAAAGGTTTCCTGGAGCATCTCACTCCTTGCTGAATGC
>OX104064.1:203194146-203216348 GCA_944474145.2 Dicrocoelium dendriticum | reverse complement strand
CATAAATAGTTTCTAAATACAAATACCAAAACAAAAGTTTAGATGGCTTACCAAATTATCTCAATACCTGGATGCATCATGGTCAAAGAACAGACTATTTCCTTCTATGCGATCATTTCGCAATGCCTGTCGAAAGTTTCTGGAAAGCACTGTCTCTACCTGAAGCTTCGATCACTGCAACGAGTGATTTTTTGGTGGTTGTGACAGATGCAATAAATTCATCACAGGAATTCTCGGCAGCAGGTTTGAGACAAGTGGGAGTTATGTAAATGTTAGCCAACGATATTGAGCGGTAGCCATTCATACACCTCGGCTTATATTGTATGACTAAACGATTGACAAAGTGTGAGGCGAAGCAAAAAACGTTTCGTTCCACTTCACCAAGACTGGTTGGTGTAAATAAGTACTCCACCACCTCGGTTTCGGTATGTGCATGGGCAATCAACTCGATGGCAAATAAATTCTCCAACGGGTATCACTGCATCATCCGCTTCTTCATACCGCCAGGTTTCTTGCAACATAATGATCCCAAACTGCGAAAACGCTTCAGAAACGGATGTTTGGTAGTTCATTTAATTTCCCCATGAGCGAGCGGATGTCGGTGTTAAACAATACTGCGATACTCAACTCTCTCGATTTTTTCCTTCGAAGAGCAACTCTTTATCTAGAACGATGTTTTCTAATAGAATTCTTACACTTTTTATGGATTCGTTTCAGTTTGTTTCTGATAACACAACCGTCCGAAAGAGTAGTAGTTACGAGCGTAGAAAAACATAGAGATTCAAAATCTCTTGTGAGTAGATTTACATCGCGGGATGTGGTGAATTAAAACAATAGTCGATAGAACAGAATGTAAGATATGTGAACGTGGGTGCTGATAAACTAGAAAGCGGGGAATCGAAAAGCACGGCAAAATTCGAAGGCCACGCCAACTTTCACAAAGGTGTATCTCAGATCCTGTTCGTATGTTAAAGAGCTAGGACAAAATCCCTCAGTCAAAAAAGCTGGAATTTGCCGGTCCCTGTGCATAATTCTTGTGGCAGGCGAGAATGTTTACTTGTAAATAATGGGCCTTACAGAAGAGTACTAGGGTCATTGAATGGTGTAGGTAAAAGTTCATCACATTTAAAAGCACTCAGGCAGCTATCACACGTCCGAAAAAGCCCTATATTGCTGTTTCATCTTGACGAGAATCGTCAGCAGTGCGCATTAGCGAATTTACGCATATGTTGCATTCGTTTAACAAGGACACACCAAGGTTGTTAAACAAAAGCTGAATAGGGAATCAATATATTGGAATATGTTTGGAACCGACTGTGAGTTCATGTTTCCAGAAGGTTTTGTATACAAATCGGTTTTGGTAGGGTTTTATTGTGGCAACATTTCGCCTGGCCTGAAGAAGCTCTTGTGTCAAGGGCGAAACGTTGCCACAATAAAACCCTACCAAAACCGATTCGTATACAAAACCTTCTGAAAACTGAATAGGGAATGTTGCAGCACTCAGTCCTTCAGGTACAAGCGTTATCTGAGAACAATGTCAGTGAAAATTACAGCACGTTTGGGAAGCCCAAATCCTCGACATAAGTTACGCGTTCACGTTCATAACTAACGACCCCTCCGACGCAGTGAGCTTCTTTCTTTAACTCAATTAAACAAACGATGCTTAACTCATATGAATGTCAACCAATCCAGGTCCAGCGATCAAATTAGCTACACCCGCATCTCATTGGCTAGTAGGCTCGTTCGGTTGGCCAGTCCGTTCAGTCTGGTATGACACTCCCATTATATCCTCCGTTTTATCGTGTCCTTGAACCTCCATATTACTGTACACGTGGCCACTCCGCGTCATCTTTGTATCTGCGGCCATGTTCTCCTTGCCGCACGCCATCGGGCCATCCACACCCAGTCCCCACTGTTGTCTCCGGTTTCATCTCTGATGCACTCTATTTCTTCTGAACGTTTTCCCTCCAACTTTTATTTCGTATGACTTTGTGACGACCTTCGCAGTCACCACCTTTCTTCCACCGCTCATGACCATCGGGTGCTGGTCGAAGCTACACTTCCACCCACTCTGTTAGCAAATGCAGCATCCGTGCCCGCGGTCGTAGTATCGTTTCTGATTGGTCATTCATCTTCTCAGATTGTTCGGTTTCATACTGTGGAAAAACTGGTCGTAAATGTGTGGCAGATGCCGGCATCAGGGTTCTAGCTCTTCGACTGTATAGGTGCTGCACTGGGATCAAGTCGATGTCCATTGAAGGTGTGTTGCGATCCTCCTGTAGCGTGACGTACGGGTCTTCGCCCGTAGCTCTAGCCTTGACTAATAGTTTGACCTGCTTCACTGTGTACTCCGTCTTCCATTCGATTGGCTGTGATGTGGGCTGGTTTTCTGGTACATGAATTCCCACTTGGTTGCGAACATCTGGACCGCAACGCTAGTAAATTGCGGACCATTGTCGGAGACCAACTGCTCCGGTATTCCGTGCCACGCGAATTGACAACTGGGCTTATTGATTAATAATTCCGAGTTTGTAGTCCTGAGTAAATCGATTTCAAAATAGTCGCTATAGTAATTCACCGTAAGTACCTAATCTTTCCCGTTGTCACAGAATAAAGCCAATGCCAGTTTCTACTACGGTCGATCTGCAGGGTTTCGTGTGAACGGCCTGCCTGATAATTAGTCACATGATCTCTGATTTGACCCCCATATCTTGGTCAAAAGATCAGTTCGCTTGCTCGGTTAATGGTATAGTTGACACCCAGGTGAGCGCGATGAACGTATTTCAGCATTTCTCCTCCGAGCGACGACGGGATTAGAATACGGCTTTTCTTGAACAACACAATCATAGACATGGAATTCATCCCGAAAATTGAAGTAGGGTGTTAGTTTCTTCGGTAGCTGCTTCTTCGTTTCCCTCCAACCACTTATAATAACTTTCCGCAGAACTGCATACGTTGCATCTTTCTCTTTGTGGCGCCTTATTTCATTTAGACGACCTACTGTCACTGCCAGATGTTGTACTAGGTTTACCGCTTTGACCTCTTCTGGATTATGCTCAGGTACCCGTAGATGAGCCCATGACAGTGTGTCCGCGATGAACATCTGTGCACCAGGCGTGTACAAAATATCCACGTCGTACTTTTGGATCTGGATAAGCATACACTGAAGACGACAAGAAACGATATGCAACGGTTTAGTGGCTATCAACACAAGCAGTTTGTAGTCGGTATACACAGTTTTCTTTCTTCCGAGAGTATTATCGTCGAAAAGCTACACAATATAGACTACCCCTAGCATCTCCTCCTTAATCGGCGCATAGCGCTGCTCGGACATCGTGAGTGCACGAGTGCAGAAATCCAGTTTTCTATGCTGTAAAAGCACGGTACCTATTCCATCCTGGCTACTGTCACACTATACCTCCAAATACTGCACTGGAACGTAATATCCAACTACAGGCGCATTGCTGATAAGGTGCTTAATAGTTTCAAATGAGGTTTCCTGTTCCTTTCCCAAGCTCCTTTTTACTCCTTTGTATGTTAACTTCCTGCTCGACGTCATGATATCAGCTAGCCTAGGCATAAAACGGCTAAAATAATTTGCCATGCCGTTTAAGCAACAGATTCCCTTCACGTCGTTAGGTGGTGGTATCTCTCCTAATGCCTTGATTTTTTCTGGATCAACCCGAACCCGTTGGGTGGTTAATGCATGCCCGTGGAAAAC
Organism: Dicrocoelium dendriticum; assembly: GCA_944474145.2. Taxonomy (NCBI): domain Eukaryota; kingdom Metazoa; phylum Platyhelminthes; class Trematoda; order Plagiorchiida; family Dicrocoeliidae; genus Dicrocoelium; species Dicrocoelium dendriticum. The sequence goes on along the minus strand of OX104064.1, from coordinate 203,212,627 downwards.
CACGTCGTCTTTCCGAAGTTCAATTATATCACGTTTAAGTTTGATGTTATTTTGCACCCAACGCTGCAAGAAACGGTGAAGATTAGCTTCATGCTCTTCTTCCGTCGAGTCATGGATCAAAACATCGTCTGCCACACAGGTTACGCCATCTAAATCGTCTACCGCTTGCACCAATCGTTTTTAGCAAGTTTCACTAGACACCTTCAAACAAACGGTAAAAGCGTCCAACGATAACGCCTGAACGGTGTTGCACATGCCCTCACACGCAGGAATCAAACGTGAGATCCGGCTGTTGAAATAGCATAAGGCCGCAGGGACAGATAGAATTCCCCCAACCCTTATCAAATTCGAGGGACCTGCTCTAGTAGATCATTTACACGCATTGCTGGTGAAACTTTGGGATTAGGAGACTGTCCCGACAGACTGGAGCCGCTCCGTCATAGTCCAAATTTCCAAGACATGTTCCAGTTCGGAATGCGGCAATCATAGTGGGATTAGTCTGATCACAATTGCCTTCAAATTGCTTGCATCTGTCATCCTCCACAGACTGACTGGCACTAGTGAAAGCCAGATTCGTGAAGAGCAAGCCGAATTTCGTCGAGGTCGGGGCTGCATCGACCACAGCTTTATCTTGTGTCAATTGTTGGAGCACCGCCTTGTTTATTGGCAACCCACGGTTGTCGTGTTTCTTGACATAAAAGGTGCCTCCGACTCAGTCGATCGACGTTCGCTTTGGGACTATCTGCTGAGGAAAGGTGTGCTTGATAAATATGTAAACATTATCAAAGCGCTGTACGCGCATAGTTCGGGCAGAGTAAGGGTTTGTGGCAAACAGTCGCCACCCTTCAGTATCACCAGCGGTGTGAGACAAGCTTGCTCGCTGTCACCTTTCCTCTTCAACTTCGCTATTGATGAAGTCATGGAAACAGCGTTCGCTGGACACGACCTAAAAGGTGTGGAGCTACTTCCTGGTGGGCGAGTTCTTGACTTGGAGTACGCGGACGATATTGTCCTAATCTGTTTCCGCGCCACAAAGTCAAGCAGCACTGGACCGATTAGCACTGACTGTCTATCGTTTTGGGCTATGCTTTGCTCCATCGAAATGAAAAGTAGTTCCCCAACATTGGTAGAGAACCACCCCTGCGTTCACCCTCGGTGGTGATCTGCTAGAAGTCGTTCAGGATTTCAAGTACCTGTGCAACTGTATTAGCGCCCGTGGAATCGAAGCTGCGATAACGAACTGTATGTCGAAAGCTCGAGGTGCGTTTGCCAATCTCCGCCACCTGTGGCGCAGCCGCGACATTACTCTCGCCCTGAAGGGCAGAGTTTATAACGCAGCCGTCCGATCAACTCTCCTATATGGTTGTGAAACCTAGCCCATCAGGTCGACAAACATAAAGAGGCTAGTCACATTTGATCATCGCTGCCTTCGCCGCTTAGCTCATGTCTGGCGGGAGCACCGCGTGAGCAATGAGCGTGTTCGGTATTGCGTATTTGGTGCAGGAAGACAAAGTGAACTACTCAACACCATTATAGCGCCACCAGTCTCCGATGGCTGGGCCACGTATTGCGCATGCCAACACACCGACCCCAGCGATGTGCATTGTTTGCGAGCCGGAGGTGCAGTTGGAAGAGACGGAGAGGAGGCCAAACGATGACTTGATCGAGAGGAATGAAAACCCCCACTTTGAAGTTGGTGCATCACGACTGCCTGGCTGAGGTCTTAAGGACGATGAACACGTTTGGTTGGACATATTTGCTTATTTGGTTCAATGGTTCAATGGTGTATGATGGGATAAAAGCCTTCCCCAATGGCGTGTGTTGTGAGTTCCTTTGTCCATTCCATTCTTGCTTAGCATCCTCCTTCAATCATGATATCACTCGTTAGGCATAATATAACTTGTTGCGGCACGAAAGCCGGCTGTTAGCTCTTCGGAACAATGATCATCCGTTACTGGGGACTCAGCAGGCGTGCCACTGTTTTTTCTTCACCTTGTCTTTATTATTGCAGCACAATAGCTGAGGTGCTTTCCACCTGCAGCTAACGTGTATAATGATGGTGATGATAGTGTTACAAATGTAGTATGGAAACTGGATTCTTTGACTAGAAACAAGTGCCAGAATGCAGAAGACTGTTCTACCTTCGCGAAATACTTAACTTTGCCCAAACGCGGCAAAATGTCTTCTAGGGTAGGTAGCGCATAGCGCTCTCTTTCCAGTACCTCATTCAACGGTTTCGGATCAATATACACAAGCAGTTCACCCGTCTTTTTCATCCTGATTGCGACCTGACTAATCTATTCGGTTGGCTCGTCAACTTTAGCATTCATCCCCACTCTCACCAATTTGCTCAACTCAGCGCGGAACCTGTCACGTAGTGCAAATGGTACTCTCCTAGCCGGTAGCGCTATCTGTTGTAACAAAGGATCTAACGATAAGTGAGCGGTTCCCTCAAAATTTTCCAAACCCCGGCTAAACACAGATGAATACTGGTCACCATTATCGGTTTCTCCTTGGCAAACATGCGCGCAACGATCATGATTAAAAACAAAGCCAAGAATCGGCGTGAGCTCTTTTGCCACGACCATAAACTCCAGTAGATATGAGTCTCCGTCCCTTGGGTTAACCAGTTCGATCGTAGTCGAGTCTTTCAGACGAAATCTGGTACCATTCCAAAATGCGCAGGCATTCTTGATCCGATCGGATGTACACTCCTGGACGATGATTCCTTGGTAGAATGTTGACAGTATCACCCGTGTCTAATGAGAAGCGTACGGCGTTGATTTCGATCGAAAGACTTGCGTAGACACATTTTTTCGGAACTCTCCTAGACAGGTTGCGAAGTGAATGTGCTGCATATGCAGGGGACTTGTCATGAACGACCGCACTCACATTGGTTGACTGGCAGCAACGAGCAAAGCGACACCATTTTCCACATTTGGCGCATTTCCGTCCCCACGTCGGACACTGTTCGCGGGTGCTCGGATGTCGCGTGGCGCAAAATTTGCAGACCTGTCTCACGTTAGCAGCCTTTGCTGCGTCGCATCCGGAAACGGTATACGATTCTGCATCAGTTGCGATTTTCATTTGGTGGTACTAGTAGGTGGTATAGGACTCAATGTTGCAAATATCAACGGACTGCTGGAGCGATAACTTGCGTTGTCGCAAAAGCCGCTTTGTCGTACTTTCATCATTGATTCTCAGAGTGATCCGATCGCGTATGAGACTGTCGCCCAAGCATTTACAGAAATTGTAGGATCGGGTCAAAAGGTTTAATTCAGTGATGTACGCACTGACTGATTCATTTGGGCCTCTGTTGCGCGAAAGTAAAAGATAACGATGGTAGGTCTCGTTGGTTTGACCTTCACAAAATGCACTGAACTTTTCAATGACCGTCTCCAAATTGTTGGGATCTTTGCCTTTGCCGCAGTGTAATGTCTCTAGAACACGATGTGCGTCATTTCGTGCTGCGTGTCGAAACACGGCCAAGCGATACATCATCGGCTGTTAGTCCAAATGTAGTAATGTGCTCCTCCATAGACGTCAATTACTCGCAAGTTCCGTTCATCCAGGTTCGATAGGGCAGGCATCGGAATAGACGCTGGATATCCAAACAGCATCCGAGCGCCGCCGGTGGGGTTCCTCTTTGTCTTCTCTGAAACCATGTTGTAGAACTCAGTCCTTCAGGTACAAGCGTTTATCCGGCAAAGATATCTCGGCAAAAGTACAGCACATTTGGCAAGTCCAACTCCTCGATATAAGTTACGCGGTCACGTTCATAAATAACGACCCCTCCGAGGCAGTAAGCTTCTTCCTTTAACTCAGTTAAACAAATGATGCTTAACTCATATGAATGTCAGCCAATCCATGTCCAGCGATCAAATCAGCTACACCCGCATCCCATTGGCTAGTAGGCTCGTTCGGTTGGCCCGTCCGTTTACTCTGGTATGACCCACCCATCGTATCCACTTCGGGGATTCGGAGCACCAACTTTTAAATCTGAGCTAACCGCATACTCGGAGCAACACTAGACGGTGGTTGCCGTCTTCGTGAGTAGTGTGCATGTCCATCAGATTCGAACCCATGAAAACCAACAGATTGCGCTGATATCCAGCAGCTTATGCCACTGAGTTATGGTGGACATCGGCGGGCAGTAATGCTCTGGTCTTAATTTTATATCGAAAGTGTCGATATATTGTCATTGCTGACTACTTTCGAAAAAAGAAACTGGCATTTAGTGCTTTCAGATAGTTGATAGTATACATGATTATGAGGTCGCTACGCAGAAACCCAACTTATATTTATCAAAATCCCCTATTCATGGGAATCGGTTGTTTTGCGCTGTTTAAAAGAGTGAAAATATGCCATCTATTTCATCCAGATTCAGCATGGTGTATAGTGGGTTCGGAATCGAACTAGAATCACGCTCCAATCAAGCTAGTCTCGACTCGTAGTAAAGACACCCGACTTGGAATTCGAATGTTGCGGGTATATATTGTATGTCAATTGATGAAAAAGAATAACAATAATCAATTAATGAATATTGTATGTACAATCATCACATGCTCCGCAGCTTGAGTGCAACGCCAAGTTTCCGCAATTCGCTTGGGATTTCGGTTGCAATCTGGCGGATCACCTTGGAGGCTGACTCTGATCAGAACTCGCATGAGAATCTGAAACTGAATTGTCATTAGTATTTTCAGTGCACACAGAATCAAATGACAACTGACCGGAATCCTTATATAGTATGCAATCAACATGACGTTTATGTACAGAGCCGTCATCGAGGTCCTGAATTTTAACCATGCGACTTCCAATTTTGTTAGAAATGATTTTTGGTGAAGGACGTTAAGCCCTACCTCTGAAATTAGATACTATAACGGTTCCCAAGCCAAGTATTTTTGACCTCAATGGGCTGGATTTACACAATTTAGTGGGTATATCTTTAGTGGTGGAATGCGCACAGTTACGCTATTGAAGAAGGAAGTTATTAACACAGCGGCCAAGTTCATTAAAAGAGGTAGAAGCACAGGAGATAACAAAAGGTTTTAAAGTTGCGACAAGGTTTTCAGTTGACCATTGGATGTCATGAAGCAGTAACAATTGAAGACACGCAAGACTGCCGCCAATTGAAGCTGAAAAGTGTGAGCCATTGTCAGTTACAACAGCTAATGGGACTACTTCCCCACTAAACACTTTTCGCAAGGCACGGACGGTGAAAACAGCATTTGGTTTATCAGTCAGAAATACTTTGTCAGCTTTAAATAAGAATCCACCATCACAAGTGCATAGTAATTCTGTAGAAATGGTCCACAGTAATCCGTATGTATCCTCAGCCAAGGCTCGCATGTCATCGGCCATAGTGTCCACTTGGACGGCTGCTGTAGAATCTTGTGCTTACAATTCGGGCAATCAGAAGCAGTTCGTCGAATATCTGCATCTGATTCCGGCCACCAGTACAAGCATTGAGCCAAGGACCTCATCTTTTCAACACCAGGATGACCAGAGTGTAACTCCGTCGGAACAGCTGTCGGCGGAATAACGGCACGATCATTCACACACAGTAATCAATCAGGTGTAACACAACTCATCACGACGCTCATAAAACTGGAAACTTCTGTTTGAGAGAAAGAGACCATCCTCGTTTGAGAGCAGAAATCAGCGCCCCGTACTAATTTCTATTCCCTTTTCTAAGGCCTGAATGAGAGACGGTTCCTCGACGGTTCCCCGTCGAGGCAGTTTATTGTGTGAAGTTTAATCGTGACTTCTACTTTCTACGAACATTACACTTCTCACAAAAATCCACAAGTAACGTTCAAATTTACGGCAAACATTTCAGACATGTCCGGCGTTTGCAGATTGATGGTATTTAGAATTCCGATGCGGACAACTATATCGGGAATGCAATTTTTCACAAGAAACACACACAATCTTTCTGTAGACTTGACTAGACTTGACATTGTCAGCATTTTTCTGGGCGTGCGATTGAGCAGTGCTGTGAGGTTAAAACGCGTTAGCTTTGCCACTCTTTTCTCGTTTCCGCATGAACTCGTAGTTCCGTTGAGCAAAACAAAATTTGTTAGTCAACAGCAATTCTTTGGGATTTTATACTATCAGAAACATCCTGATAGTGCAGGCAGGTGGACCATGTGATTATAAGTCGGTATTGGAATTGATAAGAGCTAGCGCAATAAATCCGGATTATTTATGCCAGCAATGTTCGATCTCTCAGGTGTTCATCAAGCTTATCCCCAAACGCACAAGCTTAAGCTTGAGACGGAAGTTGGATGAAATCGCGAACAGACTAATTAGGTTGACGTATCAAAAGCTGAAGTTTTCCCATTCAACAACCACGAAATTTCCGGTAATATATGTAACAAAGTAGGTCATTCAACTTGTCGCATGATAACTTTTACGAAAGCTGAGGATAAGCCAGATCCTTCAGGAGTGAATAGGCCTCTAATCCAACAACAGTTAAAAAGTGAGCGTCTTTAAGGTCTTCGCAAAGGTTAGCTTTAGTGATCCACCTTATCTCAAATTTTTCCATGTATCCTTGTATCTTTCGGGGACATGCATTTACGTTTAAGGATGTGATAGTCGAATTCATTTTGGAATAAACACAGACCATGACGCCAATTATCGTGCGTTCGCAATCTAAATAGAATTAGGCTCCAACCAACCTAGCTGCGACTGGTAGTAAGACCACCCTATTGGAATTCGAATTTTGTGGGTATATATTCTAACTCAATTGGTGAAAATAATAACAATAATCAATTATTGAGTACTGTATGTAGAATAATCATAACTAACTATCCATATGCCTCACATGTTGTCAAGAATTTACTGCTAAATCGGTAGATTGATTAGATGGAATCAGTGATACAAGCAGAAATAAGCAGATTAATTTGCTGGAGTAGAGAGAAATCCTAGTTGCAGCAACTAGAAACCCGGGAAAAACTCAATGCCTATTTTTTAGGTTTTAGTTTTCAAGTGCTTTAAACTGCAATTTAACCAAATACATTTTAAATGACATGAGTTCTTTTTCTCCGTCTGGCGTTTAACCCTTGTATATAGGTCCTCGGAACAACAATAGCTTCAGAATGCCAAGCAACTAAGATCACCATAAGTAATTCAAGTCGCTTATTTTGAGCTACAGGATGGCTTAGACCTCCAGTGATTTAAATACAACGCCATACTATTGCGTAGTGCATGTCAGCGGTGACTCAGAATTAATGCCTACTTCTTCATAGACACCCGTAAACAAAAGTGATGGGCTCTGACTGCATAGTCTGGGGTTTCAGTGACGAAAAATAGCAAAAGCGTGTTGCGATGCTTTTCCAAATGCGACACTGCTTAACATAACCACAGGAAGTGAGTGCCATATACTAACTGCTAAAAGTTAATAAGCATTGAATAGTAAGCAAAGTAGTTATTGCGCGGTGATGCTGTCTGGAAGACTCGGTTTAGCCTAATGCTCATGCATTCGATGTTATCCTGCGGCAGAGGATAGATTTGATATGTTCAGTTAAATGATTTTTATTTTCAGCTCTTTTGATATATGTAACTTTATAAATGTTACTTTAATTCAGATGATTTAGCAGTGGGGCATTGAAAGTATAGACAAGATTACTGACAGGTTCAAGCTTAGCTCCAATCGCCTTTGATACTGCACTCGACATTTGATAACAGCCGATAAGAGAAAAGCATCTGCAAATATTATGCCATCCCTGTTGGTTGCACCATTAGAATATTAAGCCCATTCTTTGGTAGTTAATCATCATGCTTATCGAATCATGCTTATCATGCTTACCGAATAACAAGTACTCCCCTGTCCTCTTCAGACATGCTACCGTGAACTTTCAGCGCGTCTGTATTCGACGCTTGTTGCAGTTACCTTAGTATGAGTTTGAGCCAAAAAACAAAAATTTCTAAATTGTCAGCGAAATCTCACAAGCAACATGGTCATCCTGCTTTAGTTATATCACACAAATATTCTTCAGACTGAAAATTTTATTCCTCAAATATATCACTGTTGATGCTCATAAACACCGGGTGGTCTAGTCCGCGAAATTGACCAAAAGCTTGTAGACCACTCACAAAGCCGCTCGAGTTGAACTCCTTTTCTGGCTAAATTGCAGTTCCGAATAGTCTTCTACGCGAGGCCCTGGTACTACTATCCATCAAGGGATACTACTGGCTTGCTAGCTCAATCTCGCGTCAGTGTTCAGCTGAAGCGAAACGGTGTGTTTGTCAGCAACGCCGCCATGATGCTTCAATTTGACGTGGATCCAAATGGCACAATGTCTCAATACACTCAAGATGACTCACAGGTATATTTATCCCATGTTACTCAGCGGACTATGAAACAACTTGGTTGTGAATAATATCCGTTGCTTTTTGATGGTACTCTAGCCACTCTAGTCTAAATGGAATCAACTGCAACCGATTTTAATTGATATTAGTCTGAAGTGAAATCGCTTTCGTATTGATGCGGCAGCGATAGGCGGCGTTGAAACATCGGAGTAACGTATCATGGTATGCAAATGTATCACTGTACACCAGGAGAAGTACCTGTGCAATGTAATAAGGAAAATTATAGCGTCGTAAGTGCTGTATAGGGGGCAAGCGACTGATAACCGGGGTGTAATTATTTAGCAGTGTTGGGAAGAATAGCCGTATCGTTACGTTTCAGCAGTTTAATCGAAATATTCATCTGCCTACTGAAGGGACGATGCGGTTTTCTGTTCAAATGTTACCGTTGGTTTTAATGGCTAGGCGAGTACAAATGGTTTGATGCAATAGTTACTGACCACATCTACAAGAAACGAACGGGCTTAGCAACTTAACTGCTTCCACCCTCCCATGTTCATGACATTTACGTGGGGGTTTAACAATGATGAGTTGCAGCAACCAGTAGTGGTTCAATTTTAGCTCACTGTACTAACGTTGCAAATATATTAATAGTTAATGATAACAATATGTTGCTTTTAGTGTTTGAAGCAACAATTCGCCCTGTATGAAGTCTGACGGTGTCGAACACGTCCAGTCCTTTCACACATTTTGGCAAAGGTTTGCACCATATTCGGTGGAAGTGAATCCGCGGTAACGAAAATAATCCAGCATTCATCCCACGGGGATATGTTGCACTGGAAACTGTGTGGTAAAATGTTTAGTAAGCATTAGCATGCCCCGTACAATGACAAATTTTTAAACCTATTCTTATCGATACGGTTATGATAATAGTATTAAAATAGTACTTATGGTTTATGTAGACAACTTGGAACCCTTATTTACTTCAACTGTGAAACTTTAATTCTCGTCTCCTATCTTAGGTAACATTCATAATATTTGACGACGGACGCATCACTGCTCCTGTTGGTGCCGTGATTGATGTAGTATTGAAGATACGGCCACCAGCGGCAGCAAAGATGCCAGATAGCTTTCTCCTCTTTCAATGTCCAATGTCCAAAGATCTGTTCGAAGCCCAATGCAACATACTGCAAGTCGACTTGACGTCTGGAGCCGACTTTGTCGGTCTTACCAATGAAAACTTTGACAGAATGGTTTCAGAAAAGAAGGATATGCACAGAATACTTCTGGGAAATGTGGTTCAAACAGGTACCAATACCGGTTTGCATGAAGTTCGTTACCACTTGCTCATGACATAAATCAACCAGGCGTAATGAGTATCGGACTTTGAAAATATACATATATTTCTTGAATAAATGGGTAGTAAAAGCAGCATTTGATCACCGATGCAGGAAACAAGCCGTAGGAATTTGATTTGACCGTTTATTTTTTAAATTTTATGCATACAGATTGATCGTCGTTACGCAATGGGTTCAGGTTTCACTTTTGTACCAATAATTTTTAGAGCACTCCATTGGTGCAAGTGTTCGCACAGTTCTAACGCTAGTTAGGTCAGAATGACAAGAACTGCACTGCATAGCCTTTACAAAAAGTCATTATTGGTGCATCTTGTATTGCGGTTGACGGATACCCAGATCTAAAGTCAAAATCACAAGAAACATAATGTTTTTAGGCCAATAGTTAACACCATGGCCCTTAAAAAGCGGGGTGATTGTCTTAGAAGTAGGAAGGATTACGTGAAAACGGATTACCACAAAACTATCTCTGAATACACAGAAGCTGTGGCCTCAAAACAACAGAGTGCCAGATGTGGCCCAAATCATACAAACAGCGAGTGATTAAACCAACAACTAAATAATTCGAAAATTATACCAATGTAAATGTTAGAACACAAGGATGCGAACAGCACCATTTTCGATAAATCTCATCAGGCGTTTGCAGATATAAAATGGAAAAAGGAAACAGGATTGGCTGGTGAATCGAGGCAGTAATTGGCGGAAACAGAACGAGGTAGAACATTGCTGATTTAATCAATAAATTGATCCATCTACTCAGGAAACAGTTACCACAGTAAACGTAAGACCACATACACTCACACACATTTACCCGCGAGACTGAGCACACGTTCGTCGACTGGTTGAGTGACTAAGCCATCACCCGGCAGTTGTCAGCGTATGGAGTACAAGCTGTCTGCAACTATGTAGAGGGTAGAGGGTGCGCTTGAACAAGCGCCTTCTGTTTGCATAGCTCGGGTTGTGCTATCCTGATTGCAATGGCTTCGGCCGTCCTTAACAATCCTTTTCTAAACCCTTTGGGGTAACGACATACAATACTTTGAAAGCCTCGGCGATCCTAATTTGGCGTCCACTTTCGACTAGGTGTTCTAGGATATAACTCGTGATACATGTGAGAGTACTTTTCTGCAATGCCGTGGGACAGTGCTCCGCTATCCGTTTAGACAGACGCTTAGTTGCATATCCGATGTACCTCACAGCACAGGTGCAAGTAAATTGCTATAGAATGTCAGATTCGGACTGGACCGGGGACCTGTCTTTGAGGTTGGGCAACAAACGGCGCACTTTCGGCAATGACGTGTGGATAGGCAGTTGGAAAGGTTCGAGCTACTGCAGTGGACACACTTCTCTTCAGCAAATTGAATGCAATACGTAACTTAAATAGAAAAGAAAGAAACACATCTTGCTTTGGAACAGATGCAATCATTTTACGACGATCGTGTACCACTGAGTGCTTTCGGATGAACGGGACTGGGTAACCTTTTTCTTGCAGCGTTTGAAGTATACGGTTCTTTTCTGCTTCCAATATCTCTGGGCTACAAATTTTGGTAGCGCGAAAGAATAAGCAACGAACAAGATTCCATTTGTACTTCAATGGTACAAAGCTGAGAAAATGCTTGTATTGACCGACCCACGTCGCTTTCTGAATCACACTTCTTTCTAGCGTACCGTCTTCCTTTCTTCTTAGCAACACGTCCAAGAAGGCCAGTTTAGCATCATTTTCAATTCCACTGGTAAACTTTACCTGGTTCAACAGGCTGCAAACATCAGTGTCTGAATCACACAATAAACTTGTCGTCCACATATCGACAATAGAAATCAGGTGATGAGATGGGTTTCATGTGTCCGTGTTCAGGCTGATCGGGGAAAATGTCCGTAAGAAACAGTCCTACAGGAAACCCCATCACGACTCCGTCGACCTGTCTGTAGTAGATTCCATCAAATAGAAATTGTCCGTTGAAGGTGCATGGCATGATAAATTCCTTCAGTTTCTGCACCGGAATGGCCACACCTATTCTCTTTTTATTTAAATAATCACAAAGAAAAGTAACCGTCTCTATCAACGGAATCCTCGTCAAAAGTGACTCAACGTCGAAAGATAGCATTAATGTACCCTTTATTTTCATGCATTCGGCTTTTTTCCAAATTCGAAGGTATCCTCACACTGTAACTGCACAACTTGTTGCGTACCGTGTCAAGCCAATCTATAGTCCATTTCGCAACTAAGTGAAAAGCGGAGGTTGACATGTCCATTATCTGACGCAGATGAACTTGTGCTTTATGTATGTTAAGTAGCCCGTAAAGTCGGTGAGGATGTGTTCCAACTGGAGTAAGTCGTTCCAATAGTGCGTTATCTATCAAGTTCATGCGGTTCAACTCTTTCAATAGTTGGGTAATCTTGTGCTAATCCCGTGCGACCTTATCTTTCGGTACCGTTGCACGTAAGCATTTCCCCGTGTCCTGCAAAATGGAGTGTATCTTGGAGACTTACTCAAATTTGTCCATTGGTACCCATCCCGATACTTTGTCGGGCCTGGAAATCATCACACCTGAGTTCAATCGCAATTCCCTGATGGCATCAGTATGTATTTTAGTCAGGAGGTTATAGGATTTTGATTCGTAGCTCAGATATCATTGCGCATGATGAACCAGTGTGGTTCTGAGCCTATCCTTGGCAAGGGAAGAAGTAGACGTCAGCTCTTTCAGTTTTTGCATCAGGTATTCAAACTGGATCTCTAGATGAACCCAAAGTAGATTTTACGTTACTAAATAGTTTAATCTTGGTGTGCAGGGGAAGCGCCGAAACAGGTATGACCATTCATATACAAAACGTTCTGAAGGAAAACATTCCGGGTGTTTATCTGCTTGGTGTCCTTTGATTCCGGGACTGCCGACCACTGCGGCTTCCCTAGGGCTACCACAGGACATCTTATCTTACTGAAGGACCAGGGGTGGTTTCCTTTGCAACACCCACATCTCCATTCACGCACCCTATATACCCACAGGAAGAGGACCGGGAGACGTGTTTACCGTTCAGATGATTTACGCATCCATTGTCTTGATAATGTGTGAATGCACAGGTTTCAACATCTCGGTGAAACCTGCATAGAACAATGGGAAAATGTTTACAGGATTGGAGTAGGATTGGAATCGCAGGATAGTATAACCAGGAGTGTGGTTGCAAAAGAGAACTGAAATGCACGCAATTAACTGAGCATCGGAGAAACCGGTTCATAGGCTACTTTGATATCTTGATTAAAATGAAACATGAGATAGTGCAGAAATACCATCTGCTTGGTCTGCTAAATCGTGGCCTTTCGTAGGGATGAGATGGCAGAGCAAATTCGTGTCCAAATCGGAGCTCTGTGACAGAAGAGCATTGATGATCTTCCGGAAGTGGCAGTATAACCAGACAACCATATCTAAGTTTGATCGCTGCATGCAGACTGTAGGTCCTGCATAGTATCATGGGGGTTTGTCCAGAGAAATAGTACGTGAAAGTGTATCATTTGGCAATGGACACAGCCGAGCCCCTTCGTTCAGTCCACAAAGGATATGATTTTTGCCCAAGACAATAAACTTGCTGTCCTCTGGATAGGGTACGTGAGACTATCGACAGCAAAGTATCCATAACAAACTGGAACATCGTAACACTTTTATATTACGGATAACAAGGCCAAGGTTTAACAGATCCTTTAAGATAGTTTGTTTACATTATAAAAGTTCAACAAAATTTGATAACAGATTGAAACGCGCATCTGTGTACCCATCATATTGTCCAGTAACATATGTATATCCGGTTACCGAGATTTTGTGGCCGTTGGTGAGCACAATCTTTATCTGAGTCTTGTCCACTCGATAAACATAATTCACTTAGCAGAATTCCAAGCAGATGGTTCAATGCACTGTCAAGTCGTTTTTAAAATGGAAAGTGTGGGCGCAGAAATGACAAAACTCATTAGAGCGTTCCACAACTGACAATTTCAATGAGACTGAGACTGAGACTGTATTTAAGAGTAAGTAGAAAGTTTGCTGTACAACTTTAGCGAATTACGAAAAATCAAAGACATTTCGTTGTGAATTATCAGCATTTGTGTCTAGTCCTTTAATCGTTTATCCTTGCTCGGGTAGGTGTGCTCGGGTATTGGTGTCATTATTTCCGGTTATGCTATGTCTTCTTTTGATATTGACTGTGCATCGTTTCACAAAAGCACATGTTTCCGAAATAATCATCGATACGGGTTTTAAAACACTCCACAGAATCGACCTCTATTTATCCTTCTGGTAGTGTATTCCATAAGTTTACGATTCTTCGTTCGATACAAAGCTGATATAAGCGACAATTCGCTTTGAAGGGCCTAGAGCCAAAGCGTATCCAGCCAGTAGAAGAACAAGAACACTGGACAAGATGACGGTAGTGTTAACGAACAATCAGGAAGCTGTAATAATACAAATCCCAATAGCAGACCTTCCACTCAAGGCAGTTTCAAAGGAAATACAATTCGGTCCGAGACCAACAAGAAAGTGTTTCAGATCATCAACGCGATACAGAGTAGAGTACACTGGATATGTAGGATAAGTGACGTTCATGCGATTGGTCAAACACAGACCAGATGAAGGCCGGATGCGAGAAATGTGAATGTGAAGCATGATAATTACACTGCTCGTAATCAGTGCGAGAAAGCATGTAAACGCCTGTAGCGAGGGTACGCTGCGAAGATACTTGGGCTGATAGTCGTGATGATAACGCGAAGATAATTGGGTTGATAATTGCGCTCGGAGTAGCCCGTACTCGATGGTCGGAGAATGACTGAGCTGAACACAAAGCATCGAGAAACCTTCTACACTCCCGCCAAATTTCGGACGGAAATTACACCTTCGGAATCTTGAGGTACTCTGGTTCACCCCAAACTGCTCCATCCACTATGAAGAAAAGTAGGACTTACAACGGTACCCCTAAACCTCTCCACTTCGGTTTGTTGAACTCACAGTGGTCCTCCCTGAGGCAGCAGGTCCGAATACCCACCTCCCACTTGCAGAGAGTAGACAGCCGAGAATGACCCCTTAACCCATTCGCTGCCTTCGATAAGGCAGATCTTTCTAACGTCACGCTCAAACGCACTCCCCTTTATTCTAACCGACACTGTCCTTACAAGGCCCTCCTCGGAGGTCTTAGAACTCTCAAACACTGTCCCAACAGAGTGAATCCGAATAAACGAAAACCACTTCTCCAGGCCTAAACTTGCGTTGTACATTCAGCCACTTTTGCCTCAGGTGCATTAATGTGAGATACTCCTTGTTCCACCGTTTCCAAAACAGTGTGGCCAGGTAGTTAGCTTACCTCCAATATCGTGTGTACATGTTACAATGCGTCGCTGACGCTATTCCCTCGGTATTCTGTCTGAGTAACAGCAGATCATTAGGCATGAGAACTGGTTGATCAAGAGCGTCTTTCGTCAGCGGGGCAAATGGCCTACAGTTAATGATGCCCTCTGCTACGATGAGAAAAATAGACAGGGTTTCGTCGTTGAGAGTATGTTCACCTGCAATAGAAAGCTACACTCGTCATACTGATCTGATCATCCTTCCCTATATACCGTCAGGGTGAATAGCATTGGGTGGATTAAACTGCCACTGGACCCCTTTGCTTAAGAGCTCGTTATTTAGGTTAGCCTGGAACCAGTTGTTTAGCATTTGTCGCAACTGGGCTGCGGCACCAACAAAGTTGTGCCGTTATCGCTGTATATTTCTTCCGGAGTACCACTTTGTGAAATGAACCTCAATAGGCACATAATAAGGGAGTCGGTGTTCAAAGAGTGAGAGAACTCCAGATGAACCGCCCTCATTGGTAGGCAAATGAACAGACACCCATACAGTTCTTCTTGCTTTCGACAGTGTTTGATGGGCATACGACCAAACTAGTCGATTCCAACGTCTTTGAATGCATGCCACTCCTTATCAACCTTGGCTGCTGGCAAAGGTGACATCATCTGTTAACCAACTGTTGCCATTCGTTTATAGATGCAGGTCAATGGAGTTCGCAAACCCACAGGAATTCAGCCCCAGAGAACCAGTACTTCAGCCGAAGGCATGAAAACATGCCACGCGACAACAGGTCGGTTGGTGTTATGGGGACCCAACGCCCCCACCCGCAGACCCGCACAACCCAAGGGGACCAAACCTGGCCTGGTCCCCACCCACAGTCAAAAGAAGAGGTCACGTTTCAGACGCAAACCCAAAACTGGCCCGGTTGGCAGCTCCATGAGCTTGCTGGCCACATTCCAAGTCAATGCGGATCGCAGGAAGTTCGTCGACGTCCAGATTAATGGCCAGACCGTCCGCTTGCAGTTGGACACAGCTTCGGATATCACGATCATCTCCGAGAAACTCTGGCGATCCCTTGGTAGTCCACCAGTGCAGCCAACCCTTCAATCCGCCACCAGCGTCTGTGGTGGCCACGTGCAGCTAACTGGACAGCTGCATTGTACCGTCTACTTTCGAGGTGTCACCTTCGACGGGAGCTGCTACATCGCCAAGGCAAACCTCAATCTACTTGGTCTCGATTGGTTCGAACAGCTTGGCATGGCCGACCTACCTATCCGAACCATCTGCAGCGCGGTACAACCTCTGGTCGTACCAACTAACGAAACCGATGACCTCATCCGACAGTTCTCCTCAGTGTTCCAAGATGGTCTTGGCCGCTGTTCACGCACCTGCGCCGTGTTACAGCAAGCTCCCGAAGCTCAACCGGTATTCCGTCCTAAAAGGCCGGTCCCATACGCAGCCTTACCATTGGTCGATGCTGAACTTAAACGATTGGAAGATATGGGTGTCTTGGTACCGGTGTCCTACTCTGCTTGGGCAGCCCCAATCGTTGTTGTCAAGAAACCAAATGGATCCCTTCGCATCTGTGCCGACTTCTCTACGGGCCTCAATGCCGCTCTACAACCGAACTGCTACCCATTACCATCACCAAACGACCTCTTTACCATACTCAATGGCTCCGGAGTCGCAACCGCTTTTGACGATCAACACACACCGCGGTCTCCTTCAGTACACCAGGCTGCCGTTTGGCGTCAAGACCGCACCAGTCCTATTCCAGCAGACAATGGATGCAATGATCGCTGGCATTCCAGGAACGTCCGCATACCTGGATGATCTCCTTATTGTTGGTCACAACCCATAAGAATTGCGAGAACGTCTGGTCTCGGTCTTTAAACGGATCCAGGAATATGGTTTCCGCCTGAGAGCCGATAAATGCCAATTCCTCCTACGGTCAATCAAGTACCTCGGCTTTGTCTTCGATGCTAATGGCCGTCACCCCGACCCCTGAAACGTCGAAGCCATTCACCAGATGCCACCTCCCAACGATATTCATTAACTGCGCTCCTTCCTTGGTCTCATCACTTACTACAGTGCTTTCTTACCATCACTACACGATGTACGGGCCCCTCTGAATCAACTGTTGCTAAAGGATGTTCCTTGGCACTGGTCCCCCGCATGCGAGAAAGCCTTCCTGCGCCTGAAAACTATGCTCAGTTCTGACCTGCTGCTGACACATTACGATCCAGCCCTACTCATTCTAGTCGCCGCCGATGCCTCCAATTACGGAATCAGAGCGGTCTTCTCCCATCGCTTCCCCGATGGTTCCGAGAAAGCGGTCATGCATGCCTCCCGCACGTTGACGTCCGCAGAGAAGAACTACGGTCAGATCGAGAAAGAAGCCTTGGCTATCGTCTTTGCCGTTAAAATGTTCCACAAAATGCTGTATGGTCGACATTTCACCTTATTGACCGACCACAAGCCGTTATTGTCCATCTTTGGCTCCAAGAAGGGTATTCCAACGTATTCAGCCAGTCGACTTCAACGATGGGCCGTCATCCTTCTCGGTTACGATTTCGAAATCCGTTTTTGCCGCACTCAGGACTTTGGTCAAGCTGACGGTCTCTCACGCCTCATCCCCAAACATACGGTAAATGAAGATATCGTGATCGCCGCTGTCGCCGTCGAAGAAGATGTTCGTCATCAGCTTTCAGACACTATCCGCAGCCTTCCTCTTACAGCCGCCGACATACGTCGCGAAACTGCACACGATCCGGTTCTCCGCCAAGCTATCGCTTACGTTCAGACACGCTGGCCTAACATTACCTTCTCAGGGGAACTCCAGCCCCTATTCCGGCGTCGGGACTCCCTCTCTATCGTCGACTTCTGCCTTATGACCGCTGATCGAGTCATAGTTCCTGTCCACCTTCGACAAGCCGTGCTCCGTCAGTTCCATTCTGCACACCCTGGTATCAGCAGAATGAAGGCAATTGGTCGCAGTTTCGTCTATTGGCCTGGGATAGACAGCGACATTGAAGATTTGGTTCGCCGTTGCTCCAGGTGTCAACAAGCAGCCAAGATACCACACCACCAACCACCAGTCTCCTGGCAACCAACAGAGAAACCGTGGTCTCGAATACATATCGATTATGCTGGTCCAATTGATGGTACCTCCTATCTCGTCCTGGTTGCATGCGTACTGCTAAAGTTGGCCTGAAGTAGTACAATTAATCTCCCTGACAACCACCGTCAAACAATGAACGTGTCTGCCCAACGGCTATATTCTCAGTCAACATGGAGTTGCGCCTGATGTTCCTCGTGTTCCGACAACGGAAGGCAGTTCACGTCATCCCAATTTGAGGATTTTTGTCGCTCTCACTGCGTGCAGCACCTCAGATCACCACCCTATCATCCACAGTCTAACGGTCAAGCGGAACGTTTTGTCGACACTTTCAAGCGAGCGCTCTTAAAGGCTCGAGGGGAGGGAACTACAT
>OX104064.1:202994122-203189122 GCA_944474145.2 Dicrocoelium dendriticum | reverse complement strand
CTTTGCCAAAACTGCCGTCAGGCAGATCGGCCGGTAGTTATCTACTTTGCTTGGATTACCACCTTTCGGGATAGGCTTTACGACTGAGCATTTCCAGTCGTCCGGTGGTAGACCAGTGGATAGTGACCTGTTAAACAGTTCAGTTACAGAAGGTGCAATTATGGTCGATGATGACTTGAGGATTAGTGGGTGTATACCGTCTGGCCCAGCAGGTTTCGTCCTGTCAAGATTTGATAGAATCTTGCGTACATCCTCAATATTGCAGTCCATGCTGTTAAGTTCAGTTGGAGCGGTGCTCGTCGAACTCATTACAGACACCTGGTCACTTGCGAATACAGGGGCGAAGTGCGTTGCCAATGCTGACGCACGATCTGTATTCGAGGTTAGAGGCTGTCCTTCTGAGCCTTCTAACCCTTGGATATTGGCTATAGGTCTTAGGCGCCGCTTCACATATGCGAAGATCCTCCTGGGAGCCGTTTTTGCGGCAGTTGCAAGCTCCTCTTCGAAGCTTCTGCGTTTTCTGGTTTTCGCGTTGTTGCAGCGATTTCGCTGTACCTTGTACGCATTGTAGTCCTCATCAGAGCCGGATAGCACGAATGTGTTCCATAGTCTACGTCGCGGTCGGGCCATTTTGTTGTACTCTTTGTCCAACCAATGTGGTTTGACTGGCCCAACTTTCCGAAATTTGAGGGGCACAAATCGGGCGCACAACGATTTCACTCCCTCTTTAATGATAGCCCAACAGGTTTCGATAGATGAATCCTGTGGTAAAGACCAGTCTATCTGGCTCGCTGCTAGAATGAGGCCATTAAAGTCCGTCTTCCAATAGTTGAAGGTTGACTCTAGTGGGAGAGGATACGGTAGCGGTAGTTCTAAACTGCCTATGATCACTGAGTGGTCACTCGCTCCCAGAGGCTATAAGACTTGAATGTTATGTACACGCTGCTCACAGCTAGTCAACAGCAGGTCTAAGCATGATGGCGTCGCGCGCGCTGTAATGCGTGTCGGTTGGTTGATGTGCTGTGTGGCCCCAGTTTCAAATATCAACTCCGTAAACTTCCTCTCGACTTCACAGTGGCCGGGGAAAATTTCAGCTTCGGGCCACTGTATTCGGGGTAAGTTGAAATCGCCCATGAGTAGGAACATCGGACGACTCATGTGGTTGCGGACATGCGACAACCAGTCCAAACTGCGGCTCAGTGGGCTGCGATATACCACGCCCACGTGCAACTCGCAGCGTCTGAGGTGTATCGAACACCATAACTGCTCACATAGACCATCAGCGCTTTGATAGGCGCTCACTAGTCTCCCACACAAGGAAGACTTTATGTAAAGTAGAACGCCACCGCGATCATTTGATGGTCTATCACAGCGGAAGCATGAGTAGCCGGTGATTTCCACTTCTTGGGCGTTTACCTCGGAGTTTAACCATGTCTCAGCAAGGCCTAATACGTCCGGTCGCTGAGAGCTTACGAAGTCGTACAGCACATCGCGCTTGTTCATCAAACTGCATACGTTAGTAAAGGCTACGCGCAGACCGCGGTAGGACCCGCTGGGCGCGCCTGAATTATTAGCAACCTGTTGATCCGGATTCGTGAAGGAATCCGGGTAACTACCCAAAAATTTACAATGAGATTTGGTTCTCCATCCTCCGTGCGTCGCATTAGTTCAGTCATAGCAGACTTGAGGTTCTCTCTGTCTGCCGGGTCTAGGTCAGCGCGCACGTGGATCTTTAGACCCTTCAGTCTATGAAGACGGGACAAGAGTAACTAGAGACTTGCCTCTTCGACAAATGTCACCCTCATGGGCCGACATTTGAACTCCATTCTCTTTCCTAGACGGGTGATCTGCTGCACTTTGAGTCCGCCATCATTTACATCGAGCAATCTATTCATCAGTGATTGTAAAATCGACGTCATGTTCATAGCGCACCTGAGGATTGGAATCACCTGATTCAGGTGCGTGAAAGACCATGAGGCTAAGGCGCATCAGGTCATTAGATATTGGTCTTGGTTTCTTCGATGTTTGTACTCTCCAATCGTTATCCTCAGTTTGTTTATTGCAAACTGGAACTTTACTTTCAGCTGAACATATAGTAGGTCTTGAGGGAGAGTCTGATGGAACTTTAGTACCTTGTTTCCGCGATGGATGCGACGAGGTACTAGGCGTTGGCTGCTTCACTGACTGTGGTGAAGCACAAGGCGAGCTGGGCATTTTAGAGCACTTCGTTGTGCTGATCCGCTTGTTAGACGTGTCCGTTTTATTCTGCACAAGATTAGCTTGGCATTGCTTACAAACGGTCTTCAAAATTCGCTCTTAATGCCCTGAATTATACGAAATTGGTCTACAGTCAGACCAACGCACGAAATATGAAGCCTTGCGCTGCAGAGACTGCATGAAATCGCATTAGCTCTATGTCCGACGATCTTGCAGCAAATTCCACAAGGAGACTGCTTCGTCATTTTAAAAATAACTACGATCGATACGAGCAAATCGGTGTAATTAAGAGACACAGAAGTTATGCTGAATTATTACAGATAGTTACGAAGTATAACGCTAAATGACTAGCTAGAATTAATTATGTGAACTAGAGGACGACACTGTTAGAACAATAAAATCAACGAGATAAAATTGGCCTAACAGGATGAGGGCACGCAACCACTCAGATCAAAAAATCGCCAGGAGGACAAAAAACGAGAAAATTACGGCTAATATGTATCTAAATATATCACCGGATAACGCAGAATCAAATATTATATCAAACTATATAACTCACGACAAGATATAACAATATATGACACAATAATAATGAAAAAACTGGCCTGAGAGCGGAGCGAACGTATTTTCAAACCGAAGGCTTTGGCCTTGACCTTGATGATGATGATGATGATGATGATGATGATGATGATGATGATGATGATGATGATGATGATGATGATGATGATGATGATGATGATGATGATGATGATGATGATGATGATGATGATGATGATGATGATGATGATGATGATGATGATGATGATGATGATGATGATGATGATGATGATGATGATGATGATGATGATGATGATGATGATGATGATGATGATGTGATGATGATGATGATGATGATGATGATGATGATGATGATGATGATGATGATGATGATGATGATGATGATGATGATGATGATGATGATGATGATGATGATGATGATGATGATGATGATGATGATGATGATGATGATGATGATGATGATGATGATGATGATGATGATGATGATGATGATGATGATGATGATGATGATGATGATGATGATGATGATGATGATGATGATGATGATGATGATGATGATGATGATGATGATGATGATGATGATGATGATGATGATGATGATGATGATGATGATGATGATGATGATGATGATGATGATGATGATGATGATGATGATGATGATGATGATGATGATGATGATGATGATGATGATGATGATGATGATGATAATGATGATGATGATGATGATGAGGATGATGATGATGATGAGGATGATGAGGACGATGATGCTGATGACTGTGATGATGATGATGATGATGATGGTGATGGTGATGATGATGATGATGATGAAGATGATGATGATGATGATGATGATGGTGATGATGATGATGATGATGATGATGATGATGATGATGATGATGATGATGATGATGATGATGATGATGATGATGATGATGATGATGATGATGATGATGATGATGATGATGATGATGATGATGATGATGATGATGATGATGATTATGATGATGATGATGATGATGATGATGATGATGGTAAATATATTGCTGGGGATTATGATGGTGATGATTGTTATGTTGATGCTATATGATGATGATATTGATGTTGATGATGATGACGTTGGATTTGCAGTGAATGAAAGCTATTAGAGCTGCCTTTTGTTGCTTCATCTAATGTTTTTCGTGCAATCGTGCCTATGATTATTTTGATTATTCTCAAACGTTCAGCTAGGCAAAGTGCAAATCTTGGACTTGCTTAAATTCCGGCACCGACTTTGCTTTGTTTATTATCTGCAATAAGGTTGTTCCGAATATTTATCATTCTTCGCTTAAAACGGATTTGGTGAGCAGGTATTCGACCTTCTGTTTAATATCGAATGCAACCGTTGCTCCATTTAATTGCATTTATTCCCTCTTGTGATATCAAGTTTGTTACATGATAGTGAAAGCCTGATCAAGCCGGAAAGGGCATGTCCCTTTGATTGTATACACTGTATATTTGAGGGAATAGGAATGTAAATCTAGAAAACCCAATCGTACTGTAATCATAAATGTTGGAAAATCTGTCTGCATTGTTTGCTAATCTAATCTTTCTTCAAGTAATTATAAGGCACTATAAAATGTCTGACGTACGGTTTCACTCGATTAACAAATCCAAGATGTCATTGCTAGTTTGCAGTTGTTCACCCAAACGAATAGTGCTGAAATGCAAAGCCACCGAAAATTTACACTTGGTATAGATTTATTCTGCGCGAGTTGTTTTGGAAAAGTGTTTCAAACATTTCCCACTCTACTTTCAAGGCACAGGAATGAGCTAATTTGCATATCCAGCACCACAAGTTTGTATCTGTGTCCGCATATTTTACATAGCGTTCACAGGTGGGGCAGCGGCCACAAAATGGTGAATGCACTGAAATATGAAATACGGTGGGTCATGCTGAGGTCGACTCACACCCGACGATAGGACATGCTGTAGATTCCTGGTTCCTCGCACCTGTCTTGGTGCTATAATTATCATAAACTTGGAATGAGCCTGGTAGCTACATGTTGGGCCTGTTTGATAATCTGCTGTTCGCCTTCAGGGATTGGACAGTAGACAGGTGAGACTTACTCCAGTATTGGTGTTATGATGGAAGAGAAGAGACGAGTCGCATCCTCCTCAGTTCAAGTATAGAAGCTGCATTTGATCGCCTAAAGAATGTACAGTCAGTTACGATGTTCGTTTTGTCGACGGACTTTAAATCGCAGCACGAGAGTACATCTATGTCCATCACGAAATGTGCGGGATGTAGTGGCTGACGGTCGGTGACGTTAATTCAGTCTTCACTACCCTTCAGCAAGTGTATAAGTACTGATTTGGGTGGGTTGATGTGGAGGTGGACTTCCGCAGACCATATGGAGAAGAGATGGAAGGCTTGCTGAGGAAGACTGCTGTCTTCTGGTGGTAGAATCACTCTCCAAAGTTTCAGGTCATTTACAAACAATGCACTCAGCAATTAAAAAAGTTGAAGTATTTTGCTGACGTTGGTTACGAATAGACTGGGTCCCAGCGCCGTGCCTAAGGGTACTCCACTAGTAGAGGGATTCCAGCCAGTTAAATTGCTGTCTAACCGTACCGTCCAACGAGATTTTTCTCTAACCCCTGGTCCAGTGATCTACCAATACCGCGTACTCAGCTTGTAGAGTACATCGCAGTTTATCTTGTCGAAAGCGTCACTGAAATCAATTTTTATTACGTCAACAGATTTACCCTGATTTAGTGCCTGCAACTATTCATACCTTGTCATCAGCAGGTTGGTAATGAATGAACAATCTAAAATTAAATCGTGATGTGGGGCGTCAGTAGATCAAATGATTGTTGCGACTGTATTAAACCCTTCTTCACCATCATCTAGGCAGCCTTGGCGAAAATAATTGTCAGGACTATCGGTCTGTAGTCGTCAAATTTACTGGAGTCTCCACCTTTGGTATTCCGCTTTACCTTTGAACATTTTCAGTCGCTCCGCCATAAACGTTTGGATAGTGATCGTTAAACAACTCAGTCACTGATCTGAGATGATGGCCGATAGGGATTCCAAAAGCAGTGGGTGTTCTGTCAAACCCAAATGGTTTGCGGTCGTCAACGTTGGCGAGTAGTTGATTTACCTCTTCGACACCGAAAACCTACAGTCGCGTTCAGTAAGTGTGGTACATGTGAAACTCGGTACAGACACCTAATCATTTACGAACACGGAAGCGAGGTGCACTGCCAAGGCGGACGCACACTAAGTGCTGTAGGTTAGGGGCTGTGCATCTGAATCCTCTAGCACTGGGGGTCAACTGCTGACCTAAGACCCCGATTAACGTATGTAAATATTCTTTTCGGAGCGGTCTATACGGAGGTTGCTAGCTGCTGTTCAAAATACCGGCGCTTGTTTGTTTTTTGCGTTATTGTAAATATTTCGCTCTCTCCTATAAGCCTCGTAATCATCAGAAGAGCTTGAGAGGCGGAAATTCTCGTAGGTTGCGCTGCTGCATAGGCATTTCACCATACTCCTTGGTAAACCAATGCGATTTGACTGGTCCAACGTGCCAGCAAAACCAATGGCACAGACTGAGAACAAAGCCATGTCACACTCACAGTAGCAACAGGCAAACAGTCTTACACAGACGCAGCTTATGGCATAGAGCTTGAGTTACATCATCGAAGTTAGTTTTCCAGCAAATCTAAGCTGGCTCCAGCGGAAGGGAATATGTCAAAGATAGGTCCTTACTGGCTATGAGCATTCAGTGATCGCTCGATGCTGTTCACAACTTGTTAACATCAAGCCTAGGCAGGACGTAGTTGAGTGCGATGTTTTCGAGTTGGCTTGTATTTGTTTTGCGCTGCTCAGCTTTCATGTTCAAAGGCCAATAACTTTGTTTCGAATAAAATGTCCTGGCATGAATTGAACTTCAAGCCAGCGTATACGATGAAAATTGTAAACACCCATGGGTAGAAAATGGGGGCGACCCGTATGGCTACGGAGCTGCAGCAGCCTATCCAAACAACCTATAAGAAGGTTGCGTGAAAAAGCACCCACCAGCAGCTCTTCCTGTCTGCGGCGGATCGACCACCAAAGCTGCTTGCGCAGACCATCATCTCTTCTGTAGACGCTCACAAGTCGCCCACGCTGGGAGGACCTTATTTATTACAAGACGCGCAAGCGGGCGGTCCATACGTTATCGCAGGGGGAGCATGAGTAGCCGGTGAGTCCGATTTTCTGGAAAAGCACTCCAGTATTCAGCCAAGTTTCTACGAGTCCCACTACGTCTGTCGCACAAATGCAACGAAACAACAGATTTAATGGCGTTTTTCAAATGTTGCTAAAGGCTATACGCAGCCCACAGCAGGAACCACCGGGCGTGCTTGAAATATGCGTAGCCACTTTGCCTGCTTCGTGGAAACTTGTAACCCGCCCGAAAAGGTACGATGGTGAGTTTTCTTTTTCCATTATTATTTCGTCTCTTCAGTTCAATACTTGCAGACTTGAATTTTCCCTGATCCACCGGACGAACATGGAGCTTGAAATCTTTAAAATTATTTAGTCAGGAGAAGGGCAGCCTCGGACTAAGTTCGTCCACAAATATGATTCATATTGGTTGACTTTGCTGAGCAACTCAAGTTCCAAGACGGGTACTTGGCCTCAGTTTCAACCCTTCCTCCCCCACATCTAAAAATCTATCAGTTACGATCTGTAACATCTCGGCATCTTGAAACCGAGAATGTATATTAATATTATTGACATTAGAATTATTATGAGTGACGCACTCCATCTATTGAAATACCATATAGCTGACCGAAGTAGTTTTTTTACACAAAATTGATCTAATATATTTTTGAGCGGGCTTATATTATTATATTTGGGAAATAGCTCACTCTCAATTTGGAGTACGAACTTGTGCAATGGTTAGTCGTTTCTTTGTATAAGAGATCATAAACTCTATGTTATATTTGGCATTGAATCAATGGGTAAGAAAGATTGCATAGGACAGTTAATATTTTGCAAAAAGCAGTTCAAGGAACCAGTCTTCATTAAGCGGATATGCATGTATGATAAACTTGTGAAAAGCTATTGTAAAATAAACATAAAGGGATTAGTTTCAGTTTGCATAACGTGAATTGTTGCAGTAGGTAGAGATTTTTCTCGAAGTAATTTCAGTTTATGGAAAGCCATGAACAGCCCCCACAACGGCATATTTTGTGTACTTTTTCAGTATAATATAGGAATCATTCTGTACGTGTGAGCCAATGTCAAGAAACACTGAAACCGGTGAACAAAAGAATGAAAATCGCAAGGTTCTTATTCTCAAGCTTGATTTCTAATGGGAAAATAAAGATAAAACCTTTGCGCACCAAACAGAAAAGCTGCTAATCTTAATGGTCATATTAGTATTATGTTCAATATTTTCTATGGGATGCTTGAGTGGCACGATAAGTTGTGCACAAGTAAAGGAACCGTTTTTCACTTCAGAAAGTTTGATTTCAACTTAACGCCGCCTCTGTCATACCTTCTGATTATATTCATCGTACTTGTGCAGTCATTAGTGTAATTGTATGTATTAGTATACACATTAGTATATATCAAACCAGTTTGTGCGCATAAGAAATGGGAATTCTTTCAAACACCGTTGAATAATATTTCGCTGGTATAAATTAGGACTGAATCCTTCGGATGCAGGTTTACTTTATAGTTGCAATGAAGTAGGCTTAGGAATGCCAAATTCCACATAGCCGTTTCGGCTTCCCGCGAGCCTTAGTTGTGATTCCTGACATGTCAACATTTTGGCCACCTAAAAGTTCAAATTGACATCCGAGGCAAACCATAATTAAAGCAACTGGATGTATGGTAGCCACCCTAGTTTTGTGCGCGCTTTTCATTGCAAAACATAAATTATTAATAAGGTTGCAGATTTGAGCCATGAACCTGATTGTTATGGATAATGTTAAAATACTGGCGTGATAAGTCTTTTCTTTGATTCTATTATCATGTGCTGATGTGTCTAGACTCGCATAGTTGTTTGTAATGGCTGCATACTTGAAGCATCTCCATAAAGAGCTCGGTTACTATGGATTGCATAAGGACAGCAAATGGTCCTGCATTCTATGTTTACAGGTTACGGATTGGCAGATTAACCATGACAATGAAGTACTAGCATTTTTGAAAAGATAATAGCAATAGGTTTGCAGCGTTTAAGACGTTCATTTTATGCTGCCTATCAAGCCATCTAACGCTATTCTTTACTTTAGTTGCTTAAATTTGCACAATTAAACGATACCGTACTTACTTTCCTTCTGGGTGCATTTCTGATGATTAGATGGGTGTATACTACAATCTTTCAAAGGAATCGTTGAGTTTGTACAGAATAAAGTCCGTCGCTTTTCGGATGTAAAAACGTTCAGGAGTGTCAAACTGTGCGTTATGAACCTATGGCAAAGAAAAATTGATTCTGGATTATACATCAATCTTAATAACTCAAGGTACTGAGTATAGTGTTGGCAACATAATTTCATCACTATCAATTAAAGTTGTTTTTATTACTCATGCTCCGCCCGTTCATCTACCAGCAACAAGCGCTTCCATTCATCAGACTATAGACGTCACTTGTCAGTAAAAGCTCATAGAATCAAACATATTGCCTTACATCCGGCAACGATTTGCCGGATTAAGTGAGGCATATTTTAGTTCGAGTTAATCCATCTATTTGTTTATTTAATAGATCCTCCTAGTATAAATCTTACTCAAGTTTCCTCTCCGTGGCTTCAGTTCAATCTGCGTAAGTGGCAAGTAAATTTTACATTTGTACATAAAATGCTCTATGACATAAGCTAATTAAGCAGTTTAAATAACCCCCATGGATTTTTCTAAATCCCGAGTGAGCACGAATTTTATATTTCACACCAAAAACTTGAAAATAATGGACGATCATTGTAATTGCGCCATCTCATAATATTAGATGTGAACGTAACACTGAGGAAAGGGACAAAACGTTGCACGCTGGAGTGTTACATGCTACCAATAAACTTCAGCTAAAGGTAAAAATAAACTACTCATAATTTTATGTGGCTGGTTAATGTCAGACTACTAAATTTGCTTTCAAGCATAGGTTGTCAGGTGCGTATTACATAGTAATTGCATTTCAGTAACGAAAAGGATGAAAAAACAAGTATAATGCTATGAACATTTTAAGGAGTAATTTATGGAATTAAACTTTTGCCGTACCAATTTGTTCTTGTAGCTAGTCACACAACTATATGGATTGATGAACAGTTAACAAGGAGTTATCACGGGTAAAATTCAGTTGCCTGACAAGCTACGTACAATGATTTTCTTAAGAACTAGAAGTACTCAAAAGATAAGTAAACCATCAACATAAGTTTCTACCTGTTTAACTGCACTGTCACATAAAGATTTTGCACTGGTAATTTATTATGTACACACAAAGCAAAATGTGGAGGAGTTATAGTTCAATAATCAGCTCGAAATGAATGCCAAAGTATATGGTACTTTATTGGACTGATGTGAGTAAAACTCTATAGTGTCAGAGGTGGCACGGAAAACCATTACATTCAAATGTCGGTGCCTCAAGCACTTACCAACCTATTCGAGAAATGGGTAAATCATTCTACGGCATTCAAGCTTGTAAGTCGGTGTACAGTATTCAAACGTCCCAACTGCTTCAAGACGTCCAGATAAGCTGCGTCAACCCCCACACCACTGTCGACGTTTTCAGTCCAATGCGAGCAATAAAGTCGAAAGTTAATGACGCAAGACTGGTTCTGGCGAAATCCACTTTGTTCTGGTGTCATGATATTGCATCTCTCCAAGTAATTCATGTGCGCTTAGGCAGTACTAGACTTCATGACTCTGGATAACATCGAAGGGTATGTCGCCGAGCAAAATCTGGGCCAATATGCGCGCCTTCCCTGTTTATGGATGAGGGGATTATTCCGTGCTTCGAGACCGCATCTCGCAAAAAGTTCAACCGAAGCACTAACAGAGTAGATCCAACAAGTACATTGCAGCTAAAGTCAGCACCTTTGTGCGGATAAAATCAGCACCAGGTTAGGTTTGGCCGCGTAGGGAAAGTGGTATTTTTAGACTATCTGCAGTCTTAAACAAGATGTGGCTAAGTCCTGACAGTACTAAACGTAACGAAATGTTCCGGAAATTTGGACAGAATTGTTGATATATGGCGTTGGCCGCTTCCGTTACGGTTTGCACTGGTCCGCTTGGCTTGTGGACTGTTAAAATCCCTCATTGCGCTTTACGCGTTTTAACATATCCGTACGCGAGATTAGAGTTAAAACAGAACTTCCCAGTTAGATCCGGTTGATACTTTCGTTTATCCTTCCGTATCATATTCCGTAGTGCCTTCGCCGGGTTGGGAAGTCTGTCCGTATGTAGCAACCTGTGAAAACTTACAGTTTCGCCCCAGCGAATTTCTAGTCACCAAACAAATCCGCATTTTGCTTCGTATTAATAGATAATACTCTCATTGCGTACCAGGATCGCTGCACAAAATAAAGTTCACTAAGTTGATGAACTTAAAAACAAAAAATCAACCAGGCGTCATCAGTTGAGCGCTCAGCTAGAAATGATCAGTTGGTGGCATTAATAAGTGTGGTCAGGAAGCCTACTCTATAATAACCTAAGGTCTGTCTGAATATTCTACGAAATACTGTACACAGTAAATGCACCTGAACAAAAGGCTTGCAGAAACATGGAGCAAAATAACTAAGTATTAACAATGTAGACGGTATAGGTTCCTCGACCCATCAACTTGCTAGATATTTGACAAGACTTTTGCAGCCTCTGACTGGACGAACCAGTGCTTATGTGAAAAATTACTTCGCTCTTGATATGGCAAGTCTCGAAATCTTGCCAGATGGTTTGACGGTAAGCTTCGCTGTGACGTCACTTTTCACTAATGTACCCAAAGGTGAAGCGATAAAAACAGTAAGGTGTTGTCAAAATGAAGACGTCACTCTGAGTGATCAAAAAAGCTTACGGTCAACCATATAATCTAGGGTATGACAGTGTGTCTTAACATGAATTACCTGTTTTCGTCAAAACTGTTTAGTCAGAAACAAGGTCTCACTAAGGGATTGCCAATATCCCCTCAACTAGCGAACTTGTGTATGGAGGACTTCGAGAAAAGTGCATTAACGACCACCATTAATTTACCGACATTTTGCTGGCACTATGTAGACCGCACTTTGTACTAATTAAACGGGATAAGAAGGACGAGTTATTTGACCACTTAAACCTTATTAAAGAGGCTATAGTTTACTTCTAAGCTGTAATCTGGTGTCAGTACAATACCATTGCTTAATTGCCTAGAAAACCATATTTCACAAGCCAACAGATCCTGATGGCGAACTCCACTACACCTAGGGTCATCCGAAACTGGTTTACGCTGGGTTAGCGTCCGCACTCTTTTGCAAGGCACAGACCCTGTGCACGATGGAGGAGCCCAAAAAGACAGCGCGGTAAGTGTCAGTGGGCAAACAATTAGAAAGTAGTTACGCATGGCGGCTGGACAAACGATAACTACCTAATTTGCAAAACCGACAGTCAAGAAAAACAGGGGAGTGGATAAGTACGGTAAGAATTTCGTACAAGGAAGGCACTTCGGAAGCAATTCGGATAGTACTACCCAAGGAAAATATAAGGGGGACCCACTATCTAAGTCAAACACTAGGTTCAGCGCTGGTTAGCATGAAAGACCGCCGTCCCAATGATAGGATGAATGTCTTTATAAATTACATATAAGGACTGTACACGTGTCTATGTAGGCCAAACAGCGAAAGACTTACGCACACAAATTTCAGAACACAGGAGGCGCACTTAAATACCACCGGCAAATGCGTTTGAATACCAGGCAATATTAAGAGACTCGTCCATGGTTGTACATGCATTAGAAGTTGGTCACCAGATGGACTTCGAAAACGTGGAGGTCTTTAAGTGGGAAGCGGTTGATTTCAGAGCAGTTGAGAATTATCAAATCAGACAGCTGTGTGAATAGAATATAGGGAGTAAACCTTCTACTGTTTGGCTGCGATGTTAAGCCGGCCATCTCGACGAGCGTCGGTTCGTGGGTCAGAAAGAAAGTGCATTTCTACTCCCATTGGGACCAGTTTGGGCTTAATCGTCAATGCTATAACGTAAAAAGGAATACTTGGAGTATTCCCAATTTGGTTGAACCATCTAAGATGACACCACGAGCTGTGACTGTGATGTTACTTTGGCTCAAGTCTTGAGTAATGCGGTTATCTTTCCTGTTCTCTAGACTATGCCACTCCAACTACACACTGATTCACCTGGTCTGAAGAAGCAGTCCGCAGAGATGCCAGCGTAATTTAGTGTACTTACACAGGTATGTAATTGGCATTCACCAGTTTCTCAACTGCTTCCGTTAGATTTACTCGTTTTCATCTGTACTACGAAACGAACAATGACCAGGCTGGATTTTCTAACCTACCAGCACGAAACCACCTCCATTTTTCTAAAGCACTGCATAGTTTCCAATGAACGTATCCATATACATTTAGAGTGAAATGCCTTAGAAGAGTTACTACACGTTGATCCTATCATGGCTACTCTTACAACTAGGCCAAATTTGCATTTTGGTTAGTTCATATTCACTAAGCATTGAACCATTGTGGTTGTGCGCAAGTTGCTTAAATAACCAGCCGTCCAATTTTCCACAATTCACGAGGATGGCGGAATGGACAACGAGTCGGGTTTCTGCGCAGTCGCTCGACTGCACTAGTTGGTAAGGTGAACAAGCACATTTCGTTTGTTTGCGGGTTAATAGATATCTGCTCTGGCTGGCAGGTGTCCGATTGTAGACTGTCTGCTATTGATATGCACATCAAGAATAAGAGAACAGTGATTTTCTTACAGCCGTCTTGGGAAGCAGCGTTTAGGAACGAACATAAAACCGTTGGAATGCTTACAGATATCTATGTCGGAATTTGTTACCCATCTGAAAATTTGGCTGAATGCGATAACCTTGTGTGAGTAGATTTAAGCAGGACAGCCGTTTGAAAATGCTGGCGTCGCTGGCATGGTGCAACATAAATTTATTTTTCCCTAAGCTAGCTTAGTAAATAGCGCCAGTAAATTCGATGCCAATGATCGCACGGATATCGCGCTACGATAATTTAGAGAGGAAATATATCCGTCAAAATTGGAGCGCAATAACTACGCGTCTGTTAAGTTGTGTGTTCATACTGGGTCACTTTATATGGGCTGTTGGTTTTTATTTAAGTTTGTTCATTCTCCAGTATGACTGTTTTGCATTTTACTATATATTACCACACGTGGTTTACTTTTATGAGTGCCAAGTATACATGTTTTGGATTGCTCTGTGCAACTAGGAATAAAAGTGCGTAACTGAATGTACCAAAGGCATAAGATCACAGGATTTCAATTTTTTTGACAACAGTTACAGAAAATGAAATATTTTTATAAGGAGTTGGAAATTAAAGTTGTTTTTTATTTTGACCGATTGCAAAGTGAAAGCGTGCGGAATAAGAAAGTTAAATTTGGTGATCTTTAGTTTCATTTTCTCGGACTTTAACAGTCTTATTCCGAACGATAGGCAGTGTATCACCGCACTATAAATAACACATTCTAAGTATATTACAGACTTCCAAAGACGAGTTTCTTTGTCACCCTTCCGGATATTACAGTAATAACTAAATTCCCAACTTTCATAATTTAGGCTTAATACCACTCCATTTTCATTCCCTATTCTTTTGCAAGCTATTGCAATGCAGGCTCATAAATGGCGAATATAATGCAGCATCCAGTCCGGCGTTATTTATAATGAAATAAGATCAACCAGGAATGTATTCATATTTTTCTTTAAATTAACAAGTTAAATTGCTTGTTTCAATCATTCAAGCTTCTCTTTAACCAGCCGCGCATAAGTAATAACTCCTCATATGTTAATATCTGACCGCACAATATCAGATTCAACATCAATAGTTACGGTGTTTATTTAGAATTACAGCGGAAGCCGCTTTATTGAACATACTGGGCAATAAAACGAAAGGGCAATTAACCGATATGGATAACTTTTTCATAACGCAAACAACCATTGAATCACTGTACCGCATATCACTTAAATTGTAACGTGCTAAGAAGGATGAAATACTTGTAACTAAAGTCTACAAAGGACGTTTATTCAGAAGAGCATAAGCTATAGTTCAAATTAAGAACATAAAGCACATTACTTGGGTAGCTAAACGATTGGTGGTAATATATATATATTTTTGTGTAGAAAATAATCCAACCTCATTTTTACATTATTTTGAGCTGCTACTCCAGTCAGTTTTGCACTGGTGATGTCTAACTTGGACAAGAAATCTGTGCCTAGGCTACGCAAAATTTCGTAACTATACAGACTAATCAAACAGATCATTGCTTTTGAAGGCGGTACCAGCTGATTGCTGTTACTCACAGAGGCGTTCATCAGGTAGTACTTTGCATCGCTGCCTGCTTTCACCTATAATCGGTTCCCTAAGTATTTACTGACTATTTCATATTCAGCTGTTTTTAATGGCGATGAGCTCATCTGCATTGATGACTGGGATGTTGCGAGCGCTGAGTTTGTTTGCAAAATGACGGCGTCATCATAAGATGCATTGGATATCAGTTGATTGAAGACATCATGCTGCACTGGTAAATGGTCTGCAAAATTTTGGAAACAAATTGTATTGCATCGAGCAGAGCAATTTGGGCGCTGACATCCACCACTGACGATGAATCAGATAACATGTTTTCGATGTGATAGCAAATTCGGTACACAAATGCCTTTCTCTAATGGCTTTCAGGTTCGTAATCACACCTGGGTCGATGGATTGAAGAATGTTCGTAGTGTTGGCCGGCAAAAATTCCATTTCCGTGTTTTTCAGGCCCCCTACCTGTGAATGCGTGGTGGAATTATCTAACGCAACATAATTTTCGGCCAACTTGACCTAGCTCCCTGACTTATTAGAGGACCCACTCGGTGAATATTTCTTTCGTTATCCACGCATTGTTTAGCCCTTTAAGTTACAGACAGTGTTTCCACGTTCAAGCCATTAAAACAGTAATTTCTAAATTTTTCAAGACAAAAGCAGTTTTTGTTTGTCCTTGTCTGACATATTCTCTCAGAACGGTAAAGTGCTCTCATCGATGGCTTTTTCGATCCGCTGAGTTTGTCAGCAAAACACAGAAAGGTACTTATGGAGTTGCTTGGAAAACAAACCTGTTTCTTCTGTGTTGTAAAAGCTTTCATTATCAAATTCATTTAAAAGGCAATGGAGCTTTCAGCCAATATACAGACTGCTCTCTCCACGAAACTCTTTTCACAGTACGCACGTTTATATATAATTCGCTTTCTGTTTTCCATCTTTGCAACTTTAGCACTTGAGTAGCAAATCTTCGCCGGATTCCTCTACATTTTACTCCAGACGCGGGCCTGTATCTGTTTGGTGGTACTCACGAACCGATCTCCATTCTACCATGTAGTTTCAACTTCTTCATTATTTCCACATCCTCTCCTTTTCTGAGAGCTTTCAGTGCCGTGCGACAAATTCTACCGAAATGAAGTTTGCTGGAAATCAACCTAGCTAGGGTACGACGAGAAATGGGTAAGAAACGCAAATAATTCGCCTGCGAGGTTCTTTGTGACTAAGTTTTATTTTTGTCAATAACGTCCACATTTTCTGTTAAGAACGAATCATTTTCTGTTACTAGCCATACTTGTGTGAAACCAATAGAGTACTGACAGATGTTGTGCGGAAAGCGAAGCCGACTTTCCTCAGTTCCGGAGTTTTGAATAGTATTGAATGAGGTACGGAGTCTTTACTGATCTGTCAATAACGCTGCCGACATCTTTGTTGTTCTAGACTCGATCGGACTGGTTAGATCTGCGGTAATTATATTAAAAGAAATCGCAGCGTAAGCTTGAAACAGCAATAAGAACGCAGCCCAAGCATTTGGGCAATTATGTGGCGGGACGACCGGTCAAATGGCGATTAGATGGTAAATTTGATGTATGAGAAAGGTATTTGTATTTTAAATGGCTGAGCAATAAAGCAGGGCGGGCTATAAACCGGGTTCTACTGTAAATGGATTTAGATCTATTAGCTGTTCCTGACAACCTTTTATCAACAACTGATAATATCTACTTGAATGCTTTTTGGAAATTTGTTTTGCTTTGTCAAACTTAATGTACATCATTTCCTATAACGCCTTCTAATTTTTCATGTTTATATTCTCGAAAGTACGTTTGAACAGCTAAGTGGCTTTTTCACGTTAAAGTTTAATTGTTTGGAATAATTTACGAGTACAATCATATTCTGTGGACGACCGCAGAAATCCAAACATGAAGTGATCGACGTCTTGCAATTTAATAGTTGCTACTGAACATCTGCTGGTTTGGTCAAGGTAGGATTTGTGCTTAGCTAAAAGTCTAAATTTTGTTCATTTATTTCATAAATTAATTTACTTATTTTGCATAGTAACGCAAATCATCACTTTATCATTCGTGAATGAATAGCGGGTATCCTTCTGTTGAATGTTATTTTGCACTTAATTTGATTCCTTGCAATTAGCATACCAACACCGAACAAATAACAGATAGTATCAACCTATCAAAGTCATGCGTGTATTTAATTGAGCTATTAAAATTTTACAATAAATGCTTCTGGCTACTATAGAGCAAATAGTTCAACCCAAAAGAATAAGTTTTGAATTTGAAGGGGCGACTGGGGTGGAAGCGTGCAAATGATTTTGTCAAAATGCCGATGGTAAACAGGACAGCCTAAATACAAAACTTTCCATACCTTGCTCGCATAGCTGTTATAACCGCCCAATAATAAAAGCTGTTTGATCAACTTTGCTAAAATTTTTCATACACAATTTACACGCTTACTTTTTGGAACTATTAACTGCAAATTTTATTCCACGGATACATGTTAGTGCTTTTTATTTTGAGATGGAAAAATGGCTGCTAAATTTTGAAGTGTAATTTCAGGCGAGCATGGCAGTCAATTGTAACTTTCCCTCGTAAACTTATTCATGCTAATATATCACTTGCAATCTAGCGAAAAAACTAGAATATAGAATAAAAGCGACAAATTCTGGTGCAATTATACCACTCAGGATGTCTTTCTGTGTGTGGTCCTGGTGGATACTTGTATTTCTTTTGTAAATAGAACTACTCCGACAAACAAAGCTTTACCAAATACAGAAGAGAAATCACTACACACAACCAGTCCCAGGTGCAACCCAAACCTTTCATGTTGCAAACGTTATTCACCGCACTGACCAGCCTTAAGCCAGCTGGTCACAAAGCACAGCAGCAAACAAAAGATTGCTGCCATAATTTACTTGCAGTTGTAACGATTGGAGAGAAGAACATGTGCTATAGACTTAGAGCTACGTGGAAATGATACAGGCTGCGACAAAGTATCAAGATGGAACCTGGAGAACTATGTGGCAAAATAAAGCACTGCAAATAAAGTAACGAGATTAGGTTTACCCCGGCACGTCCGACAGAAATTAGATATACTCATTAAGCTCACAAATCTAGGCTTAATGAAATCTATACAGTAGCCATGCTACAAGGATGAAAGGCCCTAGTTAACTGAAACTATCCGATGAATTCTTAAACCCGGAGAACACTGCCTTCGTTGAAAATGTGCAACAAAACAACTTCATATTGGAAGGACATAATCAAATGCTCTTATTGGCCGGTGTGTAGTGAATAGCAAGGACTGCAACCACCCAAAACCGATGAATGGCAATTGATGCGCTTAATGGGTTTAATAAAAGAAGATACCATTTCTTTTAATTAGAGATGCCTGACTTACATGCAAGGCAAAAATTCAGGTGCAATAACTAGGACTTATTTGCTTACGTCTTGTTATAAATGGAACCGTTTCATCGGCCAATAATTCTATACAGTTAGGTGAATAATAAATTGTAAAGTCGCGCAGGCGATTGTTCGCTACTCTTATGCAAACTAAACGTTCTAATTAGATTTCATGACGCTGCAGCCTATTGATGTGACTTAGATATCGCAGCCGAGATGTATGAGACCGAGACTTGTCTTGCTCACTAATAATAAACGTAAACATGCAAGCTTCACTGCATTTCGAACAAGGTTTGAAAAGTCTCACACAGCAGCGCAATAACCATTTTAATCTGTAATGCGCCTTTCTACAAAACATCTTTGTTGACTAATTCTTAATTATCCATTAGTTTGGCTTGATTACTTGCATAGAACAATTACATCATCACGCGGGCAAAGTTTTAGTCTCCAAGTCTAAAATACCGTAGAAACACTCACCATAGTCTAATTATACCACCGGTTATTTCCTAGATCAGTTAAGTTGCAAAGAGAGATGCCAGACCTTTTCCTCAACGATAATATAAAATACGTGTGGCATAACTTACCTTAACAAATAAATGATTCTGTATAAATGATACAGTAAAAAAGGTAACGGTTAACTTGATAAAGCCGTTACTCCAAATGGTTATTCGCTATTAGATTAAACAACTTCAACTTGAGTATGATGAGTATGAGTAGGATTTCCCCCCTCTGTCAAGCGTGATGCAATTGAGAAGCAGTACCAATAAAAGAATTATAGCGCCCAAAACAAATATTATCTTTTGTGTACAATTTAGTTGATGACGAATTGTACGCTATTCTTTCTTATTTTAATCTCCCTTACAATACGTCCATATTGACAAACATCCGGCTCAACGCTTGACCGTCTTGTATGTTCCCAAGATAACCTGTTTCTCTTGTCTCGCTTCATCCGTCCGCGTCTACTTGTAGCCCATCGATATCAGTCCGCTATATCCGACTCCAATAGTCTTCTGATATCCGCGCTTAATTTCGCGCACCGTATTCGACTAGTATTTTCTAGTCCAACAGCATTAATCACATTTAGCATCTACTTTTCTTAACTTCTTTAGTTTTGGTATCAGCCGAATGCTACTGGGAAAGTGATCGCTTCTGAGTGGTCAAAGCTTAATCTATTTCCGTTTAACATGGACAATTGTAAAACCGTGCATGTCGGCCACAAGCCCACGTACGCCTATGAGCTTGGAAACCATATGCTGAACACGATGTCACAAGACCGAGACCTTTTGGAGGTAATCCAAGACGACCTCGGCAGTTCGGTACAGTCCATTAAGCCGTCCAAATCTGCAAACCAACATGTTGGTCACTTATGGACGGCGTTCGGGAGGTTCGATCCCTCCATCTTCCCCACAATGCTCAATGCGTATGTGAGGCGCTATGTAGAGTACACGATCCAGGCTTGGCAAGCATGGTCAAAACGCGATCTAGTTGCATCGGTGACCGTACAGTGACGGGCAACGAAAAACGTGAAGGATTTGCGCCACGTGCAATGGCATAGGCGACTGAAAGCCTTGAAAGTGTACCGCCGAAAATATCGCCGTCTACAACGTGACATCATCCTGGCTCACCCTGGTCAAGCTTGCCGAAAATTCCTGAAGCTTAGCTACGACACAGAACTGAGGGGTCAGAAATAAAAACTTGGCACTTAATCAAGTCGGATTGAGTGACATCGGAATTACTTTTCCTTTCGAGTTCGTCAACCGTGGAACCTTCTTTAGGTTTTTGACATTGCAGCGCAAACCCTACCCATCATAAAGAAACGACTCAATGATGCCTTACAGCATTTACATTACTCGTTCTAATTTATGTTCACTAATGAGTAGACGGAGTTGGGTATGATTCGATTTGGTTCATCGCAGTTAGATTTCAAAACACATAGGTAAGCTACCAAACCGGAAAATCACCAGCCGAGCGTTTGGCCCAATTGGGGCTCGTCAGTGGTGCCCATCCTTCGGTACCCTACTTGGGATTGACCGTATGGCCGCTAGAGGTTAACGCCAACAAGCCAGCAGAGTATGTCACTGGGCCATGGGGGAGGAAAGCCGGCAATTAAGAATGGAAACCTAACTGCGATATAGTCCAACCCATCCTCAACTACCTTGCAGTTTAATGCTCTGCAGAGGACAGTGGTTAGTAGTAAAGGTCAGGTCTTCCCTAGCCACAGCCGTGAATCCACGCAGCAATTTTGAATGCTGGTAGGGCTTTGATTTTTATCACTAATGTGTAGACAGATTTGGGTATGATTCGATTTGGTTCACCGCAATTAGATTCCTGTGCTGTTCATTGATTGAGGGCAAGACGCAGACAAACATTGTGCGCACAAACCCCACGAAATCGGGTTAGACCGAGATACCTGTGTTTTAACTTGGATAATATGGTAAGTCCACAGAAGCGTTTTTCACTTTTGTGTTATTTCATTGTACTAACGTTATTCCCACAAACCATACCATGGAACTTGTCAAGCCTTGCCTATTTTATCCGTATTATACCATTGTTCTATGTTTCCATTGAAGAAACACTGCTAAATTATGCTATCACATGTGCTTCACTTAACATTAGCCCGGCAGTAAAATGATGTACAAGCATACCGTTCGGTGAGTGAATGCGATAAACGGGTACTGAAATCTTGAGTCGACAAAATCTGCGTTCCTCAGGTAATTATTCTCAAAATCTATTCTCAAAATTTCCACAAACGCAATCTTAAGCTAAGCTTTTAACGGTCTATGTAGATAAGACCAAATCAAACCTCCCTCTGTTTGATACACCTCAACGCACTTGTAATGTTACGCTGACAGAAGACAAATGAGTGCAGCCAAGTTGTGAAGCACAGCGAAGTCTTCGGCTAATGTATGAGACTTAAGATACCGGTATTCACGTCTCGCTAAAGCAAAAGTAAAATTAACTGTTGATACCAATTAATTAGGAGCAGAAACCTTTGTAAATCATTGCATATAGCTAGCTTCGTTATTTTGATATCATTATGTTCCAGTATAAAATTTTTAAAGCCATGCTTCATGGTTTAACTCTGCGAAGTGTTAATTTCATCTGTAAGTTGAATATCATAATTTTAGTAGGATGGTTTATACTGGTTTATTACAAATCTACCAAAAGTATTAAATATTATCGACCATAAACCTCAATTTGTTTCAAAACTGTATCAATATATTTATACAAATTTGGTATACATCACGGAAAGTACGTTGTTGCAATTTACATTTCACGACAATTATTGTGCTTTTTCCATAATTTGACGGCGATTATCCAGAGGTAACAAATAGTAATTAGCCCACAACCACACAATTTCGTTTGTTGCTGCACAATGCATGCATTCATAAAAATATATTAGCAGTAGCAAAACTGGTTTACCAAGAACAACAGAACGTATTATGCTATGTGACATGCAAAAGTATACTTTCTGCTACCATTTAAGGTAAGTTTGGGTAATCCGGTTTTATAAAGTTATGCTTAAGGAAATATTAAAGATACACTTAGCAGTGTTTTACAAATTCTGTTGATCATGACAGTGGTCATATTTATGAGCAAGGTTTCTGTTACCTTGTTTTGCTTTTAGTAGCGTTATGGCTGCAAGGCTAATATAGTCCGGTTGCTCCAATTATTAATTTCCGCCTTTCATAAATAGTTCATATTAATTTGTGTATTCCCGCAAGTTCTAAGATTAAATAATTGCACTAAATCTTATCAAACGTGCTACGCAGATTTGAATTCTGTAGTTATCTACAGTTGAAATGTAAATTAATCACATAAAGGCTTATTAGTACGCATGCAAAATTAATTCCATTTCGAACCATAACAAAAGATATTGGCTGTATAACGCTCCCTGGTTTATCACAAAAATGATGTTATGTGTCTTTCCTTTACAAGTTTGTAAAGCTCGGATTCAGACTCAATGTAAGACTTTCGTGAGGTTATGCAATGATTTTGATGATCGACAGTGCAACTGATAAAAAAGACCAAGTATACAAAACAGGTGAATATAAAATATCTGTCCATTTCCCACTTTGTGATTCTTGTACTTACTACGCTAAGTATAGATTTGTTTTCTCTGGTGAATCTATGTCTCTTATAAAGCTGCATTTATATGTACTTGAAAGTTACAAGTTTGACCCAAAGTGCTTGATTGGCTAACTGATATGCTGTGCAGCTCATAATAGATAGCAAACCTAAGATCTAACATTATTCCACCACTTCTTTTCTTTTGCCTTACACTCAAAACATTTCTTTGTTACATATGCAAAGTAATAATCGTAATAGAACCTAGTTCCTGTTTTACCCAGTCTTCTGGTATGAATTTTTGTCCCTTTTGCATGAACGAGTAATTAGCGTCCATCGTAAGAATTTCCAAAAGCTTGACATCGGGTTCTTCGTAATATTGACGCTGTATATTTATATTTTCTGTACGAATATCGGATCAAATATGTTTTCGCGTGGTTAGCGCTTAAACAGATAACGTAATAGGTCATCTATTGAACTATAACACCTTCACCAATAATCTATTTGTTTCATCTTGTACAAGGAGTGCGGAAGTTTAAACATCAGGTGGGATTCAACCGATCTTGAAGGTAAACAAGTATGCTGAAACGTCAAATCTTGGTCTAGCGCACGCGATCTCTAATGAGATTCCACTTTACTTTAAAATAGAAAACGAGATTAAGTGGTAGGCTTTCCGTTTCGCTTCTTCCTAACACTGACACGTCTCACAAATAGTTCGTTTCCAACAGGCTTCACAACCCTATACGGAAATCCTAGCAGCATCAAACACAATGTTCCCGTCCCATTCTAGTTCACTGTCACAAACAATCGCATTTACAAAAAACCTAACCGTTAGACCCAAACTGCTTACCTTGGCTCTACTCACGAGATCTGATGCGCCAACGCGTTGAAAACAGTACCAGAAAAAGGAAACAAAGAAACGATTCCCGAAAGGATGAAACCGACGTGCAGTGCTATTCCGGGTGCGTGCTGTCGGTCTGGCTGAACCTAGATGTGATTAATATCTTAGTAGAAGTTGAATGTTAACAGTTCAAAGATGACCAACCCTTCTTAGACCCGACAAATTTCTCACCGTACAAGAACGCTTTCGGTTGACAAAGGAGCTTCAAATCGCTAGACCGCGATGTTGCTTTTCCGTTACATTTGCTACTCGTGGTACATCAGTGAGAACAACGACGAAACCGACGTCGTCACCCATCACGATATCCTGTCCAACCTCTTTCAAGAAAAAGACTGGCCTTTCATGGTGGAGCAGCCGCCCGATATTGCTTGGAGGGTTTTGTCGCCCAATTCACCATGCTAGTGGTAAACGCGTCAGAAATCAATGCCTTTAGTCCGATGCCACTGAGCTCATTTCTGAGGAGCCGTAATAGAAAATGCATGGCCTTAAGGGCCTCAGCCTGGCGCGCTCACAAAGTCGGTCCAAGTACCCTGAGTTGAGGTGCTTACACAACTCAATGAATCCACTGCGTTAAGTTGATTCCCAAAGACAAAGTCCAGCACTAACAAAACTTAATAGAAAAATTCATGACAAGTCCTAAATGGTTGTCTAGACAAGTCGACAAGCTCCGCAAAATACAGCGAGGGATCCCAGTTTTAGGTGCAGCCGATGGTCTGAAGCAAAATACACAAGATGCAGGCAACGTGCTTCGCCAGCAATTCAGCTACACTTTCTAGACAGAATTTTAATTTTGCCCTCTTTTGACATAGCTCTTATCGCCACCAGGGTTGAATCACGTCCCGTTTACGGCAGCAATTATGAAGAGAAGACGTATGTCATTGCACGTGCACAACTCACCTGGAGTGAAGGTCTTCAAACCGAGGTCATAAAAGACAGCGGCCATGAACCTTGCCGAACCATTAACTCGGTCCTTTCAATGTTGTCACGCTGAAATGCACGTTCCTTCAATGTGAAAATATGGGTTAGTCAATCCTACTCGCAAAAAAGGGAATAGTGCAGAGCCCTCGAATTACCGCTCAATCACTATTCCCCCGGTGTTTTGTAATTAATTGAAGGTATAATCGTAGATGTGCTCAAAGCACCACGGATTCCGCGGAAATCGGACTTGCATTACAAGCTTGATTATAATCGGAGCAAGCTGGATAGAATCTGCCGATTCCAGAGGGCAGTCCACGTCATCTGCCTGGACTCCTCGAACGCGCTCGATTTTTTGGACCACTGCATTCTTCTACACAAGCTTCGAAGCTATGAACTCGGTGACTATGTGTTCGATGAGATCGGCGTCTTCCTCATTCAATTGCAGCTGAATGAGAGAGTCCGCAGCTCATATCCGAGCAAACTGAGTTCCAGTGTGACTTGCTGCAAGGAACGGTACTAGGTTACTTTTATTCCCAGTGTTCATTACCGTTCTTGCGAGCCCACTGTAGTCGAATATCTTACTAGCTGCGGGTGATAGTAAAAGTTGGCATGACATCACGATAGCGGATGACCACACAACGTTGTAGAGCGATCTCGACAGGACTTATACGTGGTAATCCGATAACCTGGACCAGTTCAACTTGGCAAAGTACAAGTTCATGCGCATACGTCATCAGCTGACACGTGAATGTCGACTTGGAGACCAGCAGTTGAAACGTGCTTCCCAGTAAAGAGGCCGCTGAATGTTCGTGCAGGATGATTTTGGCTGCTCGATACAGGATGAAAGATCATCAAAAAGAGCCAGACAAATTCTTAGAATATTACGGTGGGTTTTCGAACATTTCGAGCCATTATTCTTGCAGCAAATATTTGACGCTTAGTTGAGTCCCCACATGGGATATGCGATCCAGTCACTTGAAGCTCCCCTATGTAGAGCAACCAAACGCGTTAAAGGATTGTTTCCTCTCCCCTAGTTGTGCGGACTGCAGTTCCTGAGATTGTACAGTTG
Source organism: Dicrocoelium dendriticum (assembly GCA_944474145.2). NCBI lineage: Eukaryota > Metazoa > Platyhelminthes > Trematoda > Plagiorchiida > Dicrocoeliidae > Dicrocoelium > Dicrocoelium dendriticum. The sequence goes on along the minus strand of OX104064.1, from coordinate 203,163,501 downwards.
TGAATATCGACATCACCGATGAGATCTCATCATGGTTTAGTTAATACTTACAAACCCTAATCACCCATGCTGCACTCTGTAGCAGTTGAGCCAACATAACATCCTGAGAGGCCATCAGCTCAAACTAGCCACTCATTACAGTCGACTTGGTTGTTGACCAAAGCTTTTCTTTCTCCTGGTGTCTTCGGCCTGGAACGCCCTTCCGACACATGTCATCCTTGCCCCCATTTTAACGCATCTCAAAAAATGCTCGATGACACTCCCACTCGTATCACTTGGTGTAGTCCGTTCTACCTGGAGGATGAAATAACGCAAGCCTAACCAGGTGCTTAACGGCCCTCTCCGCAAAGTGGCAGCGAGAATACATGCATAAGTGTCCTTATGAGTAGAATGGATGTATGTATACTTATTAGCATATGATATCGGTCAAATGATGCAAAACATGAGTGAGCGTTGTTGTTTGCTTCTTTTTATTTCTCTTAGAGTTACTTAAATAGAACGGCTCTGTATACTGTCTTTTGTGTGCACATCCGATTCCCATTTAAAACGATCATTATGACCCAGTGTATTTAAGTCAGTGGACGCTAAAAATAACGCGTTGTTTATTCCTTGATCCCTTCAAATTTAATATTCATCCAACCTTCCTATGGGACTTGTCAAGCACATGCATTTTTACCTTTGATAAAGCATTATTCAAACTTCATTGCTGTTACCGAGTCCAACATTGTGCCCTTAGTGTTCGGTGCACACGGGTTACGAATAGCAAGTTACCTTCTTGGAAAAATGAATATCAAAAACGTTGGCCAACGTGGGTCATTAGATAAAAACGTCAATATTACTCGGTGGTTCTTAAATCAACATTTGCACAAACTTAGTAAATATACACACTTTTAAAAATATATTTAGATTTGTGTCGACTGAATGCCCCTGGAAAACCAGCCATTACTAAGACAAGCGTATTTATAGTTTATTTTTCGGTGATATCTCAAGACTTTGTGCTCAGTGATCACTTTTGCTTCCGACACGAGAGAATAAGAACAGAAGCAACAGCAGCTTGTTACATATCCGGTCATGTAAATATCGAAGATTCATGATCAACTATCGCGGCGAAGATTCTCTTTTTTACCTATTTTGCCCATCTACCTCTAATAAGAAAAGTTGATTGTGGATGTGGCCCCTAGCGGTCGAATGAACCGTGGTTGAAGTGTCTTGCATATTTCTGAAAGCATACCAAATTTTAAATTTGCGGGGACAAAACTAAAACTGTCATCTTGACGCAGAAGCCATCCTGAGCACACAAAAATGGTCTCAACTACATTATGTTTCTACTGTGACCTTGAGTTGCGAGCAACATATGTGTGAAGCTCATATGCTGAAAACCTTGGCAGGGAGCTGTTATCCAAGGCTCATGGCGGACATGAAGCTACCGCTGCAATGTTACCGGCCGCCAATGAGTGTAACAACTGTGATGTTGTGTTCACCGGGCTATATCCAGACGCGAATAAAATAAAGCCTTTATGAACCCGAGTAGGAGCATTTTCAGTAGTTTACTAAAACTCCCGCTGATAATCTAAAACAGCAGCATTAGCAATGCATAGTAGTACAAATGGAAAAGATGGAATTGGGGACACTAGAGTCACCCGAATAAACGGTCCCGAATGGGCATCCTGTTGACTGCTTAGTGTGCAAACATCCTGTCGATCTGGAAGAAGATGGCTCAAGTTACCCAACACTGGTGATTAGTTCTCTTAGTGCGTGCAAAATGAAAAAATTCCTGCTCAACAGCTGACTTCGAACGGCATTATTGCTTTTATACTAGCCTTCTTAAAGAAACTTTTACAAATATTATACGAAGATTGATAAATTAGTAGCAGGCGGAGAAAGGACGATGTTCCAGTATTAGGGCAACGGCCAGTAATCGCATCTGTTGAATAGCCTTAGTTTTAGAAAGCGATGTAGATTCGTTGCGCTATTGGCCAGTACACACGATGTCTTAAAAAGTACTAGCCAATTCACGTTGGTTTGATAAGAAAATCAGGTCCTACGTAAGCTATGAAACGAATTCTAGCTCGCTGCCTTAGTTAACCACACTATTGCAGGGAAACTGTGTGTATATGGCGCAGTCCAAATACTTAAGGGCTATTTTGTTGGAGCGCAGACCTTAACACTACGAAAGCCAACCTCAAGTAAGTCGCCCGATTATGGTAAGTTGGCTACCAGTAACAAGGAGCCCCCTTGGACAGCCACTTAGCACTAATGGTAAGATTACGCTTGCTTGAGTGCAGTGCTCCAGTTCACTATGTGCCAATGAATTATAGGTTTTCCAACTTAAGCTTATAGTAAACGATGTCGATACCTTATGCAACGTGGGTGATTAAGCGATTCTTTTTGGAGGACGGAACAAGTTGAAGGTCCATTACCAATTGTCGACCGGTACCCTAGGACATCGGTGTGCCACAGGGCACAGTGGTGAGTTCCATGATTTCTCAACTACAGCAGTAGTCCGCCTCCGCATATGCGGTCACCGTATGCCGTGTTTTTGGACAACTTCTGGTTACTTGTGTGGTCCGTACTTCCGGTGACAACGGCCCCCTTTATCAAGACTCAATCGCATCTGCAGGCATCCTCCTAGTTAAATTTATCATTTCCTTATCTGTAATAGCGAAGATTTATGACAGGAACTGCATTTCGATGTCTAATGACTCTAGTTTATGTCTCCTGACAGCAAGCAAGGTGCCCTCTTAAGAAGTACATTAAATTTCACAGCCAGTTGGAATAGGATTTATATTGACAGTGTGCATACAATTCGCACGATAGAACATAGCTTCAATTATTGGAGGAAAAGGCCACAGACTAGCCTCTTTTCTTTTAGCAGATGACCGATGTTATTGTGCGGCTTAACTGCATCTTGTTCGGTCAGAAATACCAGGCACATTAGGCAGCGAAAACCAGATCACGGTTGGAGGGTGTTAGGGAAAAGGCAGTATGAAGAAACTCAAAACACAGATGCCATCAAAGTCGGATTTTTGTCATGTTAGCAAATACTTCCGTCTTTATCACTCAAACTTGGAGGTAGAGGGACCTTGACCGAGGCCATTTTCAAATAAAGGGCTTCAGCCCTCTGCACAACATTGTCGGTTGGTCTCTCCTCTTTCTACATCTACCCTCCGGTGGTGCAAGCAACGCAAGTTGCGGCAGTTGGGGTATTGGCTCAGCCATCGGATTTGGTACATGAGATAATATTGTTGGGCGGTCTGCTCACTCTTCCTTCTCCATTGCTTTGCGAAGGCCCCACCAGATTTAAAAAAAAATACGTAGGCACTGGTAGTCGATGCTAACTAGCCTCTTCACATTCTACCATCTGATAGAACAGATTACCCAACTACACGGTATGGCAGGACGGACGGTTACACTATCTACTTTACACATCAGGGTGAGAGTTTTGGCATGCCATGTCAACCATTGTATAGACTCTCGATAGCACCTGGAGCAGTTGCTATGTGATTTGTGAGCTGAACATTTCGTCTACAGCCGTTCAGACGGCTGCCCAGTTTGTTGAAATTTTGGATACCTTGTAGTTGGTTAATTAGTAATTATTAGCTGGTAAGTGAAAGGAATGGCTACTGCCAATCTTCTAGGAAAACTTTGTACTTGGAGTGGGCGAAAAAGAAATCGAAATGGTTAACAGCTAGTGTTAATTGTTCCACTTTTGCACGGTCCATTCGTGAGAAAACGCTCATTAGCGCATTGTTGTTTTTTATAGTTTAAAATGAGAAGCCGGTCGCGTGAAAGCAGTATCACACTTTATATTTAGTGTCTGGTAAACATTACTTCCATGATTGTGTCAATGGTGCAATTTAAAAGGAAAGGTGAGAACACGCTTCCCTGTGTCCCACCGCTAGTGAATTTGAAGGGGGCCGACCGCTTGCTATAAGCCATCATTCTGCCCACAATACGCGTGTGAAGCGCTAAGATAATTTTAAACCATTTCTGTAAAGTTTTTCTTATCTAACAGTCCCCAAAGGCATATCTATTCACAGAATTAAAGAAAGATTTGATGTGGTGTAACCTAATTACAGTAGGTCATTGATATATATGGCGGAGCTCAAATTGTTGAAATAAATTATATATTTGATCAATGCAGCCTCTGTTTCGATCATACAAAGCCTGCTGTTCACGAAAGCGACTTTCACTGACTCAAATCCAACAGCAAAAATGGACAAATATAAGCTAGATAGAGGCGCTGGATATTACATTGATGCCTTTATGAAGTCCGTATCCAAATATCAACCGCTTCTGAAGCTCGACATGAGGACGGAGCAGATCTAATTACTTGGGACAGTTTTCGTGTGTACATATTCGCGACTAACTCGTAGTACCCTTAAATAACTGCACATCTATAACATTTAAATAGAACTGACGGTGGTTAGCGTCGTCCAACAACTTTACTCCACATCAGCAGTCCGATTTCTCTTTCGACTTCTGTGCGAGAGCATAGATCCAAAAGAACGGGCCAGGTCGCATCACATTCACTGGTCGGCATTGAATGTAATACCATCAGCAAATGAACTTTACTTTCAAATCACCCAGCTTAACGCTGAAAGCATTTCAGTAAATTGTAAATAAGTTTAAATATTTCATCTCAGTACTTCACAAGTTACATAGCACAGACTAGTCCGGAAAAGTACCAGACGTGTTAGGCTTTATTGGGTATTATCAGTGGTGCGCATTCCCTCTGTCCCTTAATGAGGATCGAACCCATGACCACTAAAGACAGATGATAACTAGCCAGCATGTTAAGCCACTTAGCAATGGTAGATGTTGGCTGGGCTATATAACTTGCAAGCTAACTGGGATATAGCACAATGTATATTCCAATTTCACGGACAGTGGCTAGCCTGCGAGGTCATGACGTCCTTTCGCTAGGCACTATACCCATAGCAGTTGAAAGTAGGGAGGCTAATTATCTTAGATTACTCGTGAATAGCCGGGTTTTAGTAAAAATTTAAGGCTTTCATTCTTCTAGCGGTCATGTGTTCTGTCCCCCTCACTGGACCGAGGGAATGCGCAACACTGACAATCCCCCAATAAGGCCTAACACGTCTAGTGCTTTCCCGGACTAAGCTGTGATATGTAGCTTGTGAACTACTGGGAGGAAAGCCTTAAAAGTGTAACTAAAATCCTTCTACTTTCGAGTAATATAAATTTGGAATAAGTTGTCCCGTCGCCTCGTATATAGCTTCGCCAACAAGATGTTCCTTGCCGTCCGTTTCCGTGTCAGACGGAATAACTTCCGATGATTCTTAACGGCTGCTTTTGTTTACACTGGTGAAACACGGTGAGAACACCAGGCTCCGCGGTCTCTTTTCACTCTAGCCACAGCTTTGTCCTAATAGCTTCATAGATTTCGCTGTAATCGTTGCCAGATGGAAGGTGTCGGTATGAGCCCGGTATGTCCAATGATTACGTAACTACCCAGTGACCATGGTGGTAACCGAGTTTACTACACAAAGACGTAATTGCTTCTACTAATGACTGACGAACATAAAACTAGGGATGGTCAATTTTTTCAGTTATTGCTTACCAAACCCGAAGGTTAATGTACTTTGATACGCACCCTGAACAGGTTGCTGAGATGTCGGCTTAAAGAAATGCTTTGAACCAGACCACATTTACATGCAGCGTTATCCAAATCGGAATTCCCAAGCTTCGGTAGTTATTCTGAACAAATCGCGCCAATTGTTGTAACTAAAGTAGAAGAGGTACATTAGGATAACACCCTCCGTTCTGAGTACATAAGTAGAAAAACAAATAAATAGCATGTTTATTCTTGATTAGTCAAGGTACACCTGCATAAGTATGATCATGGTAAAGGTACAAAAATTAAGCAGTTAATGTATAATAAAACAATATGACTGTTACTTATGTTCATATATGACTGTATGTGTTAGTGCGGAGGTATAGCTGTGATTATGGAATTTTTTCATGTTTTCCCGCATTTTTGATCGTGTATTAACATGTCGCCATTGCTAAAGGGAGGCTTCGTGTTCCTGAAATTGAAACGCTTTTCTAACTATTTTGCAAAACGCAGTCCGTTATTATAAAACAATGTACAAGCACTTCGTAAATGTAACAACGAGTAGAAACTATCTATGTTCAAGCGGCCTAGTTTCCATGACAGTAGCATTTAGCAAAATGGGAAATGGCCCAACGGTTATTGACGGATATCAATACATACACCTGACGTCTTCCGTAGGGTGGTGAGGGTACAAATTGTAAAATTAAAAGTCAGTGTCAGTAAAAGAACGTATGAAGTACATGTCTCACTAAGGGATTTGGGTAGCACAGGCTAAAGGACGTAGCGTAAATGTGTCAGGGTATCGCTAAGGTGTTTTATTGAAAAGGGATAATCTAGGACAAGTAACTACCTGTTCTGGGAGGTCGTTCCACGCCTGTATAACTCGTTGGGAGTAGATGTTCCTTCGATATTCCCGTCGGTTGTATTATGTTAGCAACTTAAATTGATGACGTCTTGAGAGTTTCGACTGAGGTTTAAAAGAGAATGACATGTGTGGTTGGGGTTTATTAGGATCTGCTACACCAGTTTGAGATCGTCTCCTAGACGATGATGAAGTCAAGTAATGATAGCTGGACACGAGGCGTTCACACTCCTGAAAATTATACATAAACATTAAAAACCTAGACGCAAGAAACTGACGTTTTGCTCACCTGGACACTCAAAAGGTCGATAATTCCTGAAGCTTCCATCCTCGACTGCCCTCAGCCATTATGGCGGCCCTGCGCTAGATACCTGATCAACTAACAGAGGGAATTGGAAGTCATTTGACTGACGATAACCGAGTGTGAAATCAGTCAGTAAGCTGTTCTGCCAGTTGTACATTAGTGTACCAACGGATTTCTGACAATGTTCCAGGACGTGGTGAGTTTTTGCCCGGCAAGCGTTCTCCCTATAAAAGCCACAAATGTCCGTTTAACAACATTGCGACTTGGCGGATGCGACTCGCCACTGAATAAAGTCACTGCCCACAACTACATACTGGCAAGTCGACTAGAATCATAATTCAATATTTTCCTGGCACGTTCAAGAATAAGATACTCCCTGCCAACACGTATCATTCGCACTACACATATAGTGCCTTGACTGTTTACACTACGTGCGCTAGAGCCCAACGTATCGTCATTCAGTGACGACTTTATTCCTCATGATTACTTTTACAATTTCCGCAACCTGTACAACTTTCGGCTTATCACCGATTACATACATAGCAAAGTGTTTGTTGCGAAACATAACTGCATGCAAATGTTGATCATACCTGGTTTGGTGTGTCTCGACAAATTCGAGAATAAACTATTTATTTGTTTATTTATTTATTTTGAAGGTTTTCAGCCTGAGTGGGTAGGGAATGCGGGACAAACTTCTAAGGTTCGTTGTCGCCCTGCGTTTTATGGTATCGAGCATGATGATGTGGTTCGCCTGCCATGATTGCCACGCTTACAAAGCCTAAGCCGTGTGCGACCACACGTACGCGCCAAACATTTTCGGAAAGATTGTGGAGTCATACATCCAAAACGCTCTTGGAAGAAGGCCTAAATGTTGGTTTGCCTTCTTTAAGGCCATTTCAATGTGCCTTAAACACCTTAGGTCCTTTGGAGCAAGCACCCAAGAGCCCACTCATGAGAAGCTCGCCGTAGCTTTTCTTGTCCTAGGCGGCGGCTGTGATTACCGTGATGGCGCATTCTCAGGACTTTGCCCTTTATGGTGTTGAAATGCAGCAATATTTAGATGGACCATATGTACGCTTTGTGTAAGTCATCATGTGAGGCTGTGTGATCTTCCACTGAAGCGACACCGTGTTGTATCTTCAAATCATCTGCTAAAAGCAGATAGTTTGAAGACAGCACTGTGGCAAGATCCTTTATGAAAACCAGGTACAGGGGTGGCCAGAGTAACCAGCCGTGAGGTACGCCGCACTGAATTTCTATTGGTTATGATAGGGGACTGCGAAGCTACACATTCAGATGATGTTAAACAAGAAAGTCCCTTAGCCATCCAAGAAGAGTATCGTCGATACTACAATTCTAAAGTGTGTACGGTATAATTGGATGGTCTAGGAGGTCGAATGCCTTTGAGAAATCCTGGTAGGCTGCATCCACCCCTAAATCGGCGTTCACGGAAACCGTCCAGTGTGCACGAGCTATCATCATATTAGTGGTGCAGGACCGATTTTGGTGAAATTCGTGCTACTCTGGAAATTAAATTTTGCTATTCTCAAGGCGCATTAGGAGCGCCTTAACTACAATGGACTCAGTGATCTTGCAGATCAATGGAAGTAGTGTAAGCGGAAGATAATTCGCTGGTTCTATATGCTTACCACTTATATTCATTTGAGTGATATTCCCTTGCTTCCCTTGCTTGGGGACGAAGATCTCATTATGATATCGCTGAAGGGGTGCTTCTAACGCTTCAACTAAGCTTATTGAGACAACTTTCAACGCCTTCGAGCGAATGCTGTCCGCACTCGCGTAGCTGTATTCGCGCAAGGACATCAACCGTTTCGATACAGCTGCAGTTGTGAAGGATATATGGTCAAGGCATGTTGGAGGCATGAGCTGCTTATGCGTGGTGTAGGATGATTGCACACACTGAAAAGTACTGCCAAATTGTTTTTCACGAATCTTGGCCACCTCTTGTGCTGTTTGTACTAACCCGCATGCTGTGTGCAGACCGGAATTCTGCGCTTAACGCGACGAAGTTTGTTTATGTGCATATACAGCAGCTATGGGTTAGAGAAAATTTTTCTCCCAAATTCTTGTTGGTTCTTTATTTTATTCTCCCGGACGAGTTTGACACACTGGTTATTTGGAGTTGTATAGACGCTCCAACTATTCTCGTTCGGAGAGAATATGTGTGCGTGCTTGCCAAGTCCCTCCGCGCCCTGCACTTTTGGAAGGACATCATCTTTTTAGTTTGGTGGATTTTAGCTTCAAATGTGTTTGCCATGAGCCTGTTGCAAATTCCCCTCAGACCATTATATGGGATCATGCGGTTAGGAAATATCAACTATTCGTACCAATTAGTTCGGACAGGTTCTCAGAGTAGATTTGAATTACGATTCTTCATTCATTTCTTTAGGATACTCTGCATAGCGGACAAATTGGAATACCAATGTCGCGTGATGGCTGCAGCCAAAAATAGCGCATGTTGTTATTCCGTTGATCATGAGTTCCTCGTTAATAAAAAACCGGTGGCCACATGCTTATTCTGGTAGCACAAGAGCTTGACCATCTACTATCATATACGGCGCTGTTTTTTTATAAAATTAAGTTGCAGATTTGTGTTTCATACGAATGCAGAAGTATTGAAGTCATATTAAAAACACCGTATTTTGATCTTTCTGTTTTGACGAAAAGAAATTGCATGTTTCAAATTTTTGAAAATATTTAGGTTATTTACCATCGAATCTCCCATCAGTTTGCACAACATAGCAACTTATACTACCGTCCAATTGACAGACTTAACCAAGTAGAAGGATTCTGGTCAACGTTTGTAAGAATAAAACAAATGAGAGCCCCGATTTAGTTTAAGGATGAAGCACGACTATCACATGTCGCAGCACAGAACCTTATGCTTCGGACGGTTCAGGTAGAGGTTTCAGTAGGAATGAACCTAGACCAAAAGCTATAGATGAATGTGCCTTTCTCAGTAGCTTGGAAATCATGTTCCAGTCTCTGCTAATTTCACACAGGCACGGTTCATCTGGTACCCTTGAAACCAGTTGTGAGTAAATCAAATAGATACTACAAGAAATGCTATTGCAATATTTGCTTTATGCATTCCATTCCGTATCCAGCGTGTGAATAATTGACGTACTGCAACGTTGGTATAAGCGAGAGTTCATCGAGGTTACTGCTAACGGAAATAAAGCGCTTTGAAACATCGAATATACCTGAACAGCCGAACACTTATAGCACAGAAACCAAGGTTTGCTTACACATATTTTCACCATAATGACAACTAGTACGTGGTTATTTTTGGTGCCTGACGCTTTATTATACTAGAGCTTGCTCGCGGAATATAAAATTAGGCCGTTCAAATATCCACCTAATCTTCATGACTGAAATGTAGAAACACATGGTTATTGGTCAACAAAGATATTTTAATCACAAGGCCTGAACCGATGTCGGGGTGACGGCTAGGCTGATGGTTCAATCTCTATGCCTGCCCTAGCCAAACAACCATCAGCCTAGCCGTCACCCCGACATCGGGTCAGGCCTTGTGATTAAAATATCTTTGTTGACCAATAACCATGTGTTTCTACATTTCAGTCATGAAGATTAGGTGGATATTTGAACGGCCTAATTTTATATTCCGCGAGCAAGCTCTAGTATTTCAGGAATATTGCCTTGGCATGTATGGGAGAGGACAGGGAGGTTGCGGCCGAAACAGTTTTTGGCCTAATGGGAATGGCTTCTAATAACCATGTCTTGCCTTCCGTGGATGTTATAGGTGTACAACCACAAGTTTTAATCCCACTGTTTACAACGGGGACAGTAAGAAATTATGCTACTGCGCCATCGTATTTGTTTCAGTAAGTTTATGTTGGGGGGTTAATCGCAGCTGAAATATTGCCATCATCACCTCTACCTAACCTTAATCATTCTTGTCTATTCCTGTTCCTGGGTATTCCTAAGCGTTACAAAGTATCAAGATCCGGCTGTTGGCTAGGTGACGTCGATTTGCGCAACCTAGGACACGTGGTTCACAAACGCGCTGATTTTATAAACCCCTATTGGAAATAGATGGTCAGGAAAATGCATAGGTTGACATTGCTTCTTCCACTGTCCGTAGTTTCTGTCTCCTGGTCATAGATATAGTTACTCGCAGTCTGATTGCCTAGTGATGAATCAGATGTATCCAAGTCAAACTCATGCTTCCGGTTGGTTTGTAGAATGAGTGACTCAGAGGAAAATATGTGACTAAGGTGTCCAACAGATCGAGTTATGAAGCACCATCTGCAGTCAAGCCTCGGGTGAGCGGTAGGGATTTCGGGGTGCCTAATATTCCGAAGCATCAAACAATGCTACTAACAAGCACTGTACAAGGGATAGGGGATTGTATAACTTTTCTAGCCATATTTCGCCGAGTGGATATGATGTCAATTGTGGACGCAATCACCAATGTGACTTGCGCAGATGTGTGTGCCGCTTTCTCTCCTAGTAAATTTCAAAGGCCCGAACATTTAGGACCTTATGGGTTTTCAACATTACTCGCTTGTTCTCTGACCGCATAATTGCTTGGAACTGCTACTAACCGCAAGACTGGAAGAGGTCTTGAGAGAACTGTATCTGTTTAGTATACCTTTAGTTCTGTTGGCGCTATCTACTAATTTACATGACTCCGTACCATCGATTTTCGGCGTCTTTGAACCAAAAACCACCAGTACATCAATACTGGAGCTCACGACGTTATTGCTAGATCTTAAGCTGTCACATTTCTGACTAAATCTGGAAAATGTGGTGTGTCGAATAACCCTGTTGCAAATGTATACTAGCTTTGACTAATTTTAACTTTATTAAGGTGATGTGATGTAGCAGTATGTCAAGCTTATTGTTAACTTATTTGGCTAACCATTCCTATCCAAACTGGAACAGTATGGAACAAATATAACATGCGATTTCTTCTTCAGTCAAATGCATCTGCACTAATTGGTTTTCTTGCCACATGAATTAAGCAAGACTTCTTGAGCAGCTTTGACTGCTAAATTGTCAAGCGCATTAAAGCAACTGCATTTCTCGAACGTTACATTGACTGTACACCTACGTTAAAATGGAATCGACTGATGCGTGACATCCCTCAGGATAATTAGCCTCAGTCTTCAGAGGTGATTCAAGGAGATAATTCGTTTTTTCAGCCGTTGAATCTACAGCAATTTCAGATATATCCTTAAGGAAATCGTGTCCCTCCAGAGATAGTTAAACATGGTCCATAACGCTTTCAAATCAACTTCAGCAGGCACGAACGTCGCTAAATGCTACGATCCATTGAGTGACCAAATCCAAAGCAGAAACTATTATCCCTCTCTGAACTCATCTCTTAAAATATAAGCTCATTTTTATTTGGTCAAACAACAAAACAGCACGTAATTTTTAGGAGTGTTGGCGTCCGTTAGATTCCACTGGAAATAGTTATGAACCATGTTGCAATAACTAGGAAGAAACTTGAAAGCGCTATGGATTCATTTGATTGAGAAAAGGCATGGATAGTCGTTTTAATGAAGAAAAAGTTTTGACTTTTAGGCCAAGTTGCGCACTATGATCGCCAACTTTGCTGGCACCTACTGGTAATAATACTGTGTTCTCTATGAAGGAGGTGGAGCAAAGCTTTATTTTACTTCTAGTCTTAATGGCATTATCTCTCAAATTCATCGTTGTTGGTCTCGGGTAGTAGATCAGGACGCACTGTTTAAGTTAAGGCGATGGAACCGATGTAGTGATGAAGAACGGAAACATAATACCGGAACTTCTACTTTAAAACACTGAGAAAATAGATCACCGAAAACATTTAGTCTTAAGATTTTTCTGGCCAAAGTAACTTTGATGTAGCTTGATGCGTAAATATTCCAGCACAATATCAACTGCGGAAGAAGAAAAGAACATCTCCATAAATACAAATGTTAACTGATTGGTGGAACAATGTGAAAAGTGCCACTTGAATAAAACACACGCATTCTTGTGCACTGAGAGCAAATTAAAAAACAGCATCCTCCGGATATTTTCCAGTCGATAGCAAAGAGTTTTACGAGACATTTCTACAAAATTGGTTTTATCTGACCCTAGAGTTCGTGGCCAAAAGCAATAAATTGCTAATGTTACGCGGTATTTCGAATTAATAATTATAGTGGCATTGGAAGTAATCTTGAGAAAAGCAGTTTCAAAATATTCTAAACAAATCCTATCCGCAGTAGATGAAATAAAAATGATATTCAATGCAAAGTCAAATGCTGATTTAAAGGCCGTGCTTCAAATTCCACCATCTCAGCGATTAGGCCACTTGTGAAATCAGTCCGTGATACGCGCCTTTCGATAAACGCACGCGTCAAATCATTGGATCAATGATTCCCCATGGACAAATACACAAGTTCTGGGTCGCTTCCAATGTGGTATGATGCTGGGAGGCGGCTGTGAGTAGTGTGCGATTTTCTGTTAGTGGCTAGACCACGATCACACCTTCGTTAAAGGGACACGCGGATGCCAGGTGACTACCACAAACAGCTCACGTTCCGAGGTGTTGCGGCACCTAGGTCTGATCCGTGCGACATTTCTTTTGCACGCACACGTCAAATCCACGGATCGGCGATGCCAATTGGATAAAGGGTCTCGAATGACCGATCGTGCTTTGGTGGAAGTGAACGCAATTTGTAGGTAATTCTCAGAAAAAAATGACAGCAATGATATATGGAATAGATTCACCTGCATCTACCTTATACTTCCACCAATAGGAACAAAATTCAAGTTGCCGAAAAGCTCTTAAGTTGGGCTTCCAATTAAGGTCACAATTTATGGTGAATCCGTTTGTCGTAAGAAAATGCGAAACTAAGAAACATAGGAAGGGTGGTATTCTATGAAGCGTTAATATAAGATATATACAAAGATGTAAGAAGCTAGACATACCTGATGGAATGAATGTATGTAAAGGGGATTGTGCAATAATTTGGAGGCAGCAATGGAAAATGTCGTGGAGATAAATATTCTGAATGGTCAAGAGTGTGCAGTCAAAATTGCCAAAGTACTCACGACTGTGGACTAGGGCTACAAATACTACAGCAAGATTCTGATGAGTGCAATTTTGACTTGCCGCAGTACGATGATCTTAGTTTCTTGAAACAGACCGAAAATTCATTAAAAATGGCAGTTCAGCACTTCAGGTTCCTCTGTAGTGATTTCGGAATGTTCAGCGCCCTAAGTTTTTTGCCATAGAATGGCGCGTACGTGAAGCCGCATGTGGGAAACACAATACAAGTGTGGCAACCTTAGCAGAAACACCATCCCACCACTCTCGAGAATGTACAAGCAGGGCGACGAAGACTAACAAAGGTTTTTCCTACTTTCCCTACCCACTCCGGCTGAAAACACCCAAGGCATAAGAGAAAGTTAGAGGCCACTTTTGGCAGGTCTCATAACGTTGTATCTGATCCTAACAACCACGTCCACAACCACACTTATCACAGTCTCATGAAACGTATCCGGGACAGATCTGGGGGATTATCTTTTTTAATTTGGCAATGCATTATGTGCGGCCGGAATGTAGACCAACAGTTTTCGCCTTCCAAATGTCACCGCTACAGAACTTCCTCACAGTCACCGCCGTAGCACAAATCAATGCGTCTCGGCGATACCTTGACTCATTTATGCTGCGTGATTTTGCTTATGACCATTACATGAGTATATTACTGAAGAACAAACAGTGGACGATGTCATGATCCCCTTAAACTTCAGGAAGGATCGCAAATGCACCGCAACATCACAAACAAACAGAATGACGTGTGTCTAGTAAGGCAACCGGATTAAGAAATTTTAAGCTTTCGGATCAAAATCTGACAAATTGCATTCAGTTTTCTATCACACTACATTGACCTAGGAAGTTTTTTACTTGTTTCCGAGAATTAACGCCAACCAAAAAGTACTTTTTTCTCACATATTTCCCAGAATTTCTTTAACTATTTGAATTCGGATAGACTAGTCACGGAACCGACAGTTGCAGTTAACTGCTGTTTTTTACCGGGGAATTTGTGTGTCTGAGGCAACATGCTGTTTAATGCGGCTTCTAATTGCAACCCGAAGGCACAACCAATACGAAACAAGAAATAATTTGAAGCTGGTTGCAAATATGACACACATCATATCTGCGTATCATCATATGGTGGCTTCATGACCTAGTTTATTCTAAACAATTTCTTAATGAATAAAAATTTGAAGAATGTATCCAAAGACAGAAACCATAAAAGGCTACATCAAACCGAAACAGATTGTTAACACAATCTCTGTTCTATGGCATTGTATCTATCGGTAAATTGCAACATAAAATAGCCCATTTTCTTCTTCACAATTATCATTGGTCCTACGTAACTGATACAGTATGCCAACAATGGCGGCTTTAATCACACCTTTATTGGCAAACAGGCTCTGCAACGTAGGCAAAGCGGACGATACAATTAAACGTTTGCTACTCTGCAGTAGCCTACTGAAATAACGTCAAGTAATACTGGATGCTGTGACTATTGTGTTATAGGAAATGTTAAGGATATTGGACTGACGGGCTTGGTAACGTTTAAATCAAATAAATTCACGAGTTCGCTTTTATGCCCCAATGCGGGGTGAACATTCAGGCATAACTCATATGACCCATGTCACAGAACTGGATCATTCAGCTGCTAACGGTTGATTCGACAAAGCAGTCGCAGTAAAACTGAAGACATAACTAGCCTATAGAAGACTTGATATACATAATTATGCCGGTTCCATAATCAAGGACACTTATGCATTCATTGGTTTCTCCCTTTGCTTTGGTCAAATAATTTCAGTCAAGCGCGGCCAAATATTAACCAATTAGCGAGGCAATGAAATACCTAGACGTCCAATTTTTTCTAACTGCTTGTTTCACCACACAAACTCGTCAAGTACCTTTGCTTGCATACCCCATCAACATGCTAAAAGTACTAACGCAGTTGTAATCCAGCAGCAAAACAAATAATGTTAATGTCCAGTATGGCATGTAGACTCAGTCAGAAGGTCACCACACGCCAAGAAAAGCACTGTACTGACGTTCAACCCTTTCGGGTGTGAACAGTACTACACGTTTCCTGTGATACCTGTTGGGTTTGTACCTGTAACCGAATATCGCCAGTCGGTGGCTAGGACAACTTAGCTATGTTGTCGGTATGGCTCGTCATAACCTAGTTACTAGATGTGATGCTGCATCGTTCACTGCACACTGACTTGCGCGTTACTACCGTGCAAAGAACACAGTAGGATCCAATGGAATGAGACCGACGTTTAATGTTTTTGGGTGTGATAGCTGTCTGAATGAATTAAGAACAGATGAGGTTGTATCCATATCATTTAAATCCGCTACTTATGTGCATTACCGAGAAGAACTCTTGTCAAACCGGGTCTACTTTGTGTTTTTACTTTTCAATATGCATTATTTTCGATTTAGCATCAATTGCTTTTCTATTCACTAGGTTAATATTAAAAATTACTACATGTCTCACGAAGTGAGAAGCTGCGTCTTTACTTGTCGCAGATCATATATGTGCAGTGATACCATACTGTTGAACGGGCAATATAAATTTGTGCTCGTATATTTTTCTGTGTTTCAGACAAAGCAGATGTCGCAGATGTTTGTGTTTTATGCGGTGATAGGAGCACATTTGCAGTTTGAGTACATTGCAATCACTTACGTTAACTTGTGGTATTAAAAGCATTAGACATTAGCCGGACCATGATTAAAGAAATCTTCAAGTGCTCTTTTCCATCTCCAGGTTGAGGTGGCTCATGAGCTTACTGCAAATTGATTGCACAGCCTCACACGACCTGTTTTTGATTAGGAGCCGGTTCCACAGAGAAGCATATCTGGTGAGAATGAATTTAAACCACGAATTTGTCCCGTATCGTGGTATAAACATGGCAAACTTTTGTAACAAAGGTCCTGCCTGGAACTGCGTTGTAATAGTTATCTAGTTGGATTGCAATAAGCGTTGCCACGCATCATGTTTTACATCGGAGGTAAGTTAAGTTTTAGTGTTCGCATGCACTGCCGCTGCCAGTGTCAGCCAAATTCAGCATGTACGCGAACTACTTATTAGTAGTATGTTGTTTGAATATTTCACCTGGGTATATTCATAAGCCTTTTGCCCTCCTAGGGTATATAATACGCTGTACAAAGCGTATTTGTCATATGTGTGAGGAAACACCTAAGTGGAGGGACGCAGAGATACAGTTAGGAGACCGGATAGATGGTTGGGTGAGGCATTACAAGAATTGTAAGGGTCGTTGTTGCTCCGTACAAGTGAAGCGAGTCCTACTGGATTTATTGGGTCGGTTAGATAGGCTTATTTCCAGGCTACTGTTGTATCGCGAATTCGTCGTACACGAATATGGGACGCGTTGTGGGCCGACGAGCATGGCGAGGTTCACGTATCTTTCGGATTCGGAGGCGTCTCTATAGACGCCGGCTGTTCCAGAGACGCAGCAGCAGGATACTACGGTTTCGCCGACGAAGAGGTAGACGTATTGTCTGCCATAAGTTCATTTATAAAGTTGATTGCAAGTCTACTACGCCTATGTTCGAGGTGGAACCTCGATGGGATTTCTTTCTTAGGCTAAGGCTCTGTTGTCTACTACGAACTATTCGGATTCAAAGGAATAAATATCAGTTGTCGGAGCGATCTACGCGGAGGAAATATCTCCTTAGGGCAATTCAATAACGCTTGCTTTCGCTTCGGTATCGCAGGACTTCGTTATCCTGGAGAATTCAAGGATTGTAGAGAGGCGGACTGCGTAGACCTAAAAGGATTCTACAGGGAATTCGTTGTCCACAGGGATTTCGCTCCATTCCGCAAAACCCTGTGGAAAAATGGTGGAACGCCTATGTCCAAACGGAATCCCTGGACGTCTGAAACAGCGCTAGGGCATTTTGAATTCTTCCTACAATATATCAATATGTCTGACGAGTTCCGGAAGTTCACACTCGTGGTGGAAACCCTCTACGTCACATGCTGTATCCAGTTCCGTGATCGCCGCATTGGCAATGCGGCGTTGGCAATAGGGAACTAGAGAAGACGATACAATTTTATATATTCCTTAATAAAATCGATACGACGTAATAAAGCGTTTAAGCGTATTTCTGTTTCATAAGAGTAGTATTGTTGCGGAAGATAATTGGACGTGACAATGATACGCTTCGACAAGAATTCCGCTGTATACCCCTTGCAATTCCCTTTGTAGGGAAACTTGTCGAACAAATTCAGGAGATCTTGCAACGGCCATTGCTCGTGATAGTCGTCAATAACGACCAATTCATCTTGTTCATATTCCTCTCACCAGAAAGTGGCATTTTTCCAATAGACTGATTCCGCTTGATCGCTTCGCTCTAAGGCGTAGGTAGTCTTGCAAACCTGGCTCGGAGGCGGAGCAGACTGTTGAACAAATTCCTACTCTCTGGCTCTGCAAATGATTACGAAGGATATAAAAGTCAGCGGTAACTCTGCAACAGTGCAAAAAAGAATAAACGCCGACACTTTGAAGAGTAGCTCGCATAAGCCGCGAAGACCGCCCCGAAGAGAATCTTTGCATCCGTGAAGCGACGCCTGAAGCTGGCAGGTGATATACCAGTGCTGAATGGCACGGATGGATAGCCCCTAAACTCGAGCACCGAACGTGCGTCCTCGTTAGCGGCGCACTTCGCTTCTGTATTTGCGAATGATTGTTCCGAGTTTGAGGTGTACTGCTTTTACGGAACTTGAGAGTCGGATATGCGGCGTTGATGAGGTAGGTCAACTACTCGACAACCCTGACGGCACCTAACCTGCCGGACCGGATGGACTTCACCCACTGGTTTTCAAGTCACTTTTGACCATCATCCCTCCTGTCGTGACTAACCTTTGCAGCAGGTCGCTGTCCGAAGGTTCGTTGTCGGTTGACTGGAAATGTTCGTTGGTAAAGCCTATTCGGAAGGGCGGCAACCCTAGCAAAGTAGACAGCTACAGGTCAATTTCGCTGTCACCTATTTTGGCAAAGGTTTCTGAGAAAATCGTGAAGAAGGGATTGCTGCAGTTGCTACAATCAAACGAGGTGCAGAAGCTCGCACAGCACGGTTTCATGCAATGTCGCTCATGCATTACGAATCTGCTTGTGACGAAGCATGAGTGGTTGAAGGCAATAAGCAAGGGGACGTCTGTCGACGTGATATTCATCGATTTCAGTAAAGCGTTCGACAAGGTCAGTCATGAGTTTCTCCTTCACAAACTCAGAATGTGTGATGTCGCTGGCTCACTGCACCGGTGGATCCGTGACGTTCTTGTTGGACGAGAGTGGAGGGTACAGGTCGACGACCATCTAACTGACTGGTACTCTCTACAAGTGGCGTGCCTCAATTCACTGTGCTGGGGCCCACTCTGTTCCTGATCCACATTAACAATCTATCGCAGCTTTACCGGTCGCCGTGTGCCTTGTTTGTGAACGACATGAAGATTTGGAGAGAAATCGACGCTCCCGATGACTGTGGCGTACTTCAGCAAGACCTCAACCGCCTATCCACATGGTCTGCAGAAGTTCTTCTTCCGGTCAATCCATTCAAGTCTGTATTTATGAGCCTGGTGAATGGTGCTGATGGCCGAACATACACCCTTGACGGCCAAACGCTATATCCCACACTCTCCGTGAAGGCCTTTGATGTACTCTCGCGCTACGATTTGAAGTCCGTGGACAACAAGAACAGGCCATATCTTAACGGACTGCGCATGCTTTGGACGCTCAAACGTAGCTTCGGCACATGGTCTGAAGAGGTTGTCACTCGCCTCTTTTCTTCCATCATTAGACCAATGGTAGAGTACGGTTCGCCCGCCTACTTTCCGATTAACCGAGGCGAGGCACAAAAGATCGAGCGAGTCTAACCCGTTGCTACCAGGCTCATCCCGAATTTACGTGGCTTGCGGTATGAACACCGGTGCGAGAAACTAGGACTCTACACCTTGTCCTACAGTCGGGTACGAGTCGACGTCATTATGACCTACCGTATTCTACATCTCGCTGACTTCCCAATGCTGAGGCTAATGCTGCAGTTACGAGGGCCATGCAGCACACGCGGACACAGATACAAATTTGTCGTGCCGTATGTGAAATATGTTCCCCACTCACTGTGCTTCGAACGGTGAGTGTTAAACATTTGGAACAGTTTACCTGAACATGTGATGGAGGCAACATCTGTGCAACAGTTCAAAACGTTGTAAGATTTGTATTTTACCACTATTCGATTGAGAGAACGACTGCACACTTACGATGACATATCACATTTGTGAATCCTGAAATATCGTAAGTCGAATATTTTAAATATTACATGAGAACGACAATGATATTCACGGTTGACTATTTTATAACGGTTTTCGCCATATTTCGAAATAGTTGTACAGAATCCATTTCTACTTGCTCTATAATACAGTATACGGTATTCAGTACTTTAATTATTATTTTAGCTGTAGTTCAGATAGATTAAGATAAAGTCTTCATCACACCGTGCCATTTTAACATTTTCGGAGGAAACGCTATGGGTCTCCTTATTGTAAATGAATAAAGATTCTATAAACATGCCAATTAACCAGGTGGGCATGTTCAACTCAACTCAACTAATGTGAGGAAAATGGTTCTACTGCATCATTCTGTGCAAGTTGGGTTCTGTGGTCATAACTACGTCTTACCAGTTTATGACACCACTACTTGCGGCATGCAAGTATGTGTGGAAACATAAAGGCGACAATAAATGCTATTAGCAATTAACAACAAGATCGATCTACGAAGGCAAACAAATGAGATTGCGTGAACGTGGCCTCAGGCTGGGAACCAGCCAAGTGCCATCATCAGGGATCTCACCTAAAATTTGTTACACTCTAAAAGTCCGCGAAAAATTAGAAATAAATTTGTAAGCAAATGGGCAAATGGAAGACCCTGACAAAACGCATACACCGGACTGACCAGACATGAGTAAAAGCTAACAGAAAATTGCCAGAGAAAAATACCCTTCATCTGTTTTAGCTTAAAGATTATTCGAACAGCTGCAGAGTGATGGCGCCGTACCGTGTACATTGCTGGACTAGTGAGTTGCAAGTTTCAAAACAAGTTAGCCATCCAAGGTGAGTTCTTCGCATTTATAATACAAATCAGTTTCTCTTCTCAAGCACAGGACCCTTGTTTTCCATCATTCACTGCAAGTGTCTTTGGTTCATATTTTCGATTCGTCATTAAGTAATAGGCGGTGGGTGGCATTTGCTTCCTGCGAATGTACATATATTTAACGCCAACTAACTTATTTTACAATTCCCATCTCCCGTATGCACTTCATTACGATACTGCCAAAGTAACACATTTTCTTATAAGATATACTAGAATCGCATCAGTATCCTGGAAATACAGAACAAAAAACGGCAATGAATGATGTTTGTTCTATTCAGCAATACTAAAATTTGACAAGTTGCACCTGTCCACAATCATGCTGACAGCAAGTTATGGACGATACTACTCGAGTCCTACTGGATACATTAAAATAGTATGTGACGAAAGTGAGTAACTTATCATGAATTAATATTTCCCCTTGGTTCACCCCTACTGTAGCATCCCACTGCATGGTACGTTCTCGGCTACGTGTCTCAGCAAGTAATGGCCAAAACTGATTAAGACAGAGAGAATGGCATGTCTTCCAGAAGAGTGCTTCAACGGTGGTCCCCAGCAAACGGCAACACAGCAAGAACAAACTTGGTCGCCGATTGATGCTATATGGGAACATTTCCCATTGGTATTAGAAAACATTGCGAAATCCGAGAAGGTTACTCTCATGATGCCATATCCGGGTATTCAGACTTTAAATGTTCCAAAATTGATAATCTGGACCCTATAAAGTGCCAGATACAATCAATTTGATCTCGTTATTGTACCCTCGGTTTGTCAACTTATTCATACTCAATTAATCATTTGTATTTGGTGTGGTTGGGATGCGATGCGAAAATTGGTTATGTAAAAAATATATGAGCTTAAGTTAGATCGTGTTCCTCGCAGAACTTTGCGTAGTATGAAGAACTGCTTTACAATCTCCGTTGGATTTTCTAGCGGGTTACGGGAAAAAGGTTACAGAAAATGTTGTTAATATTTTGCCGTCAGAGGTGGACGTGATAGTAGACGGAAAGCCTGACACACGAAACCGACATGAGACTAGCGGACTAGACAGCCATTCGGCGCCACGACCACACAGTGACCAAACCGACTGAGCTAGAGAAAATTGGACTGCAGCGCTGTGAGTCAGGTTAAATCAAATGCAAGTGCGTTTTCCGCTTGTGACGCTGTTTCAGAGCGGATGGCACATCGCGCGATGAGAGCTGTTTTGCCGAGTGAGCTAGACAGAGCCAATCAGCCGCGCGGAGATAACTTGCTGCTCACATCTGCAAAGACCAATTGAACCGACGAGAGTGGGGTTCGGGTGATGTGGACAAAGCGCACATTTGTTCCAGTCAAGATGTGATTGATCCAAACAGCCCCCGAATAATGATGGGCTAAGTCAATGAACTCGGTAAGGTGAATGAAAAGAAGCAACCATTTAAAATGAGTTTCAGTGAATAGTGATGTGCAGTATCAATTTACACTGTGTTCAATGATAACGTAGTTGAATCGCTTTCCAGTAGTCCTTTTAATATTCCGGGGGCTACGTCGACGGAATGTATTTATCGCTTTCAAAGCAGTGGCTCTGCGCTGCACTTAGTTTCGCAGCTCCAGTAAGTGACGGTTACTAAATCCATGGTACTTTCCTGTAGCAGGATGGAGTAACCATGTTAAGTAACAAAATGTCAATGACTGAATAACCGTTCAACTGACTTTAAATGTGGCTCCTGTAGGTGTAGTAACAGCTGATACCTGGAGAGAGTTTCACTGGTAACACACGTGAGTAGAAACGAAATTGTTGCAACAGTCCAGATGACCGCATTGTTCTGCTGGCTTCAGTGGGTGACCTCTGAATTTTGTGTATCTGCCGAGTTGCTGTAAACTGCGGCACACATGAATTGCTTGCGTACAAGCATGTATACGTCCATCAGATCGTCTGTCAGACAATATATAACTCAGTACTGTGCACCATTGTATACTAAGCTATAGGCTTTTTTTCTCATCCCAGGTTACCATCATATTTTTACTTGCGTTTCACTGCACAAAGCCTGTGTGGTTTTGGCTACTCGGGCACCTAGTGATACACTACTAACAAACCCTCTGAGCCGACAGGACAACTGCGGCAGCGCAAAAACGTGACCAGCGCAAACTGAAAGTGCATACCGACCATTGATACATGGGCCGGAGAGGTTACTTGACCGGGAATCCAGTGAGCAACAAACCCAAGTTCAATCGTAGCTCCGAAAAGCTGGGAACAGAGATCCTTTTGAAAAGCACGTGTTCAGTTTGTTCCAATTCCTAAGACGCAGCAAATGCGGACGTTACACGTAACGGAGGTAACAGTGTATGGTTAGATAAGTTGTGGTTCTGCGACATGTTCAGATAGTCCGATACTTATGATAGCTTAGAAGCTTGCGTTAACATCTGAGATGTTGGCTGTTACGTAGACAGAAAAAGAAACTGATCGCTGTATTCGGAGGAAAAATCTTAGAACTGGAGTTCCACATCAGCGTATTACGTAGCCCGAAACCCTGACATATTAAAGAGCAAGTGCTCGCTGGCATCAATGCTACACAGTCCAGAGAAAGGCAAACGCCATCAGTGAAAACCAGCAGCGTAAACAGGCCTGTTTAACGGTCTCGCAAGTTTCACGTAATGCACCAAGACAGGTACAGTTACGTAAAATTGCCGGATCACCTCCACCAGTAGTCGACCAACAGCAATTGACTCCTACAGATTGTGCAGCTGACGGTGGTACACGTAAAAACTTGCAGTAGCCTTGGCCTATCAGCCACGGAAGAAAAGTCGGACACTCCCACTAGAAAACACTACAAGCACAAAGAACTGCAGAACAAACGACTACTACGCGAGCAAAGAGCGAGGACTGAAATGTTCAAACGTCTCAATACCCCCTAGCGGATCGCTAAAAAGAAGACAAACCGAGGAGCAAAACCGCAGGGTTGAAATAACGTGCGCAATCGGATTGAAATTTTCCAAACTAGTCTTGCACGCCTTTCATGAAATCCATCATATCAACACGTAGGGGAACCTTGGTTAATGCGAGTAACGTTTGACCACACATGCGACCTGGAAGATTTCTTAGCAGGCCACATTCTAGTGAACTCTTCTGTCTGTGTCCACATTTTTCTTGGCAGGCCACGAGCAGAAAGACAGAACCGGAAATCCAACCCTAGTTCATCGCGTCAAAATGAGATGAAGAAAGTAGTGCTAATTTATGGTTTACCAGAATTGCAGCATGACGATAATAGTGAATGGCGGAAGCACGACCTAGAAGAATGGAGGTACATCACAGAGTTTTACGAAATACGAAATATCTTGGCTTCTGATGTCGCCCATCTGGTTGTCTCCAAAAATTGCCAAGGCATTGGGCCACGAATTTTGAAAGCTGGCTGCGCCCGAAATGGTATCAGTGGCGATCCAAGTACGGCATGACAACAGGCAACTTAATCCACCAGAATTACGGTTAAAACCATTACTTCAATTATCACAGACCTCAGATACAGATGAGCCAGTCTCGGTTGTACCTATCTCAGATCCGCCAACCGTGCAAATACCGTTGCGTAAAACGTCAGCAGACCGGCACAAATAGTGCCGGTCCCTCACAACGAACTGAGATCTTAATGCATCATCAAATACAATGCCGCAACATAAACACTCAGGGGTTATTTGCTTAACCCCGGAACTGCGCCATCGACATGAAACAACAACTTAGGACCTCGTAGCAGTTACTGAAATTTGACTTTCAAATGACATACTTGATTCAGAGATTGAACCCTGTGAGACGACTGTCATTCAGAATGATCGTTCATTTTACGGTGGCAGTGTTGTCCTCTAGTATCAAGATTACTTGAAATGTGAGGCCTTAGCGAAAATTCGCTTCTTATTCCTGGCACACAATTTTGTTGAGGGCACCTAGCAGGTTGAGATGGTGGATCACAGAAGACGTCGCGTGATGCATGCCTCCTAGCAGTTATCTATTGGCATCCGAACTCGTCAGCAGACAGCGAGAAAATTTTGTTAAACGTTGTCCGCTATGCTGTTCCACAAGAGTATCCTCACTATCTTCTAATGGGCGACGTTACTGTTTCTTTAATGGCGTCAATATCAATTAGTAGGTCATCATTGAAAATGAAGCTCCTCGAATTCATGGATATGGCAGTTGTGTATAACCATGTGCATCGACCAACCCGACACCGCGGTTCAAACAACCCATCACTCCCGGACTTAATCCTTACTAATGAAGTGTTGCTGGTCGAGTCAATAGCACACGATCCTCCACTTGGCAGTAGCGACCATTCAGTCCTAACGTTTGGTTACATGTGTTATACTGGTATCGTTGATAAAGAAAGAGGGACTCAGTGAACAAGTACGGACTATTTTAAGCCACACAACTAAACAGCAAATGTTGATTGGGACGTACAAACGCACAGTTCAGCAAACGGAGGATGAAATGCAATGAAAGTTAAAATTAACTGGGTTATACAAGCAACAAAGAAGGATGTGCCGTTACCAGCATCTCACCGGGCCAATACGTGGATCCGAAGCAGAAAATACAAATGGATAAACCTAACAGATGAAATCTGGAGGCAACATTCGCTAAGCTCATTAGACAGTAATCAGAAACTACCCCACTTCATTCATTAGAGTCGATAAGTAGAAATGACAAGAAATCATGATGCTGAAAGTTAATAGTAACGTCGAACTGACATACAGATACGTGAATGGCAAACGCAAGGTCAGGCCCGGAATACCACTACTCAAGACGGCCGGTGGCCCAAAAACTACTGCTGTGAATGCTGCGAACCCTCTACTCTTGCAGTTAGACTCGGTATGTACAAATCCCACGGAAATTTCGCCTTGTCAACTCACAACAAATATCGTTGTTTTGCCCAGCGTCACTCTTACCCCAGCAGCTGTTACAAGTAAACTACAGTCTCTCCGGGAGTACAGTGCTGCTGAAATCGATATGATCTGCCCAAGGGTAGTCAAAACCCTTGCTCCCATCATAGCAGCATCACTAGCGACATTTTTCCAGGGTCTGACAAACTCCAATACACTTCTATCTAAGCAGAAAAATGAAATTATCACTCCAATATACACAGAAGGTAAGCGATCGGATGCTGCCAATTAACAACCAATTACTCTCCTTCCTGTTTAATCAAAAGTGATGGAATCGCTAATTGCAAATAAACTACTGAGGTACCTTGAGTCTATAAATAATTTCTAATGCCCAAGACGATTTGCGACACTGACGATCTTGTCTCACAAATGTGCTGCTTACTCGGGACTCATGGAACAAGGCGGCTGATGAAGGAGTCCCCATAGACGTGTTTTAAATGGATTTTTCAAAAGCATTCGAAAAAATCAATCAATTCATTCTCTTCCAAATGCTTACTGTCTACGGTATCAACGTTTTCCTGTTCACCTGGTTAGAAGCCTACTCACACGACAAAGCAATCAAGATAAGAGTTGTTGGCACTCACTCTGCAAGCCTGTGCGTCCCCAGTGGTGTACCACAATGATCCGTTCTCAGCCCGCTACCGTTTTAAGTCTACACAAATAACCTTCCAACAGACATTCTAACCCCGATGAAAATATTTGCAGACGGTGCTAAAATAGGGACAGCAATTTGCTCGGCATCTGACCGTGTCTATCTTCAGGTTGATCTGGCTCGGATTAACGAATGGACAGAAGCAAACCAGCTTCCACTGAACGCTACAAAGTGCCACATGCTGACGGTGCGCACCAGCTTCTTCCACCCATATATTGGGGCAACGCGGCGTGCAACAAATGACTAGTGAACGCGACTTAGGTATAGTCATGGTAGCGAGTCTTGGCAATTCGCTCCAAAAGTACGAAAGCAGCATGTGTTGCGAACTTGAAGTGAAGAATTTTGAAAGGAACTCTCGGCAACATTGAGCGACGGATAATACTACTGATGATTAATTTTATAATCGTCCTCAAGGTGAATATGTAATTCGTGCCTGGTACCCATGAGTACAACAAGATATTCGCCTAATGGAACTACCCCAAATAAGAGCCACAAAGGCGACGAGTGAACCATCCGATCTAAGTTACGAAATGCTTCTTCGTGTACTCGGTGGATCCACCTCAGTATACCGCCAGTTTCACGGAGATCATATTCTCACATACAGGATACTAAATGAAAGGGAGCATCAATATAAATCACTGCTGACCCTAAACCTTACAGACAAAGCCGAGACAACCACCTAAAACTAATGACGCAACGCTCCCGTTTGGATTGTAGAAAATATTTTCCCTCACTTAGAAGCTGTTCTCACTGGAATCCATTACCTAGATATGTGGTTGACTCACCAGACATAACGACATTAGAAAGACCCTTAGACTTTCATGTTAGTGATAAACGTTGCACAATAGTTTGATAAGTTAAAATCGTTTGACCATGGATAATTCACGTTTCACGTTGGAACATTTTGCTTTTAATATCCTTTTGCGCATCCGTCTTGTAGGTCTGATAAAATTATGCTTTTTATCCCATCATACACTGTTGAAATATTGAACTATTGTAAGCGGTTATTGCGTCTACTGAATACTTCTAAAATTTTCAGTCTGTGCTCATATCACAGATTGAGCATTCCAAGGATTGGTTGAGGTTTGTAAAATGCAGTGTCGTGCTTCAGTCATGAATGCCATAAATGAATTGCATATTCCACATGGGGAGAACATACGCACGGAGCTTCTGTCGGAAAACATACCTGTCTATTTATCCGAGAGATCTCGCAACAGCGCGATACCTTGGTTACCATTATTGGATGCTTTTTCAGTTTGCTTTGAACAACCCCAGTTACACTGAAACATCGCGACCAGATCGATGGAGAAGCACTGCGGTACTTGCATTCTTTGCCTGTAGGAGTAGGTACTTCGGTGTCTCACGAAAAATACCTTGCATTTGGTCATGTCCAACTGCAGCACATTTTGGGCTGACCGCTGATTTACCATATATAAGTCATACTGAAGCAAATTCTGATCAGAATCCGTCTGAATCCTAAGCCAAATCTTGTGGGCGTCAGAAACAGTAAAATAACGTGAAACGATTGTTTTGGCAAGATCATTTACTTATACCAAAAACAACGGTTACCTTGGAATTGAGCTCCGAGTCACAAGCCATTGGATTTGCATGGGGTCAGATAAAGAGTTCCAGATTATGACCGCAAATTGTCGTTGAAGGAGAAAGTTGACGATCCGGCTTAAGATTATTTCTACAATGCCGTAATATAGGAGTTTGAAGATAGGAATCCGAGGCTCTGGACCGGGAGTCACCAAACTACGGCCCGCGATGTCAATTCATCCCGCCCCCCGACTGTACCCGATTTTACACAGTAAAGCGTATGGAACACGAGACCCTGTAATACTATTTGCATTGGATACTGCATGTCATGTTGTCCTTGACCTTATGCGGTTTGAACCTCAGCGTGAGCCAACTCATAGTTAATAATGTGTAGTGAGGATTTGGCATGAGTTGAGATAGTTCATCACGGTCAGTTCTCAGTCAGCAGGATTTGGTAGTCTGGAAAAGCACCAGCCACCGGAGTTGCGACGCTTCGGGTGTCTTCAGTGGCGTGCGTTCCAGCGGACCCTTGCAGACTTTGACCGTGATGAACTGTATCTAATTATACAAACTCTCCACTACTCATTAGTAACACAAGTATCTCCGTATATCTTCTAAGTCCTTGCGCCCTAGCTCGTGGGTCTAGCTGCTCTTCTCTGCACAGTTAGTAACTGGAATGGCAGTGGAATATCGGCCGGGCTATAGCATAGTCAAACGTCAATCATGCAGGTTCGCGGCAATCACCCATGACTCAGTGACACCAGCTGCTGATATCCGGAAGTCACGAGGGCGAAACGAGGCAGAGGTCCGCTGGGAGCTACCTCACTAACGAGACCCAGAAGGTCGAAACATGCGCCTGGTACATTGCCAGACTAGCCAAATTATGCTGACTGAGAGTGGACCTTGATGAAGTAACTCTACACATCTCATGGTTGTTACTTTTACTAACGAACTGCCGTACTATTTGTGACCTTACCTCGTTGGAACATTGAGGTCAGTAGTCACGCATCAATCCCATTTATCATTGCATGCTACCATGTTTATGCTTGTTTCACACGTGTATGCTGCAAGTTTCCGTTTGTCAGATCCATTGAAGCATGTGCTATACGCAGCGACGTGTGTACATATAATACGCATACATTTATTTACTTCAAACCTTCTTGTGTGCTGTTATCGAATGTGCCTAAAAACATAACTTGTGCTAGGTGGGCTCTACTATCACCAAGGACTTTTAGCCCTCAGTATTTCCAGTGTTTTAATAATAATGCTCTTCTTAGAAATTCAGCATCATTCTATAGTTTACCTCCATTGCATTATGTCATTGACCAAAGCAACTAAGAAAAGCAAAGCGGACACATAGGGTATTGTTGTGTCAATTATTTTGGCTAAAAACATGGCCTACAACTATTTCGCACTGTGTTTATGCAGTGAACCAGAAGTACTCTGAAAATTATCTGGTCCAGGTAAGTAATTAATCCGGTAGTCGGCCCTGCGTCAGTAATTCGCTAGAGATAAAGACCGTCGTGTAAAGGTTGGGCGAACCCTCAAGCGTACCACATAAACCTCCTTTCTATACCAACTTACACGCATATTAAACGCATTATACCAAGCTTTAGCGTGGCACATTTGCAAAATCGCGTACAGTCCTTTCAAGGTAGCAATGCTAAGAACGCTGTTTTGGCGCAGCTGACACTCTCATTGGTCATGGGACGTTAGCCAATGGGACACCGCTTGGAAGCCCCCAGCATAAGCGACAGACAGTCCAATGAAAATGGTCGAGCACAACCTCCTGTTCTATTTTGATGCCTATCGGAAAGAAACCTCGATGATTGGTCTCCAAGCTGAAACCGTCCAATGGGCAACTTGCGATACCTGTCTAAGGAAAAGATCCAAACTACCACATGATCCGAAACTTAAGCCGTAACCAGTGCGGACAGACATATTAACCAGCACATGAAGCGGTCTATATTTAGTGATCACTAGCGCCTAACGGCTGGTGGCTTATTCAGTGGCCTAACCATGGTGGCGTAGACAGGCAATCTTCTAACTGGTATTCAACAGTTCAACATTGGCTGTTAGGCAGTTATACAATTTTGTGCGATTGTTATTGCGACAATCATGGGGGACATTGTTCCCATTGAAGTTGGTAGACCAACCTGAAGCTGAACAACGCAAGTTCTATGTTTGCTTGCTTCTATCACAGTTGATGACTAAAAACAAACTAAGAGGATTCCAAGTGTGGCGTTGACACGACGTCAGTCAGTGATCGTTTGTTTCCACTCCCACGGACGACTTTGTTAATCAGCTATCACTTCAGTGCCTCCATGTATGGCGTTATGTAAAGGTCAGAAGGACCTATGTATTCATAGGATAATTAGGCTTCACTTCCGTATGGTCACTCATACGTGTTGAGGCGCTTTGAAAATGACTTTCCGAATAGCACCATTAGAAGCACAGTCAATGCAGATGCAACCTCCCTATTACGTCCATGGACTGGAATGCTATCCTCATGAAATCGGCATTGCTCAACAAAGAAATACCTAAAGGGGCTACAATGACTACGGTGTTTATACATGCCACATCGTCCTGCTAGAAAAAACGCATGGCTGATAATTAGTTGCGACGTACGCATTTTGCCTTGGTACTTCAGCTGAGTACTTGGAACAGACAAACACTGTTGTCTAACCCACGGGCATTTCTACCATATGTTTGCAATCATTTACCAAGGCAACCGCGCCCACTAATCTTGCTATGGACCACTGGTTCAGCTAGTCTTAGAAGCAGTCATGCGTGCACGCCGTGACACAGGTTGTTATCGACTTGGCAACTACTGGGAAACATTTTGTCATTGGAAAGTAGGTGATTCCGGAGGCATTATTATAGGAGGAAAATTGCTCCAAACTCTATGCTTACTATGCGTATGCAATGCTCGTTGCCAGATCATATCAGGGCCGTAGGGTCACTTGGTATTTCAAGCTTATCAATCACTTGGGAGTGAAGTGTAAATAGCACGCTGAAACGCAGGATTGACATGCATCTTACGACTTTAAGATAACGGCAGGTCCATGGGTCCTGAAGCGGCAACTGATTACCGAAGGGGCCCACAGGCGTGGAGAAGAACAAGCACTAACTAACGTCGTGTCACCGCCACACTAGGAACCCTCCTCTTTGGAACAATGACCACAGATCCACTGATGGTCTTACCTACACAGCGAACTTGGCCTTAATATACAATTCGCCGACTACATCAGCAGTACGTGGCTACGTTATTCACATCAGTGTGCGGCCAACTGAAACAACAGCACAGGAACGTTGTAGCTGTAAAGCCTTTAAAATTTCCATTTGCGAACAAGTCTTAGATTTACCTCCTTCGCACGAAATACTGCATTGTTTCTGATTGCCTCACAGTGCCTTAGCTATCACAATCATTTCCTCAACGTATTCTCCAGATTGCTCGCAGTCGCACGATTACACTAGGCATACTGTGTTAAGTGTGGCCAGATAGCCAAGCGAGCAAGAAAGGCAAACGTGCAGTCAACCCGTAAGTCTTCAAACCTTCTCTACCAACAGCCTGCAATGGTTGCAGCTTCAACACCAGTAACCAATCCGCTTATTATCACTACTCAATTAGATATCATCTCGCTCATGTAAGCCTTCAAACCTTCTCTTCCAACGGCCTGCAAGTGTTTTGTGCTGCGGCCGTTCAACATAAGTATTGAAAAGCGTGATTTAATACATTCATTCACTGGATTTATGGTCCTTAGCTGGTTAGAAGATTTGGTCTAGACGCTATCCGCTAAGTGCAGATTCTACCCGCAACTAGGAGTACAGTGGTGCGCTCGGTTTGCAGCTAGAAAGAAGCTGAAGCTGCAAGATGCGTGTGGCGGCGTCAGCAGAATAAATTTGATTAAACGGTTTTTGTACATCTCATATGTTAATAAGTAAAGCACTGTTTAGTGAAAACCTAGAATGAACAGACCGATTATCATTTTGATTTGGATTCACATTGATTTGAATGCGCTCATTTCGGAAACAAGCGAAACGATAACTAAACATTTTGATCCAAACAACTAGATGAAAATTTCTCCCTAAGAATTTTGTCCTTATTTATTTTCCTTTGACATCAACCACCTTGATTTAGAAAGTTTAAACCAACTTTGAAAATCAAAATAGTGTAAACACAAGCATTGTTTATTTCATGCACTAAGTTCCCTCTATCATTCTAAATAAAACGATGAGAAGACTGGTATTGCGAGATGGAACCATTCCGTGTTATCTGCTTACGCGCAAACTAATAACATAAATATGAAGCACGTGACAGAAAACTCAAAGATTTGCAACTGATCACAATGAAAAGTACGTCGAAGCGAGACTAACAGGAGATACGTGGATGAACACTAGTGATGGTCCCAAGTAGAGACGCTGTTCTATCTCTTCTCAATGTGCTCGACAACTCACATCTAAAAGCCCGTTTTACATGTGAACGGAAAGATAACAAATGCCTTCCGTTTTTTGGATGTGTTGTTGCCCAGACGAGAAGACGGCTACATAAAGCGTTCTGTTCACAGGAAAGTTACATGGACAGGACTGTATGAACAATACAGCAGCCTCGATTCTATCCAACACAAGCGGTGCTTAGTCAAGACACTGTTTAGTCGAGCCCGCAGAAAAAGCACTGACGACGGTTTGGAATCGAAAATGCTGTTTATCACACAGACGCGACGGACAAAAGGATATCCAGAGGAGTTTATTCGATTCCACAGTAAACTGAAAGAAAACAGGTCGAGGGAACTTACTGTACCCAAACCATCGTAATGAGGCTGGACCTTACCGTGGTGCGATGGTTTGTGTGCCTCATCGATCCATTGAGCTATGCTGGGTGCTGCTTTTGCACCTTCAGAGTCACTCATACCAGATTGGTCAATGGCTAGAGGCCAGACAAAATCAGCCTCCTGGTCCTCTAGTTTGGGGGTTGGAATGAGGGTGGCACCTTATTCCTTAAAACGGACTCCTTGCAGCCCAACGCAAAACCCGCTGCCTTGCGGTCAGGTTTTTGAACCAAATGCTTTGTTTGAGAACGCTAATCCTTTTCCTGTCTAAGCCAGGGCAACCTGACAGTATCCTGCCCACGCAACACCATGAACCTTATCTCAAACAAATTGCTGATGCTCTGGCCACCGCAGAGGATAATCAACGGTGCCCTATCTGCTGCGTCGAGCAGGGTGGCCAGGGGTTTGGATGCTACTGCTCAAGCCTTCCCGTCTTCTTTTTCCCCATCTTACGCTTTTTCACTCTTACCGTCCCCTTCCAACTTCACTTATATCCCTCCAGTTTTCAACCCCCCGATTCTTGGCCCTCCCCCAACATGCTTTGATAGACATTCATTTTCTAATTTCAAGTCACATGTAAACACGCTGCGTCACTCCTCTCCTGTCGACAAGCCCATGTCCAACAAAGCGGTTCATTCCAGTTCATCGGCTTCCATTTGGAGCCCTCGATCCTCTTTCCGATTGGCATGACTTAATGACGCACACTACTACAGATCGGTCAACAGGCAGCACTTGCCCGAACAATGGAGACCCTCTCGATCGATATCTGCTGCATATCAGAGACCCGCTTGCAAGACTCGAGCTCTGCGCTCACTCTGTGATCCACTTCAGATGACACTAGCAGCACTTTCTCATTGCGTGTATCCGGCGACGATGCAGCTTCGAGCACCGGCCAAGCTGGTGTTGCTATTGCCTTGAGTCCACGGGCTGAAGCTGCTCTGGTTGACTGGATTCCAATCAGTAGCAGGATGTGTGCGGTCCGACTGGCTGGCTCCTTCAAAGCTTCGAAGTCGCGGGACGATGACGCTGTGAGCGCATTGACACCAGCCAACTGACAAAGCCAGTTGTTCTGAATGTGTATCGAAGTACGCTGACATGCGAGTTGAGTAATCGCTCACTGGAGACAATTGATTGTCACTGGTCACATGTTCGCCAAACCTTAATTTCAGCGGACAAATCCTCATATGGTATGTCTAAAAGCCAACATTTCGTCTGATAAGGGAAACGGGCAGCAGGAGACCTGGTGTTAGTGAAACAATTTGTATTGAGAGTGGACAGCCTATCCACAATTTGTCAAAACGTTTGGAGCGTTGGCTGAGCATTTTAAAAAGCAATTTAATCGGCTAGAATTGTTCGATTCGCCGGTCACTGATCGCCCTGCTCCGTGGGCTGTCCCTTTGGATCCACCCTCTCGCTCAGAAGTCGAACGTAAGATCGGACTGTTGAAGTTGAACTAAGCCGCGGGACCAGATGACCTCCCTCCAGCCCTCTTCAAATTCGGAGGCTCTGCTCTTGTTGATGCTTTACATGGATTACTAGTGAAACTGTGGGAGCAGGAGACTGTCGCAACCGACTAGAGCCGCTCCGTTATTGTTCCCATCTTTAAGGGAGGCTCGCGCTCGGAATACGGCAACCATAAAGGAATCAGTCTGATCTCTATCGCCTCCAAATTACTCGCCTCCATAATCCTTCACAGACTGACTGGCGCTCGTGAAAGCCAAATTCGTGAGGAGCAAGCCGGATTTCGTCGAGGTTGTGGCTGCATCGACCACATTTTCACCTTGCGTTAGTTGTTGGAACACCGTCACACATATTGACGGCCCACAGTTGTCGTGTTCCTCGGTATCAAAAGTGCCTTCGATTCGGCTAATCGGTGTGCCCTTTGGAATTGTCTACTCAGGAAAGGTGTGCCCGAGAAATATGTAAATATTATCCATGCATTAAATACGCGTAGCACGGGCAGAATGAGGGCTTACGGCAAGCTGTCGCCACCCCTTAATATCTCCAGCGGTGTGAGACAAGGATGTCCGCTGTCACCTTTCCTCTTCAACTTCGCTATTGACGAAGTCATGGAGTTGGCATTTACAGGACATGACTTGGAAGGTGTGGAGCTACTCCCAGAAGAACGACTTCTTGACTTGTAGTGTGCAGACGACGTTGCCCACATCTGTGACAGCTTCCAGACGTGTCAAGCCGCGCTGGACAGATTAGCATTGGCTGTCAGCCGCTTCAGGCTTTGCTTTGCACCATCGAAGTGCAAAGAGTTCCTTCAAGATGGGCAGGCATTGCCCCCTGTGCTAACCCTTGGTGCGAATCAGGTAGAAGTCGTTCAGAAATTCAGTTACCTGGGAAGTTGTATCAGCGCCCTTGGGATCGAAGACGAGATCACGAACCGTATAGCGAAAGCTCGAAGTGCTTTTGCTAACCTTCGCCACCTTTGGCGGCGGCGCGACATTACTCTCGCCCTGAAGGGTAGAGTGTACAGTGCAGCGGTACGTTCGACTTTACTGTACGGTTGCGAAAGCTGGTCCCTAAGGTCGGCGGCATGAAGAGGCTAGTTACGTTCGACCATCTGTGCCTTCGCAGTTTGGCTCACATCTGGTGAGAACACAGCGTGAGTAACGAGCGTGTTCGACGCCTTGTTTACGGCCCAGGAAAAGGATCTGAACCGCTCAACACCGTTATTTCCAGCACCAGGCTCCGATGGCTGGGCCACGTGTTACGCATGCCAGCCCACCGACTCCCGCGACGTGTGTTGTTTGCTCACCGGGGATGTGGGTGGAAGAAGAGGTGAGGTGGCCAAGCGATGACTCGGTCGAAAGGAATGAAGTCCCTCACTTCGGAGTTAACCTCCGTTGGAGCGTCACGGCTCCCTGGTTGGGGTCCAAAAGACGGTGAAACACGTTTGTCTGTATACACTTGCTGATAGGGCAAGGAGCCGACCTCAGTGGCGTTTGTGCTGTGAATT
Organism: Dicrocoelium dendriticum; assembly: GCA_944474145.2. Classification (NCBI taxonomy): domain Eukaryota; kingdom Metazoa; phylum Platyhelminthes; class Trematoda; order Plagiorchiida; family Dicrocoeliidae; genus Dicrocoelium; species Dicrocoelium dendriticum. The sequence goes on along the minus strand of OX104064.1, from coordinate 203,127,650 downwards.
TCTTTGTCCCTCCCCATCAATTTGGCCTTCCCCTTCATCTAGGATCTCATTTCCTAGGGTAAAACACAATAAAAAATTTCTTTTTGCCTAGTAGCTGGCTGGAAGCTTACCGAAACGATGCCTATCCGTTGCTGGTAGCTCAGCTGGCATGCAACCGTTGTATCTATTTTTCCTTTGTGTATCGTATTATATGTATGTATGTATTTCCTTCATATATTGCGGCACAATACCGGAGGTGTTTTTCCACCTCTAGCTGATGTGTATAATGATATAATGATGATGACTGAAACCAAAGTGTCTGTCTACCTTAAATTGCCTTTCAAAGGTGATATCGTATCCGCCCAAATTGAAAGACGTATGCGTATAGCGAGTCGCCGGACATGCAATGCCGCCAAATTCTGCCCTATTTGGGAGACTAGGAACTTGCCTATGTCTCCAGTGAAGCATACTCAACGGCTCTCCTCCACAACCCATTCTATGTACCAATTCTTTCGGAACTGCGGAAGTAGTTACATTGGCAGAACAGATCGATCCTCGGGTAAGCGCATTGGAAAGCATATCCCAAAACGGATTGCTAAACTTTCGATACAACAAACAGCCGAACAAAAAAGATGTCTAAGCTGTCGTGATAATCTATCGACAGACATCTAATCGAAACATGCCATCAGGTTTACCCTGGGTCAAAATGTATAGTTATCTATGGAAATGAAACCTCAAAGTTTTGCGAATTGACGAAGCTGTGGCACTTAACCGGTGTCGACCTATCCTTTTGTGCACAGAAACAATTAAGTGTCCCTAAAGCTTCCTTGGGGCTCATGACCCTGAGAGCAAGCTCGTTGAGCTGTTATTCTTACGTCTAGGTAATTTTCCTTTCTAAGCAGTCTCAAAATGTTGATGTTTCTGACACGCAATTCTTATTTATGTTATTAGTTTGCGAGCGAGCAGAGAACGTGAAATGGTTCCATCTCGCCATAACTGTCTTCTCATTGTCTTATTTAGACTGTTTTGTTTGCTATTGCTGAATATTTCAGCTGACAGTATTGCGCCGAATGCATTCTTTTCTAAAATATTGCTTCCTTGTAATCTTCCAACTCTATATATTTGTTACATTTGATGAAGCAGCCTTACGGATTTTACATGGCCCCGTCATTCACACTGAGTTCTCGGCAGAATATCGAGGGTCATTTTGCATTTGTTCCATTTCAGATCCTCTGCTTTTCTTTGATGTAGCGTAAAGTTCTATAAGTCTTCCTTAGTCGTGCACTATATATATATATATATATATATATATATCTGAGTTTGTCAGAGATAAACTGTTCATTGATAGAAATAAGTTTCCCACAGACATGAGATGCTGAAAAATTCACCTTTTACCGTCACCTAACTATTTCGCTAAGGCTGCGCTGTAGAGAATTTTGCAAGAATCGTCGCTTCATATAAAAGCACTGTACAATTATATCAACCACACTGCTCAAAACGATCAACAGTTCCGTCATTTCCTGTTCCTACTATTTAGACTGCTTGTCCCTTTCGTTATAATCTGAACAGACTAAACAGAAATGTTTGGACAACAATGCAGGCCGGTGATTTTCTTTGGCATTTACCCAGTATTCAACATTCCTCAGATGCGTTTGTGATCGTCCAGCAATAACAAATATTATTGGGGCCTCGTGACGAATTTTCAACATATAACCTGAATGTAGGTAACGTTTACGAAGCAGCACAGTTCATTTAGCGCAGTCTCTGAAATATTGTGCTTAGTTTATTGATATGGCACGTTGTTCGTCCGCGCTTGATTCATGGATAGATCAGTCTGTAAGCAAAGTGTCCGTATAGATGTAATAAATACATAATTGCAATTGAAATCGGTTTTTTGAACAGAAGAACAAGAATAGGCATCGGTGGTCTCAAAACCATTTACAAAGCACCACAATACTAGTTAGGTTTCCCTCTGGCATTAATGCTACAGACAAAAGGGTTACACAAGTAAAACTAAACAACAGGTTTTCTTCTACAAATTAAAATTCAGTTCCGCAGAAGACAAAGCGGCAAATCGCTGGCGGCAATCCTCAAATTTATGTACATTTATCTAATGGCAATTCAGAGAGTAAGTTGGTTAAAAAGGTGGGAAAATATTAGAAATTAATGTCTCAAATCACCCCAAAACAAAATAATAATCAATCCAAAAAACTATAGGTGCAACTCCGCATTTTTGATGTTAAGGTTTTAGGAAATTTCTCATTAGTAAAGAACAGAGTAAAAAGGGTTGCAATGGGATACAATACAATTGCTTGACTGATAAAGGAAACAGCAAGCTGGTGAAAGCACGCAAGAGGATGAATTGGACAATTTGAACAGAGTTAGCACATTCGTTCGATGATCAAATCGATCTGAGCAAGTGACAGACATCGCGATAGGACTAACAGACCTGCGCAACGAAACAACAGAAGAGGTTAAAAATACCAAATAAGTAAAAAAATTAAAATACCGGATGTTCCACTGAAAAGATTTCTCGTCAAAACCATGGCAAAGCCCAGGGTTGCACAAGCACCATTCTCTAGCATAGCACTGGCTGTGTTAGCCTGATCGCGATCATCTCAGCCTCTGGAAGAAACGTTTCCTCAGCCCTTTCGGGTATCATTTCAGTACAGGGAAGTAAACCCTGAAGACATCTTTGGGCAGAATTTGATGCTCAATTTAAATCAAATGTTCCGAGATGGAACTGTTGATGCTTCTGAGTTTGCCACTCCGCAGTGACCCTAGGCAGTGCTCAGGCATCCATATAGATGGATGTCCGGCTTGGCATCGCAGGTGCAAGTGACCTGATAAATTTGTACGATTTAGACGTAACTATTAGTCTGTCTTTAAGACGCTGAGCTAAAATGGTTGTAGTCTCCGGAAGAGAGTACCGGTAGGCGGCCGCGTGGGTCCTAGCTACTGCGGTGTAGAGTGTCCTGTTCATTAATTTGAAGGCTATATCACCCACAAAAGAAACAGAGAGAAACCCATTCCTTTTTGAAACCACTCTTACAATCGTAATGTGCTGGCGATTCATGGTGTGTTTTGTGATAAGCGGTTCCAGTTAGCCATTCAAAAGTAGCCGTTTCTCAAATCGGTCTTTCTCGCCCACCAGTTTTTCCGGATAGCAAAATTGTGGGAGCCGGTTAATGGAAGTAAAACACTAAGATCTTTTTGTACTTCAAAGGGACGAAGCTGGGAAATTGTGTGTATTGCTCGACGCAAGTTGCTTTTTGGAAGACACTTCAACCACTTAGTCATGCGCGCTTCTACTAAGCAAAACTTCCAGAAACTCCAGCTTACTTTATTTTTCCATTTCACTAGTGAACTTCATTTAGGGATGTGAATGTTGAACTGAATGAGCAGACGCATGACATCAGTACGATAGTCACCGACAATGAAAATGTCAATCATATTCCTCCAATAACAATGTATTGAAGCCGTAACCGGCTGGATGGGATCATGTTGAATCTTTACGAGCAAGATGTCGAGATTGAAGGTGCAAGTGGCGACCCCGTCTCCACGCCATCAATTCGAATATAATACATCCCGTCAAAAAAGTGTCTTTTTAAGGTAAACTGCAAAATAATTCCTTCAGCTTAGATACTGTAATGTCTACATTCAGGCTCTATTCAATTAGGTGTTCGCAGATGAAATTAAGGGTTGCCAGCAATTAGGCGTTTGTAAAAGGGATTCTAGATCAACATAGAGTATCAGTTTACCGTTTCCCTTCAGGTTCTTAACTTTATCCACGCATTCGAATGAATCATTTTATTTGATCAGTCTAAACCAGCAAGAAACCATTAGCCCTGGAGTGCCACACCGAAACTTTCTACTTGGGTGACGGTCCCAGTGAACGCATTAGCCATGGCTGTCTACAAACTCGACCAAGGGCACAATTAAAATTGCGTGTCGCAATCCAAGACAAACAGTGGGCGTTCCCACACCCGCAAATCAATGGATAGATTTTCTCCCTACATGTTCCAACATGTGCACAATCCATTTCGTAAGTAAGTGGTACGCAAAACCGGACATGTCAATTTCTGGATGTGAGTGGACCTGTGGATTGAGCACTTCAGGCAATCAATAGGGCCGAGAAGGATGGGAGTTAACTGCCGGATTTAACTGAAAAACTTGAACATCGTTCATCATGTTCACCCGTTTTAATTCTTTCAGGAACTTTGTAACCTTTGCTTCTTCGTCTGCCGTCTTGTACTACTGAACTGTCTCACGCAAAATAATTTGCGGTCGTGAAATGTATTCGCAATCCTTTATCTGGTTTAAAAAAACAAATTCGTGGTTCAACTAATTATGTGACTACTTCACGATGCTTGATAGACTGAACGTTTGGTGATATCTTCTCGCAACCTAGAGGCGGTTGATAGAGGTGTACTGAGGTGGTTTTGAAATTGTCTGTGGCCAGAGGCAAACTGGATGTTAATTCAAATATTTTGTGCATTAGGTTTTCAGTTTTTCTACTACGGGTGTCGAAAAAGAAACCAGACTTTTGTTATGACATATGTATTGCTCACTGCACATGTTTTACACAACTTCTACTTCTAATTAATCCGCGCTACTGGCAATACACCGTTCAAAACGGTCCTTCCAATTCTGGAAAGTCTCCTGGAACGCACTTACTGGGATGGAGTGTAGGTCACTTGTCGCATTTTCCTGAATCTATTCTTTGGTTTGGAAACGGCATCTTTTCAACATGCTTAAGTTCGGGAAAATGGAAATATGTGCAGAGGCTAGGTCCGCCGAATGCTGTATATGGGGCACAACAGGACTGTGATGTTTATCTAGATGGCTGTGGACAGGAAGCCTTGCGTGAGCCGGCGCATTGACATGATGCGACATCCAACTCGGGTTTTTCCACAGATAATGCCTCTTGCTGCCCACATCATCCCCAAACACGGTAGAATTTGTTGGCGTGATCCAACGCTGATGTCCACTTGGTCAGCAATTGCTCGAACAGTTAATCGTCGATTTCCACAGATCACAGCAAGAACTCTCTCAATATGGTCATCGTCCGTGCATACGTAATCTCTGTTAGGCTTGGGATCATCAGCGATCTACATGCTGTCGTGTTTGAAACATTCAAACTACCCATAACACTGCGTGCAACGCATACCGTCCACGCGTATGCGTGCCTAAGCAATTGAATTGTCTCTGTAAAAGTTCAATAAGTTTGCCAGAAACATCCACACACACGCTCTGTACTTAAGCACTTTCGTTGTCACTTTGACACTACTGTGAAGAACAGCTTATACACATGCTCACCTTGCCGGCTATAGCTTCCAATCCACAGTCAAGCGAAGTGCCGCCAATGGCATCTTGTTGCCTATGCAAGCCACCACATGCGCTCAGTGGACGGAGGGCGCTGCCACCGCTGGTTACTGCGCTAGTACAAAAGTACGGTTTCATTTTGAACACTCTTCGTATTTGTACTTTTCCACAGGATGGTTTGATAACGCGACATTTTTGTCCAAAGGGATTGATTAGGCCAACTCAGTGATTCACAATTGTTATGCAGGGAAGGTTAGCAAGATGTTGGTATAGAGCGTCAAATAGTCTCTGTAGAAAGTCACCGTATTCTTTAGAGCTCAATGCCTTAAAGACTGATAGTTACGTCTAAATCGTACAAATTTATCAGGTCACTTGCACTTGTGGTTCAAATCCCCTTGGACATATGACCGGACATACGTCTGTATGAATGGTTAACCAATGCCTAGGGTCACTTCGGAGTGGCACGCTCAGAAGCATCAACAGTTCCATCTCGGAACATTTGGTATAAATTGGGCATCAAATTCTGCCCAAAGATGTCTTCAGGGTTTACTTCCTCGTACAGAAATGATACCCGAAAGGGCGAAGGAAATGTCTCTTCCGGCGACTGAGATGATCGCGATCAGGCTAACACAGTCAGCGCTTTGCTAGAGAATGGTGCTTGTGCAACCCTGGGCTTTGCCATGGCTTTGACGAGAAATCTTTTCAGTGGAACATCCGGTATTTGAATTTTATTTACTTATTTGGTATTTTTTAACCTCTTCTGTTGTTTCGTTGCGCAGGTCTGTTAGTCGTATCGCGACGTCTGTCACTTGCTTTTATTTGACAGTGGAACTTATGTGCCAAACCTGTTCAAATCGTCCCATTCAACCTCTTGTGTGCTTTCAACAGCCTGATGGTGCCTTTATCAGTGGTTTACTTATGTGCATTACCGAGAAGAAATCTTGGCAAACCGGGTCTACTTTGTGTTTTTACTATTCAATATGCAATATTTTCGGTTTATCATCATTTGCTTTTCTATTCACTAGGTTAATATTAAAAATTACGACATGTCTCACCAAGTGAGAAGCTGTGTCTTTAGTTGTCACGGATCATATATGTGCAGGTGATACCATACTGTTGAACGGGCAATGTAAATTTGTGCTCGTATATTTTTCTGTGTTCCAGGCAAAGCATATGTCACAGATGTTTGTGTTTTTAATGCGAAGATAGGAGTACCTTTGCAGTTTGAGTACATTGCAATCACTTAGGTCTAATTGCCCTAGGTTAGGTTGTAGTATTAAAAGCATTAGACATTATTTGGACCATGATTAAAGAAATCTTCAAGTGCTCTTTTCTTTCTCCCGGTTGCGGTGGCTCATGAGCTTACTGCAAATTGATTGCTCAGCCTCACACGACCTGTTTTTGATTAGGAGCCGATTTCGCAGAGAAGCACATCTGGTGAGAAAGAATTTAAACCACGAATTTGTCCCGCATCGCGGTATAACTGTGGCATAGTTGATGTAATAAAGGTCCTGCCCGTAACTGCGCTGTAATAGTTATCTAGATGGATTGCAATAAGCGTTGCCACGCATCAGGGTTTACAGCAGAATTAAGTTACGTTTTAGTCTTTGCATCCACTGCTCGCGATAGCTCGTGATAGCAATTTCGCCTTATGGGTATTTAGTCATTGACCGTTGTAAACCTTTTATTGCTATTCCGTCAGATTTCGTCATGTTGCCACAGATTTTGCTGTAATGCTGCAAGATGGGACGAGTGAGGATTTTAAAATGTTCGACGTATTGAGATTGTTTACACCGTACGCGATACATAGGCCAAGAATTGTCTGCTTCGGGCTATCTGGTACTCAAACTGTTCAGACAAGTTATGGGTAAAGCAATATCTGTTTCCGTGTTCATGTGTAGACCGTTGTACATAAATAAAGTTACTTTAAATTTTGATAGGTTCTTCGAGTAGCAAACAACCGCGACACAAGTCACTTGATTTTGGTGCTGAGTACTTCATCTTCCACTTGTCACACTATGTCTCAAGGGAATGAATATCATCCTGAATTACTAGTAGTACATTCGAAAAGTCAACTCTTCTGAAGTTGTAGCCAATTTTTATATCATCTGTAAAAATAAGAAAGGAACGCCATTTTTGATAACCAAATTGATATAAATGTTAAGAAGCAGGAGATGTAATGGATCTAGCACACTTTCTAGTAGAATCCCGCTGGTACTTAGACCCGGGGAAAGGTCGTGATCACCTAAGCTGACTGTATGAGAGCGACCGTGCAGGTATGAGTACGGTCAACCGAGTAATGTGTCCTGGACTCGATTTAAAGCCATTTTAACAGTAACCATCGGTGAGACACGATCAAATGCCTTTTGCATGTCCAAGAAGGGAATTTAGATGGCATCTTTCGAGTCCATGGATTCTTATATGCAGTTCAAATATAGCAGCTGGCAGGTTTTGAACGATCGGTTGTCAAGGAATTTATGTTGAGACTTATCTATCAGCTCCAGTACTTTGTTACTACTTACATCCTTTTTACCAGTTTTTCGGATAAACTGATGGTACTGAGAGATTGAGGGACCGATCCGTAATTTTAAATCTTCTGTTTTGCGCCAATTTTAAGACAAAGAATTTTAAACCAAGTCCGATCGATCCCCGTGAAATGCTAAACATATCCAAAAGGAACATCATATCAGGCCCTCCCAGTTTGATAGCGGATGGAGAGGTTCCATCAGCTTCCAGAACCGATGACAGCTGGATAGCATTAATTGCAAGGTAAATATTGCGAAGGGATATTTCAGTTCTAACTAGTATCTCAGTCGTGCTTACCTAAATGTGTGTATTTATCAGAGGAGCCTGGCAAAGAATGAACTAAATGCTTCAGAGATATTGACTGAGTCTTGGAATGACTGGCTTTCCTTGTCGACCAGTTCAGTGATCAATGAGCAGCGGTTGCGTGTACTTCGATGGAGAATTTTTACAATCTATTTTGCTTTACATGTCATTTGTATGGTTGTTTGCTCCTCATATGGTCTCCGCAACAACTGGGAAGGCTTGACTTCAGCGTGAACCGGTACATCTGTAGGATCATTGGAAATACCGCCTAGCTTTTTGTAGCGCGTTACCAGTTTTCTGGATTTTTAACTGATTTAATTTTCGGCTGCATATTTTGAGCATGGCAAATCCGCTTATACGTACGGCAAGGTAGGTTATGATTTTCCGAACTTGAGGATAAAAGCGGTTCACTGCTGTCTAGGCATTGTTGAGAAGTAGAAGGCATTCCATTCAGAAGATCCGGATGATTTGACTGAATCGTTTCCAGTTACTTGTGGATAGTCTAATAAGAAAGAGAGAGATGTTTGGTGGTCATTTCAATGGTGAATTTGGTCACTGCAGGGAAGGTTATCTAAGACATCGCTCTGTGCTTTGGCCATACCCAAGGCAAATATTCCGTCTAATGTCTTAGTCGATCTATTTGGCATAATTACCCACTGTGTCCAACCCCCAACTCTGACGGAATAAACGAAGGCTCCGTGCATAAACGAGGATGACTGGAAAGATCAGTTTATCATTGGTATGTTGAAATCACCTACAATTATCTTTTGTCTGTGTGGCACTTCAACTGCAAAGTCGAAAGATGAAGTGATGCAGGCACTACTAGTGGTTGATGAATTTGGCGGGTTGAAGATATCCCCAAGTAAAACGTAAACTGGAGCTCCTGAGATGAATAACCATAAAGGTTCGGGGACTATTAACAGTTGTGGATATTCGAGAAGTTCAGCTGTAAACGTGTGATGTCAACATATAAAACATCATGCGCCTTTTCTTTTACATGAATATTGAATAAAAGTTAATACTTGGGGTTCATAAGAGCCGAGTCTGGGGTGTCTGGAGAAAAACCACTTTTCAGTAACGAAGATTGTTTGTAGCGCATAGAATTTTGTAAGTTAACGTAGGAAATACAGTTTGTTGTCACTGGAGCGGGGGTAACTCAATTGTACCGTAAACATACAATAAAAGGTGAAATATGTATTGTTTGCATCACTGTTGTGTGAGTCCTTATAATCGAGGATTATTGTCGTGGTAGATATGTGTAGGCGCAGTGGGAACGATTATATCACTAGTACTTGTGTGGAGCCGTGGTTCAGGACCGGTACAAAAGCGAATATTTGACATGTCCCGTAGGTTGGTAAGGGTACAATTCACAAATTAAAATACCGTGTCAGTTAAAGAACGCGCAAAATACATGACTCACCAAAGGAATTAGAGTAGCACATAAGCGAATATTTTGGCCTGGATTATGTGGGGTGTTTTGATGCCGTCAACTGATAGTTGTGCAACAATGCCGTCATCGGAAGATCATGGGCTATATCACGAAGTGTGAATGTGTCAAAGTAACGTTAAGGCGTTTTTGTAAGGGCATAAAGTAGGAGTATTAATCACGTTTTCCGAAAGGTCGTAACAATACTATGACGCTCGGAAGGAGAAGACGTTTCGTCAACTTACCAGTCTGCTGTACTACGTGACCAGCTTAAATTTATGCCCAGAGTGAATAGGGAGGGCGGGACAAACCTCTGATGTTCTTTGTCGCATTGCGTTGTGAGGTATCGAGCGCAGTTAAATGATGCTTCTGTCAGGATTGCAACTATTGGATATCTTATTCTGTGTGTGTCCTCAAGTAAGCACCAAATCAGTTCTGGAATGACTGAGTCGTCAAACTTCCCGAATGCTCTACCAAGAAAGCCGAAGTGTTGGTTTGCTTTTCTGACAACTTTTCAGTCTCTCACAAAGTACCGATTTCACTTTGAGTACACATGCTGTGATCGCACTCATGAGAAATTCACTGTAGTATTTTTGGTCTTAGGCTGTAGTTGTAAATACTCCATGGCTATATGCTTAGAAGTTTGCACTTGGTAGCCTCAAATGTAGCGTGTTCTTGAGGGACAATGTGTACGCTTTGTTTAAGTTATCTTGTAAGGCTACGTGGTCTTCCAATGTAGATATAGCACTTTACATCTTTAAATCATCTGGAAAAAGCAGATAGTTTGAAGATAGCATAGTTGCAAGCTCATTTGTGAAAAGCAGGAACAGGCGGGGTCCGAGCACCGAGCCATGAGGTACGCCACACTGAACTTTGATTGTTTTCGTTACGGTGTTGTGAACCCTTACATTCCGGTGACGTTAAACGATAAAATCGCCTAGCCATCCTAAAGCAGGTTAACTGATACCATACTTCTGAAGTTTGTGCAGTAAAATGGGATGGTCCAGGCGGTTGAATGCCGTTGAGAAATCCTGGTAGGCTGCATTCACTCCTACATCGGCGTCCACGGATTCCGTCCAGCGTGCACGAGCTAGCACTAGATTCGCGGTGCGGGACCGATTTTGACAAAATCCGTGCTGCACCGAAACGTGGCGTATTATGTGCGCCTCAAGTACAGTGGAGGCCATGATCTGGAAGATCACCGGAAGAAGTGCAATCGGACGATAATTGGCTGATTCTGTAGGGCTACCACTTTTATTGACTGGAGTGATGCTCCGGGGCTTCCACCTCTTGCGGACGAGCACCTCATTAAGACATCGCTGAAGGAGTGTTGCTAGTGCTTCATCTAAGCTCATGGTGGAACTTTTCAATGTCTTGGGGCGAATGACGTCAGCAGCCGTGGAGCTGTGTTAGCGCAAAGACACCAACCGCTTCAATACAGCTGCGGCTGTGAAAGATATGTGGTTATGGCCTGATAGAGGCATGAGCTGTGTAGTCATGGTGTAGGATGGTTGCGCACTTTGGAAGGTAAAGCTAAAGTATTGTCCAAGAACCTTAGCAGCTCTTGTGCAGTTTGTACTAACTCGCATGCTGTGTGCAGAGCCGAAATTTCGCGCTTAACTCATTGAAGTTTGAACAAGGAACAAGGAACAAGGAACACTGATTTATGAGATAAATGCAAGTGTTTGACACATCCCGTAAGATGGTTTAGTTGAATACAATGAAATCAATATATATATATATATATATATATGTCATCAACTGAGCGTCTACCGAGGCAAATGCTTTGATTAATAACGTCAGTGTAAAAGTAAAAGACATCAAGAGTATGCGTGCAGAAATACACAACATGCAGTGGTTGTTGATCCAAGGAGTGAGAAAAGTAAAAGATGGTTGCTCACTTGGGTTCATTGAACACATAAATACTGTAAAAAAAGCATCATTAACGTAATCAACAACAGCGGTTTAAGTAACAAAATGCTGGGAGCTAAGAGCAACCTCTAATCAGTTTTTGAAAACATCCATGGTAGTGGAGGATACAACTGAGTCCGGTAGTGCGTTCCAAGGTTCACAAAACCGAAGCGCAAAGTAATACCGTTGACACTCTAGACGGCTAAATAGTTCCTCCAAATTCAAGCAGTTACCCCTGAGCTGTGTGTTGTGGTTAAGTTTCAGTAACTGGCGGCATACGTGCTTTGGGTCACACAACATTTGATACGCTAATATAAGATCGCGCGCAGTGTTCGGTTGTATCTGTTAAAAATGCCCAGCAACTTTCAACTTCGGTGGTATAAATGATAGGGCAGACCCTTTAAATTTATTGTTTCTGTTCGTTGGGGGGACTCTAATGCTTCTAGGTCGCGCTTCAGCCAAGTTGGCCAAGCTTGGATAGCTTATTTAATATGAGGGCGCACGTAGGAATTGTGCACCATTAAAAAGATTGATAGGATCAATCCACCCGAATGCATTTTGCAGCATACCGACGTGCTAGTTGTAACTTTTCGTAGCTACTTCAGTCTGTTTGGAACAGTTGACGTCGCTCTGTACGAGCACACCGAGCGCATGCTCTTGGGAGCTGGTCCGCAATCCGTGTACCCCAAGCAAATACGTGTAGTCATGTCTATGGCGCAACTGCACTACGTGACATTTTTCTACGTTGAATGGTAGTGCGTTTTGAACTGACCAGTTCAACACTGTGTTTAAACTGCACTAGAACCGATCATTGTCGTCCGGTCCATATCTTGATAGCATCAACAAAATAATAGGAAAGCGGCAGCAAATGATCACGCCAAATCTCTGCTAAACACCACGATCATATGAGTCCAAGCACCGAGCCTTGTGGTACACCACACTGCGCATCAATTGCATCGGACCGTGATGTTCGGACTCTTACCTCAAGCCGCCATTCGTGTAGATAATTGCTGGCGAAACTCAGCATTGGGTCACCAATGCAGTATTGCTGACGTTTTGGGAGAGAATTCGACGATTTAAGCGATCAAACGCTTCTGAGAATTTCAAATAGATGACATCGACTCCTGTTTCATCAACAACTGATTCAGTCCAGCTATTACGTGTAAAAATAAAGGTTAGTGGTACATGAACGCTTTTGAAGAAAGCGATTTTGCTCTGGGGCTATTAACTTGCGGCTTCTCAGATACTACATTAACGCATCTGCTATGATTGACTCCATAAATTTGGATAGCCGAGGAAGTTGCGTTATTGGACGGTAGTTAGTAGAGTCGGTGCGGCTACCTCTTTTATGGATTGGAGTGATGGCTTCTCACTTTTTTACTGGTGGAATATAGTTTCTCTCTAAATACCACCGACAGAAATCCGCCAGTGGTTCTGCTAGACTACTAGCTACGGCCTGCACAGCCTTCGTTTGGAGGGTGTCGACTCCAGTAGAACTGTGTACACGCAAGGATAACAACTTCTTCAGCACAGGTTCTGCAATGAAAGCGAGGTTGTATAAACCCAAAAGTGGTGTCACAGAAACAAGGGAAATATTTCGGCTCGTTACCCGCTGAAAAGTTTCAGAGTAATGAAGCCGGAAGAGGTCGGATGCTTCCATTACGGACAGGGTGCATCCACCAGCCATGACTAGGGCTGGTGTCCCCCGCTACACCTATCGTAAACCGTCAACGTGCATGTACAGATGTTCGCGGTTCGGGAAGAATCGCTTCAGTAACTCCTGCTGATGCGTGCTCGTGTCCTCGTGGATCAATTTCACACAGAAGTTACGATGTGTCACGTATGCAGTCCAGGTTTCAGCATTCTGGCAGTCCATGTGAGCTCGCCATGCCAAGTCCCAGAGTGATATACATGTACGTGTTCTGCTCCTCAACAATGACGTATATGTATTCTGTTCCGAGGAGTGCGCTTCTAAACGTTTCCCAGACAACATCTGGGGTGCATTCGGTTAAGAAACTCCAAGATATATCCTTAATAAGCGCATATGACAGGTTATGATACGTGACAGCATGCATTTTGTCATCCTCGTTTTCAGGATATTCTGCATAGCATATATGGTCAAAGAGTAGAGTAGGATGTTCCCTGCGATCCAATGGTGCTTTTGTTACTATCCCGTCGACCACGATATCTTTGGTATTGAGAACAGGATCGAGTATCGATGGTTTGTTAGCAGGTCGAAATCTGGTAGGAAAGGTTAGGTGGTTATACCAAGGAGGACTAGTACTTAGCTCATGCAAGTAAGCTTTAAACTACGCACCATCGGTTGCTGGGGTTTTCATGGCGTGCACTTTGTAGTCTGTAGCAATAAGAGTGTGGGTGTGGGACTTTTTTAAAGCAATCTGAAATCGTTGGTTCAGTTTGGAGTCCATTTCCGACGTAGTATATGGTGGGCGGTAAATTATGACTAGTAGACATGTGTCCTTCTTTCGCAACCATAGGCGGCACCAAAGCGAATCAAGAGAGGGGATTTCGATAATGTCACATCGAAGGTATGTATTATAATAATAAATCACACCACCACCCCTTCCTGTTCTATCGTTCCGAATCAACAACTTAGCGGTTAAATTGATCACAAAATCGGTTATCTTAGGGTTGAACACGTTCTATGTAATTATGAAGAGGTCCCGCTGTTGTGAGGAATGGAATTCTCTAAATTCAGCCAACGCATTTGGAAGGTCTTGAGCGTTTGTGTACTTGCAAGATAGGGTTTTTCTTGTTAAAAGTGATGGGTGTTAACTTTGTGTTTGTTTTTGCGCCGACCGTCAGGTTGTCAGCCTTTAATCGCTTTTTGGTTTATGAGTTTCAGTCAAGTTTCATGGCATTGTTGAGCGCTCCTGAACAGACGTATCACTCGTGTTACGTTCTGGGCTGTGATGTGCCGTGGTTGCTCTTTTGTCGGTCTCTCCGCAAGACTATGCAGACAAAGAATTAACAGCTTTTGCAAGTTCCAACGAATGGCTTGCGATTCGTCGCCATTCGCCGGCTGCCTTTAGCCAGATCTCTGTTGACAACCTGGCTCGAAACTTTGTCCAGTTATCCAATAGAACTTGCGTCATTACCTTGGATTGTAATACTACTTTCAGTATTCTTGGACCGCAGCTCTTGTAGTAAGATGATGACGGAACTCTTGTAAAACATTTGCGAACAACATTATCAGTAAAAGTTGCTTCGTGGAAATAGCACCGCTGCTCTCGGTCATGTGTTTACGCACCAAGATCAGATGAATGCAGAAGCTCGTGAACACCATGAACACATGATTTGCTTGCCATGGCGCTTAGGAATATCGCCTTGGTCACCTTCTTCCTTTGGGCTATCTTTCCAATGGAGATGGGGTAATACATGCACTCTGCTCAGTGAGTTACGAAGAGGACCTGCTGAGAGCACTACAGCCTCTGTCTCATCTGATGAGTTTGGTGTTACTCGAATGATTCCTGGTTCATCATTGTGCACTGAGATGGCGTGATGTGCTACGTGTCTCCTTATAGTAGGCTCAACCCAGATACCGAAAGCATGGTAGATGGAACTCCACTGGTTGCAATGGTCTTTCAACTTGCCTTTTGTTGTACCAGATGTGAACTCGAGAACATTGGTGCGCACAAGAATTAACGCAGCGCGTTTGTGTCTAGCGAGTGTCGATTTTGAAATTGTTGCTGGTAATGCCGGCTGTTTACAAGGCAACACTGGATTTGACGGTGAAAGCTGCGTCGTCCCAAGTGTGCTCGGTAAAGAAGATTGACTTACGTGTGTTGTTCCCGGTGTGTTTATCGAGGCAAGCGATGCGTAGGTTAACTACTTGTTATCTGCACTGGGTTGCCTCCGGCTGTGGGCTGTCGGTGTCATGGCTGAATCTCCAGGTGAAGCATCTATGGTTAGAGGAGTGGAAGAAGGCATATATGAGGCTTGTCCGCTTATGGGAGTGTGGTGACCCAGTGGATGTAGAGACACAGACGCTGCAGTGCGGTTAGAACGTCTACCTCTCTTTGTCGGTTTAGTGTCAGAGCTTACTTTGTTTGTTTGTGGTATTGGCATGGTCATATTTACCTCCTCCAGGTAAGCATTTACAGAATGCACTTACTACAATTTACCCCAATACGAATAGTCTTAGAGCACCATTTCAAATCTCAAATACTTTTGTCTGCGGCAGTTCGAACCGTGTGCATAATACTTTCCTATTTGCCGTTTTGCGAGGCATAGCCTAGGGTTCAGTCCCTTGCGCAGCTTGCGATCCCCGAGCGTGTGGTGACAGGCACACCATGTCGGCCGCAGTACTCTACGCGTGTGCCCACAGTTGCCAACATAGCCGGTTGAAGTCGGTGCGTGAACTTTCTTGTGTAGGATGTGGCCGACTATAGATCAATCAGGTCGGACTTAGGCCTAGCGAACAGTTTTGATGTGCGTGGAAGAATTCACTCTATAGTTTGACGAGTGTTAGGATAGTGGCTGCTAAAAGTTTTGCAGCTATCAAACGTAGTGTCCGATTCTTGTTGGAAAGGAATCTCTGGATAACTCTAAGATCACTCCATCGAATGAGGTTACGAATGATGGTATGCTTCGGAAAATAAGGGTTGCCGCGCGACTGGATTACTATGGAAATGGGTAGAGGTAGTGTGCCATCTGTAGACGCCGAGTTTGACCTTGACGAAAGGAGTGGTATGAGGTATCATATATACATAGTGTTTGATTTAGCATCTGGTTAATACGGCCAGCTGAACAAATCGCAGGAAATAATGGCTGAATATAGTTAGGTTTGGTCGGGCATGTGGTGAGTGGGAATGACCAATTTTCCATTCACAAACCCACCAAAAAGTTCTGTGGAGTGAGGGGGCGTTATGCGATTCACATATATGATCTGGACTAGGAAGTGGCGTTTGCCGCTTGACAAACTTCCTCCTATTAGTATTGTCTTGCCGATGACTACCGTGTGGTACGGGATCACTACTAGGAGTATCCAGTAGATATTTGCTTGTGGCTTCAAACTGTCCAGTCTATCGACTCGCATTGGGTTCGTAGGAGGGTGACTTAAACGACTTTTGCGTTGCAACCTTGCTCTTCATAGTTTTACGGCTTTTGTTGTAGCCGATTTCTAGCGGGTTGTAGCTATCAATAGGTGGTAGCACGTTATCTATATCAAAATAGACCAATGTATAGTACGCGACGGAACCCAAGCGGTTTTAACTCCACGCTGTTCGCCGGATGGGAATTTGTTGCGAATCCAGGCACAGTAGTTGAGACCTCTTAGGTGCATCAAGTTGCGTTATTCAATCGGATAGGCGCGGAAGCATCGGCTCTTGCTAACAAACTGCCCTGCGGGGGGAGAGGAAACGAGATAACACCGACCTGCCTAGACTTGCAACCGCCGTATTACACGCCCGTTTCAATTCACACGTTAATAAAATCGCCACACTGTCAGATGACCGCCGGTGTGGATTGTAAACCTGTTGACTGGCCAGAGCGCTGATCGCGGCAGGGCGACGCAGTTGACAACACTGCATGGTATAACGATCGCCGTCGACTGAAACTTGGTCGGTTGATGCTGTCGTCTAGTTCACAAATCTCCGAAAGCGATAAAAGGATTTACGTGGTAAGGCGAGTGAATAATTCCTACTCTGGGCGTTTCGCTGGATTAACTTGATATCTCCGAGTCGGATGGGTGGAAATCGGTTGATTTGTGATGAAATTGGATAGGGAATGATCCACTACATAGCGTAGCAGAGAGCGGATAAAAAGGATTTGCTTAGTTTTCTCAAAAGCTGATAGATCTACTTCCGAGATTCTACTGGGAGGGAAAGAACATGCAAAGAGTAATTTAATGGCATATGGTAATCTATAACCCGTTAAGACTGCACGCAGAAAACATATGAAATGTCGATGCTCCGGTTTTGTGTCCTCCGACGCACAAACGTTAGCCGACTTACTGTCACATTTGACTAATTCCCTTAGCACCCAGCAAAGTACAATTTGTTGGCGATAGCTTAGAAGTACCAAATAAATTGGCACACTCACGCCTCACCGCATGAACTACTGGAATTCGTCTCATGCATTTGATTAGAAAAATTGATTTAAACTTTTTCGTTCGCGACAAAATCATTAAGTTCCATGACATTAGCAATATTTTAGGCCTTTTCAATTAAAGGCTCAATTTACCAGATATCATTCTGAGCAGCGGTCATGAATGTCTAGCATTCCAAAGCAGGTTATTCGCAAGTAACTAAGGTCGGGTTTTGCCCTACTTTTAAGATGCTAAATTGTCTGATTGAATTAGAAATATGCACATGATTGCTGAAACATATTACTAAACTAGGTCCTTTCTTACTCGCTACCCAAAAGTAGTAGTGGATAACTAGTGCAAAGTCAACCAATGCCCTATCTCCCACAGCTTAAAACATCTAATGAATTAAGAGAACATTAAGTAATCAATGCTAATAAACCAGGATTCAGCAAAATATACAGGACGGATGGGAATACTCTTGCTGTGTCTGATTTGAATAATGTATAACAGCTCGGAATTGCACATAACTGGAAGAAGTTTTCTGCAACGCGCCGAGTTATCTTATTTGTTTGTGAATTAACGATACTTGTCGAGCTAATTAAACTAGAAGCAGGGTACCAGAAGGATGGCAAAAGTCCTAATATCGTGTTTGCATATAACACAAATAAGGTAACTCGGTCATTTGTAATCCATTCAATCAACGCTTCCGTTTCTCCTCCAATGACGCCACAAATGTAAAGCCGATTAATTCACAAAAGTTTATTCCAAACAATGGAACATAAACTGGAAGAAACAAAGTAAATCCTCAGCTTTCCAAATCCATCTAAATAAGGTGGCCCCGGTAGCCTCGTTATCTTATCCTGTTGTGGATCCTGTTTGCGCAGTCAAAGAAAACTAGCACAATTCATTTTGAATTAATTATTTCCCTGCCATTGTTGCGTTAATCTTACACTTAGTACTGGAAAATAGTGAGAAGAAAATGACTCCTGTTTTTAAACAATCGAAGCTGCTTATTAACCTGGGGCATCATGTATCATGAAATAAATTTGTCACAAATTTTCCACCTAGAAATGTTTAACCCACCAAAAGATATATCGATGAGATTTCAGTTAATATTAGCAAGTTTCTATACCCACAAAGTGCATTTAACCTATCACACGATACGATTCCCATATCTAAGGCATCGCTTGACACAACCCAACCCTAATTCCCCGGTTCTCATTTTATACTAATGGTAGAATCTGGGCAACTAATGCATAAACGTCCTTTATCAGCCCCGCAACAACTGACGCAATCCAAAACAGTTTTAGGGAAATTTTCGTATTAATAATGTACATCAAGTCGGCTACTGAGGTGTAGGCTAGTATTATCCACACAAGCTCTCCTAAGCTCAATATCGTAGACTGTAAGCAAGCAGCAAGAGATCTCATTTAATAGTTCAATACTGTGTGATGAGATAAAACGTATAACTGTACACGGCCCACAGGATGGATGCGCAAAAAAAAATAAAGTAAACATTTTCCAATGTGGCTCGTGAAGTATCAATGATTAAACCATTGCACTTAATCAAACTGTTGTGCAGCGTTTCTCACTAACATGAAAGTCTAAGAGTCTTTCGAATGTCGTCATGTCTGGTACGTTCACCCCATATCTTGGGAAAGCATTCCAGTGAGAACAGATTCTAAGTGAGCAAAATTACTTTCTACAATTCAGACGAGAATGTTGAGTCATTTGTTTCAGGTGGTTGCCTCGGCTTTGTTTGTAAGGGGCTAGCGTCAACGGTGATGCACATGGATGCTCGCATCTAACTTACCTCAGGTACATCGTCTCATTATATTGGCGAGGATTCCCGATATTTCACGTTGGCAAACTTTTTGTGCAGGAATCTTTTTGAAGTGTATCACTGACTTTGCTTAGACTACGTGTAGCGGCATGCTCTCCGAAATATTTGCTGCTCTCCATTTTATATAGTGTTGCTCAGTGACACGAATTAGATCCATTACTGCAAACTAGTACCGGTGACCTCTTGTGCTGGTTGGTGCGGAGCAGCGGCCTCGACATTGGGTAAGCGTCAAGACGTAGGATCCACTGCATCATGATGAAGTCAAATCGCACTTGACAATAAGACAAAGCGTAATGCCTTAGCCTCTTGCACTGGTCTTCTTATGAGACACCTAGTGAAGTAGAGATGAGCCTAGTGGCCGCACGACATACCTGCTATATCCTTTACGCACCGTCACAAATGATGGAACAATGTGTGCTAGGCTTTAATCTAGTACTAGCCAAGTGAAAGAAAGAAGCAAAGTCAGTGCCTTCGAACCAAGTGCGGAAGCTGTTTGAGCACTCAGAGCATGCAAAGTTTGTCTCGCTAAAGCCTATTCGTGCTGTCCGCCAAAGTTTACTCGCAGGGTGAGAATACACAGAGCTCTTTTCACGAAAGACGGATGCAAATTTGAATTGCCACAATGTAGGTTCGACCATGTTCCCGCTTACCCAGGCACATGAGTAGCGATTTGACCGGGTTTGATGCACTGCGTAGCCGAAAATAGAAATTTCAGTTATTTATTTATTTACCGTAGTAAATAATACATTGAGAAGTTGGGTGTGGTAATATAGTACATTTAACTGAGCAAGGTCACTGAAGTAAATAGTTAACAGCTTACATGCTGGGTGGAAGAAAGCGGAAGCATCAAACACCACTGACTAAAACAGAAACACAAATGTGAGACAAATGTCAAGATTTCCGCGGATGTTTGAGTGTTATAGTCAAATCTTTGTATACAAAAAGTCAGAAAAATCGCTAGTGACAACTAGAGCCTTGGGGGAGTTTATATTGATGCTTGATAACCTTAAACGCGTAGATCTCTACGGATCACATGGAGAGGCGGCCAGAGTCATGCTGTAGCTATCCTGAGACATCGGGCCCGCTGATTAGCATCCACACCCTCAATTCATCTGCAACTAACACACCAGGAGAACGAAGAAGTTGAGGAACATTGTTTATGTGGATCAGGAATAAAATCGGCCCAGTTACAGTGCTTAAGGAACGCCAATCGTCGAAGGATATCAATCGGTCAGATGGTTGTCGACCTGGACCCTCCACTTTCGACGAACAAGGAAATATCTGATTCACTGTTGCCCCTAACAAAGTACAACCTCAGCGTGTGGATTATTTTGCCAAACGCCTAGAAAAAATCAATGTGGAAGTCATCGATCGACTTGCCTTAGTTCGGCGCTTGCAACCATTCGTCTCGGCACGAGCATCTCAGTGACGCATAAACAGTCTTTCATGAAACCACGTCGTGTGGGCGTCATCAGGCTTTTCGGCTGAAGTCGCTGCAAAAAACCCTATTTCACGACCTGCCGATGTGTCGTAACTTAAACAGTGGTCTGGCAGATTGGCCGGTAGTTGTGCCCTTTGTTTAGGTCACCACATTTCGGTGTTGGCCTCTTCAGATTGCGGGCCACGTGGCATCCCAACACGAAACATTATGGTGAGCCAAGACTTCGGCGCGTTTTGCTGAACTACATAAACGAAGTAGAATCAGTGCTGACGTCAACAAGTCAACTCGGATATGATCATTGCTCCATCCTTGTCTCTTTTGTTATCACATGGGTCGAATGTTGACGAAGTAACTGTTGCTCAGAAGAACACAAATATGAGAATTTCATCAGAACCATACTTGTCTAAGGCGTTCCTGAAACTGAAGCATGTTAGGGAGATGAACTTACAACCCGTGATAAGGAATAATGTTGTTACATTCATGAAATGCGCTCCTTGAATGATAAGCTGAAGAAATCGGGGTCACTGTTACACAGAACACCGAACAACTAAGGACACGGACCAATGGTTATGAAAGTAGTTCTTCAGTCAAATCAAATGGCAACACGGCCATTGAAAATTTGGCACATGTTTAGTTTAAGATTGCCATCTGATCTTCGGCTAAAGAATGCGCGATATGTGTCGCTCAACTAACCAGACTTGATTAGGAATCTACTAGAATGGTCCACCAGTATAGTATCTGACGAGCCCATACATCCTGGTAACGAAGTGAGTGATTAGAAAACCAATGTTGTACGCAGGTTAGATCTTGGAGTACTTACGATGGCGATGTATCTGACGCCGAACTATTCTTCAAACGCCCACCGAAAAAACAAATAGTCGCCGGCCACTCACTGGTCGGCGAAACTTCATGACTGAATTGCACAATCTCCGACCCATTGTTAAAATCCGAGAAGCTTTCATGTATACGCACTAACGCCTAAGTGCTCTTCAATAAACTTACCACACTTCCACCTCGTCAGATCATGAATGCTTGAGACTTAATTTACTTTGATTAAACCTGATTGCACCAAGCACTTTTGAAGCCGAGGTTGCGATGGCAGGAATGTTACTAACCCATAACGAACGTATCTGCAGGAGAGGCGGGATTCTTCCCTACTACGGCAGTGTGCATTAGTTGAGGGTTTGGAAACTTTTGTCATAAACCCTCTGATGCAGTCCGTGATTAACATACGATTACACTTGTCACGTAGCTGTCGTTTATCACCTACCAGCATTCACTCAGAAAATGGATTTCGGCTTGATACTAACCCTCAGTAGGGTACCTCATGATAGGTAAAGTCATATGTTTATCACAAAAGGATTTCGATGTGCACGATCTGGAGTGATCGGCATCTCAAAACGAACAGTTCAAAGCCGACTTAAATGAATTTATCGCTTCTGTTCCCTTACATAACCATGCATATACAAAATTTCCGTTAGCATACAAAACAGCTTTAGAAAACCTTATGCTCACAAATGATGAGTTCTTGGTCGATAGGATGTGATAACGATTCCATTAGGTTTGAGTGACCATATGGTCATGCTGTACATAGCCGCTCATATAATTACGCAATATTATGCCAGGAAAGAACTTGTCGAACGACCCAGTTGGAAATTCTCTATAAACCATCCCCTTGAGAACGTTTCCTCAGTTTTTATTAAAAGAATCAACGGAAACCAAGCCCTTTCGTTCCGAAAAATTCCCGTCTATTCTCAGAAGCATCCCTTGAAAAGACATGGCAAATGGGATGCATCACGGCATGCCTACAAAACTAACCCGACCCAGAGATTTGGAGTGATTCCTGACCCCCGGCAAGTATTATTCGACACTTCAGTTTGGATTATCTATAAGCAGCGCCTAGCTGAAAGGATTCTGGTAAATAACAAAATACTTTACAAACATGTTAAGAACCTTCACAGTGTAAAGCGTGCCATCCCCACACTTTAGACAACAGACGATAGGGCACAATGCGCTGACGAATTTGGATCCACGTATTCTACAGAGAAGACCATTTGCATTGGTATGCAGCCAACTGAGCATCTCTCTCAAGAATGTGGCTTCGCTTTCGTTAAAGAGGCCGTTTACTAGTAGCTTGCTGGTTGTTTTCAAAGCACTTACTTTCACTCAGAATGACGATTACAATTGTACAAATATGCAAACCATTTCTTAAATCAATGTCTGTAACGTTCAAAAAGCCAAGCTTAGTCACCTAAACAACCTCGCAGTGTGAGGCAATTTTCATTTATTTATTAAGTGAAAGGATGGATCGGTCAAATTCTGCACTTCCCGAAATAGTTCGTAAAATTTTTAATGGAGTCGCACTACTTAAAATGGATAAGTATTAGTAGTTCACATTCATTTTTTTATCGAATTCGTTTAATGAGCTTAGCCAACCGTGTCTAAAGGCAGTATGTGAAGGATAAAGTTGGGAAATTCACTACACATAAGGACATCACGAGTAAAATGGCATCTTGCAAGAAAATGATTAAGTAACCAACTGGTCCAAATTGATGTAATTGTGGCCTTCGCTTCCTATAAGCCGGAAAACGAAGACCACAATAAGAATCCGCGTTTCATGATCATATCTTCAATCTCGGATCAGTAGAAAGGCACTGGTGATTAATACTTGTAATTCTTATCGAACAGTTCACAATACAGGAGCAGCAAACTCTCTATGGTCGAAGAAGCCTTTTCGCGGACCTGGAGCACCAAAACATCTCAACGCGTTGCTTAGCTCAGGTGGTCAGTCACACCGCTATCGTATGCAGCGCATTTTGACTAAGGTCACTGTGAGCACGATACTCATGTTCCTTCCTTCTCCCTTAAGTATATTCTTGTAAAAACCTCAAGTATATTTTCCATAACTGCATGTTCACGCATTTCATTTTTGTCAACCAGGAAGCATCTCTTTTGGTGTATTGGCTACTAAGATGTACGCAGTCAAATTTGACGTTCCTACGTATCAACCACACAAATCGAAGCTTTACATACGCTCACCAGCGATTCAAAATTCTGACTCGAAATTGTACTGAAGCATGCCTCATGTTTTTATTCATGCGTTCTATAAAAGGGTTTAAAATATCTTAATTTTTCTATTAATACTCACAATTCCCCTTAATTAAATCACGAATAAATACGGGGAACTGAAGCACCATTGTACGGTAGCTGTCCATTATCTGCTTATCCATCTAGTCCTTATTAATGGGTGCGCAGGTGTAGGTAAAATAAAATCAAGGGTAATTAATCTACTATATTATTTCAAAAGATAAATCAATCAAATATGTATGACATTATATCTTATCTCAAGAAAATTCGAGGAAATGTTTCTGATTGCAGCGCACCCTATAACAGCTTCAACAGCACGGTAAAGAGAGAAAAGTTGATGGATGCATATATTTCATGTGATCTCAGCATAAGTTACATTAGCATGTATGGCATTATATATTTACATGTATGACCAAATAATCTCAAGACACGTTGTTAATGAAAGCAATTCAGTCTATATACGCATGCGAGCCTAATGCTGATACATAAGTATTGATGAGTAAAGCAAAATATTCACCTTAACACCTCTATAGCTTTAGGTTGTACATGACTGCTGTTAGGGGATCCATTACCCTCGGGTTCAGGTCTGTTGCATGTAAAGTTCTTAACCTTGTGTTGACGTAACCTTGAACGAGCTTGCGCGGCAATCCCGCATTTGTCCACTCGTAGCTTTTTCGCTCTTTCCCGGTCGCAATATATCACACATCACTGGAGCCATATTTATTCGTCCTGTTTTTGCAGGCACTACCACAAGATACCATTTTCTCGAGTACATACTAGTGCATCCTATAGTTACACATAATGCTAACTTCCGGGCTTCTTTCACTTGTATCCAAGTGCCCATAGTTTGCGGAACTTCAACCATCAGAGACATTGTCTTATCTCACTCGATAAAGTATTTGAACGGCTTTCGAACGGACTCTCACTCTTTCAAGTCCAATATAGTTTCAAGCAGCTGCGGGTTTCGCGAACAGTTCAACTTTATGCGATTTAGAGGCCCTACCATGAAACTGGTCTATCAAACCCTTAAGCGATCTGCTTCATGAGCACACTGACGCATTCGACAGGCACGCTAGTGAGGATATTTGTGCTCACACAAGTGCGAAGTAAGTGCTGTGATCTTGGCATCAAGATCAGAAGCACGAGAACAACTGCAAACCATTAACTGTGAGGCATGCTACTGGTTGGTAATATTCGCATAAGCAGCGCGATGCCTAGCGTGCCTCAAGATAATATATGTGTGAATCATGTACCAAACTTGTCAAAGCGGGTATTATGTGCTCCATCTGTTGCAAGCTTTTCCATACGAAAAATTCCTAGTAAAAGCTGGCCAGAGCAAGTTAGTATACAAACCAGATTCCCTGTGGTTCTTCGTGTAATGCAAATCTGACCCACTGCTAAAAAGCGTGCTCCTATTATCTAAGTATTACGCTCAGCTACCAACCCTTTGAGAAATTTGCAACCACGGATATCTCCAAAGCTGGTGCAACCATGATGGACTGTGAGACCCAGGCCTCCCCAGTAAGTGCTGGTCCTATTCTGAGGAGAACGGCTGGTAACACTGGAAACAGAACGACACGAAAACCCCTGAAAATCAACTGCTGTTCCAATGCCACAGGCGGCTTGCATTCCATTAATGCTATTCCCAGTTTGATCGGAGTAACTTCATGCAAGGCTTTGTGCAATCTCCCTACTGAGTCCATAGCAAGAGAGCACGCTGTTACTAGTGCATTTTTGGGTTACTTGTGCTTCCAAGAAGGGCCGACTTTCAAAAGTAACAATACCCTCCGTTAGATTGGAAACTGAGGAGCGAAACATAGTTATACTGTTGCAAGCATCGCAGGTTTCCTGGGGGTACATCCCCTAATATTTCAATCACTAACCGTGATACGTCGAACAATGCAAAGACACAGCAACCTGTGTTGGTCGTACTGTGTTTTAATACCCCATTATCAAAGTCGACGTCAATTGGAGGGAAGTAGTTAGAAGACCTCAACCAGTGGGAAGTCATCGGCTTTTTCTGGGGGATCTCACAATTGTTTACCAAATTCTGAATAATCCAAACCACATCTGTCGTCCGCTGCTGAAATTGAACCATAACATTAAACTAAGAGGTCACCCTCTGAAACTGACAATTCAGTATAGCCGGCTTGAATACCGCAGAAATTTCTTTTCACTCCTCGTGTGCCTGCATTGGAACGCCCTCCCTAATTATGTCGTCTCTGCTCCCAAGTTGGCACTATTCAAAAAACATGTTGACGATGCATTGTCTCACTTACATTTCATTTTATGACTTGTTAACCATGGGCTACAAAACGCAATCCAACGGTGACTTGTCAATCGCCTAACCAATGGATTTAAAGATTTATACGTTTAATACGCGAACATCTCCGCTATTCCACATAAGTCCATGGTGAGTTCACCACAACGCTTTTCACTTTATCATGCAATTGATTTTCGCAATAATTTCCATCCACTGGACTTGTTAAGCGATGCTTTTTACCCGTAATAAACCATTGTTCCATTGTTTCATTGCACTTGTCGTTGTACTTAAAACTGTACATGTACTGCAAATGACGTGACGCCCCAAGTCTAAACACTACGGCTTGCCAAGTCTTTTGCGCGTTATACCAAACATCATTACAGCAACTGAATCAGTCCTGTTGTCGGCAGGTCGACTCAGAAGTAACCCCTACTCCATGCATGTCTTTCTAAACACGTCATGGGGTGAACGTCATCCAATTAACCGCAGATTAGAAGACGGACTGAATGAGACTTTATCCAGGACCATTCTTGTCCACAACTTTCCTGAAACTGAATCGTGCCATGAGCGTGCAAAACCAGCTCATGATATGGAACGATTGTGCTATATTTGTGAAACACTCTCCTTGGAGGATATGCTAGTGAACTCTATGGTACGGCTACACACCTCCCCGAACCATAAACAGTGTCACCCGAAGGTGTTAAAAGTTGTCCAACTGTCAAAATGGTTAACAATGCTGCTGAAAAGCTGGTGCACGTTTCGTTGCAGGCTGCCATCAGAGATCTGGATGATGACAGTAAGCGTTATGTCCTCTAAAGATGATGTGCCACTCAAAGAACCAAACGCGATCGAAACTAGAATAGAACAGGGCGCCAGTAGTGCGTCTGCTGGACCCAAGCAACCCATTCATGAAGTAAATGATCAGACAGCCTACGCTGCCAGTAGAAGTTCAGATTTTGGACACACTACACAGCCGATGAATATCTCTTCGAACCAGTATCCAAATACAAAAGCATTTAGTCGCCGACCACGCACTGGTCGGTGAAACTTCATGTATGAATTACGCAATCTCCTACACATTGCCGAAACCTGAGAAACTGTCCATTATGAACCTTAACGCCCAAGTGTTCTTCAGTAAACGTAAGGAAGTTCGACTTCGTCCGGCTGCGAATCCATGGGACTTAATGTGTATTTCCAATACCTGGTTGCACCAAGAAGTTTCTGTTGCTAAGTTTGTGATAGCAGAAGTGTCACACATCCGGAACGACCATCCCAGCAGGGGAGGAGAGGTCCTTCTCTACTACCTAAGTGACCTTTAATTGGCATTAGTACGTGATCCGGAAATACATTCTACAGACTCACTCTGGTGTCATCTCCGACTAAAACACGACGCATATCTTGTAACTGTCGTTTACCGCACCCCCCAACGTCCACTCTGGAAATGGATTCCTGCTTGATACATGTTTTGAAGAGGGTAGACAAAGCCAGAATCTTATCGCCCGTGGCTTCAACGTACAGGACCTAGAAGTAGCGGCATCTTCCATAGAAGTTCGAAACAGAATGCATGAAATTATAGCTAATTTTCCCTTGTACAATCACGATACCTTGCACAGTAGATTTTAGGGCAGCAAACCAACCGTCCGTACTGGAACTTGTGCTCACAAATGGAGAGCTCATGATCGACAACTTATTGATGGAGAGTCTATTAAATCTCAACAACCATGTCGGAATATTTTTAACTATGTTTGGTATGCAGAGTATGCAGCTGAACACTTGGTACTGACTCAATCAAATGTTACCACGTCCGGAAATAATTCCTTTAAGCATCCGCTTTGGCGTTCTCAAACAACCGTCCGCTGTTGAAAGGCTAAGTAGCATGGTCAACAAAGAATTAGAGATCAAGCTGCTTCGTTATGCAAAATTGGCGTTAATTTTATGAAGAAGGACTGAGAATGTATGGCAAAAAGGGATGCAATGTGACGCGCATACAAGGCTATTCCGGACTCAGCGACTTGAGGCAAATTCGTGGCCCATCGCAACAATTTCCCCATACTTGTCTGTGCTGACGAAGTGAATTATCAACAGTGTCTATTCAAAATTTCTGGAAAACAACATGTTACTCTATAGGCATATTTACGGTCTTTGTAAAGTAAAACATGCTATCCTTCTACATTTTACAACATTACGCTGCCATTGCTCCCTTGGAGTTGACGACATCTGCGCGAAAGCACTGAAGGCTGCGGACACCAAGGTTACTTAGCCACCCTCACAGTTCTTTCGAAATGACTCGATGAACAACAAGTCCCCACTATGTGGAAGCATAGCATTATGACTTAAATTTTGAAAGGCGGTAGCGGTTCATATTTTGAAAACGATTGCCCACTGACTCCCCTCCCTTTGCTCACGAGGCTGATGGAAGCCGTCATCGCTGCGTCTCTAAGGAACTACCTGGAAAAATACAACAGCATGGTACCGGATCAGCATGGTTGCCGTCAATACCGGTCATGCACCACCGACCTGCTCATTGCACGAGGTAGTTGCACGAAAGTGACTAACGGTGGGGACGGAGGCGATATCATCTATCTGGACTTTTCCAAAGATTTCGACCGCCAGGATCACCGCATCCTTCTTCGCAGGCTACAGAGTTATGGAATTCGAGATCCTGCTTTTGGTTGGATTGACAATTTTGTTCACCAACATAGGCTTCAACTGCATGCTATGTGATCACTAAATAACCCGATTTTGGTGCAATGTGGGGTTCCACAGGACTCGGTGCTGGGGTCGCTCATATTCCTGGTATTTATTAACGACCTGGTAAGGGTTATCTCCTCGGATTTCCTGCATTTCGCTGAAGTGGTCAGGATTTGGCAGGCTAGTAGTAACAGTGAAGATAACGATCAAATGCAACATGACCTGGATGACATTTTGAATAGTTAACAAGGAACCTACTACACTGGAACACAGCAGTATGTAAGCTGATCCACTTGCATCGCCAGCAGGTGAGCGTGTACAAGCTTGTAGGCCACACCATTCCGAAGGCATCTCAGGGAGTTAATTGGATGTATTGATAAAGGACGATTTTGGATGCTCAAACCAAACACAGAATGCGTCGAAATCCGGCAACCAACACTTTGAGCTTGTTCGCAGTGTGTTCAGTCGGTTTGAACCCCCAATCTTCTCACAAAGGTTTAGCGCCTGCGTGGGACCACACATCGAATACGCCATGAAAGCTTGGCATCCTTGGCAGAAACAAGAGTTTGTTGCTCCCGAGACTCCTTAACAGAGGGCAATTAAACCTTTACTGGCCTCTTCCATCTACCCTATCAGCTTAGCATGAAGTCACTAGGAATGCACAGTAGTAGAAATCGGCGTTCGTGAGGGAAATATAACGGTTTACCAGATTCTAAAGTGCCGAAACTACATTTGTCGCCAGCAGTTAGAACTGAACCAAAACATACTGACAAAACGGTATTGCCTCCGAGTGCATCAACTGTGAAAGGTTCTCCCTAATTATGCCGTCTCTGGCCCTAATCAGGCGATATTTAAAAACGACTTGACAATGCGCTGCCTCATTGTCATTTCACTTTATTACTTGTGTTAGCCAGGGGGCTACAAAACGCAACAATGTGTGTGTTTCAAAAATCCCATCCAAAGATTTATGGATTTAAAACTTTATGACAGGAACATCTCAGCTCTTAGACACATGTCTATGGTGAGTCAATAAAAGGTTTCTTCCTCCATAATGCATTTGTATTTTCTCCATGATTTCCATCCCACTGGACGTTTTAAGCATTGCTATTTGCCTGTAATACGCAAGTGTTCCATTGTTTCACCTGCATGGAGGGCAGCATGGTAGGTGTCACATCGAAGTTGACATGTATGTTATGATATTCCGCCGCTGTATGTCCTGGCCTCATGATATAGGCTGCTAGTTAAAGGTGAAAGACTAGCTTTGATGTGCTCCATTCCTGATGGAGTGGGGAAGGTGAGCTACTGACTAGTCCCAACAGGACGAGATGGCCTTCTAGTGCATTTCCGGGTATGCAATGACAAGCTGGCTTCGAAGCAACTGTGATGAATTCTTAATAGAAATGGCCTTATTATTACTTAGAACCGCGTGACAGATGTATTAGTAACCGAGGACAAAATAACAAGGTGCCACTTAGATGGATTCTCTAAATGATGCATGCACCACAGCATGAACTGGCTAATTGGATAGCGACAACTATTCCACCTCCGGAATATATGAAAATCCGCACAGGCTAAAGGATTTTTCAGCCCAATTGCTACTTGGATAACATCAATCTGTAAAACAAGCATAATGGAACAATGGTTTTATATGGGTAAAATGGACAGTTCTTAACAGGTCCCGTAGGATTTTTATGGCGCAACTTCAAAATATAAAATATGTTATCAAAATTGGACTTATGCCGATGAACTCACTAAGGTATACGTAGTGTAAGCTGCAAATGATCGTCCTAAAGTAAGCAGTTCGAGCTTCTGAGGCATATGTTATCGTTAATACACAAAAAATTTAATCGCGGTCCTCGTACTGATCCCTGTGGTACTGTGCATTCAAATATGATTGGATCTGATAATGATTCAGCACTGGTACTTCCAAGCGCTGAAGTAGAATAAAGATTTTGATCCATCCTTGGAGAAAATCAGCCATACAAATAAAATGCTTCCTGGAATTGTACCTCAGGTCTACTAATCTTGCTACATTAGACTGTTGAGTAAACATAATAATTGGCCGATGGCTGCACTTGTAATACCAGTTCCGGGTGAATTACTAAAAGAATGACCGCCGTTGTGTGCAGAAGTTAAATCCTACTTTTTCGGTGCAATGTACCGTCCGTGTTATTGGGATGTGATCCGTATCATAAAAGTCCCTTAACTCACGAACCACTTCTTGCCGACAACAAGAAAGCATAGCCACAAAAATGGTTAACCCACAAAAATGCAAAAACACAAGGCAACCAGCATATTTGTATGTTTTTTGGATCATCAGCTTATGCAAATGGTGGACCAATTAAAGCCCGACATACCAAGTTACGGATTACTTGTGAAGGTGAACAGTCATAACTGGACGACCTTATCAGTTGTAGGAAGCGTCGATCCAACAAGTGCTCCCTCCATATAATTTGTACAAGACCTGACTTCAGCATCTTCACATCAATGGGTGCAAAGCTCCGTTTGTTGAAATTTTAATTCGTTGTTTCAGATAAATTTGTAATTTTATGTAAGGTGCATGTGTTAGAGTGAATGTGGGTTGAAAATTCGGAGACGGGATAAAACTCCTTTCACTCTCGGTGCCTGCCGTCTCCAGAATACAGCTTAGGTAACCCAGTGCTGTTTTCCCCATGATACGATATTGCATTTGTAACGTCGCTATCCTTGTCAGTCAACACTAGCAAGTGTAAAATGAGGAAAAAGTACCCATTGGGGTACACCGGACTATGTTGCTTCGAATTAATTCAAAGGTTACTAGCAGCTTGATTCCACCGTGACAACTAAGAGGTATCCGAGTCAGTGCCATGCTTCATGTTCATTTATATAAATGGGGGACTCGGAAAAGTTGATAATTAGGTACTGGGCCACTAGCTGCTGTTAAGCCTAGGATAACTGATATAGATTTTTGGTTGTTAATGCTCTGTAAGTAATATTGCTGCTTCTACCATCCATTAGGCTAGAGTTAGGGGTTTGTACGGTAAAACCTCCTGGAATTGACCACTCAAGGGATGGAACCGAAATGGTCAACATATAGAGATATGAATCCACAAGGTTTAGTTTGGGAATGTTCAAGCAAAGAAGACGGTCAACTTAGTGACGTGATCAAGATACACAGGTGATCGCATTTATAGCTTCCACTCTATACTGGTTTCAGCAATATTCCCAGTGTAGACAGTGTCAGTGGTAGAAGCGGTCAGCAGGGCTTTCGCAGATGGGTATGTAAAATTCTCAGAGAATTGTGCATGAGTTCGATCATTGGTATCGTTGTCAGGTTTCAATGTTACTAGACTATTCTCCAAACCGATTTTGTCACTTAGAACTGAAGTTGAACTCCAGGTTTGAAGACGTGACGTTAGAATCATATCTGTTTCGCCGATAGATTTATGGACTAATTTAACTCACGTCATACTTTTACTATTCCGAGTGGCTGAATCCTTAACCAACTTTTTGACAGTGCTAGAGTATAAGTCCACATCGTCGGACATCAAACTGTCAAATTCCCGACTATTCCTGAAAGGTTTACTGTGTCCAATGTCTCGGTACAATTGCCTCTTATCTCCTACTGCCTTTAATTTTTTAAGGTGATAGAAAGTGTCATTACAGATGAGTAGTGTCGTTAGACGGCAATTTTGATGAGCACTTAGGCACAACTTCACTTCCAAATTGGAACAGTATATGACAAGTATTACGTGTGACAAATTTTTCCGCATAAACCAGCTGCGATGCCACCTGTCTTAATCTACACCTTTTGAACAGTGTTGATTACCAACTTGTTAGACACACTTAAAACCACTGCGTTTTTCGAACAAGTTACCCGAGAATGTGCCCCGTTGAACTTATATCGAGAAATGTACTAGATCCTTTTGGATACATTGTCTGAGCTTTCAGAGGTGATTTACAGAAATAATTTTTTCGATAGGTTCAAATCCTTCTACCTTTTATCTAAGTTGGACATTGTGAGCGTCAACTCTGCTGGTATCTTCAGATTATTCTTTAGCGCTCTCTGCGAGGGCGGTGAAACTAACTTTAACCTTAGTTCTACTCGTATGGCTCATATCCTTCTTAGTCATCGTGATTAGTATCTGGCTAATAGTCCGATAAACACTTACTCGTTTCAAATGAGATTTAAGACATGTATTAGCATTGTGTAAGGAAACAGATTTTCTAGTTCGAAAACACTGTGGTAACACTCAGTACATGAGGCTGAGTAAATAGTCAGCGTATGGAACACAAATAAACCTTGCGGTAAAATCAACCGCTTCATGTTGCACTTTGTTTCAGTGCGTAGGACTGTCTTGAAATCAAATCTGTGAGGCATACCATCCGATAAACGCATGCGTCAAAGCCACGTATCAAGGATGCCGGCTGGACAAAGACGATAAACCATAGTTGTGGATAAGGCCCCATTGGGACGCTGGACGAACGTTGTTGACTGAGGGGACTTCTCAGCTTCTGCCTAGTGACTACATCAGTGGCAGAGGAAGCCCTTGTGCTTAATGCTGTCTTATACAGTCACTATAAAGGTTGGTTTTTGACAAGTTAGACAGCCCTTTATATAGGCTTAAAGATAAAGTCGCATTCCGTGATAGAAGATGCAAATGCCACAAAGCTGTGAACTTATGCTACAGCAAAGGAAACGAAAAAAGTAAAATTTGGGAACAGATGGTAATCCGTAATTCGTTTGCTTAAGATATTTAGTGTTAGGAACAGAAGGTCGAGTCTGATCAAATGCATGTACGCTGGAGAGTCTTCAATGAAATTTTGGGGCGAGATTCCAGAAAGTAAGGAAGTACTAAATTTGTGAAACCACGCGTTCAATTTATCAGTTCAAACTGGTACTAACCGCGTAATGAAGAAGTCTAGTGTAACCTATGGAACGCAAAGCAAGGACAAGAAATCACTGCAAATCTGCTGGAAAATAAGCAAGATCAATGGCATGCGCTAAGCTAGTTTATTTAAATAACAAACGTACAGATTGTCCATGCTAATTCTAGGACGAGCCCGAAATATCGGGCTAGCTATGGGTTCCTTTTCGAATCGGCAGGATGCAAGAAAAGGCAAGCGCAGTGCGAAGTCGAGGACGACATGCATACATGCCCAGTTCTCCAAACAGCCCCATGCAAGCAAACACAGGCAGACACATTTGATTCTAGGGGTACATGGTAAAACTAGATATTTTAGAGGAATTTCACCATCACACCTAGAGCGAACAGGGTACTCATCGAGCCGATACAACTTCAAGGAACGCAGCAGTCAAGAGGTTGCTACATGTATAAAGTGATAGCCAAACTAAGATGAAAGTCAGTTGACATTAGCTCAAGTTAAAATGCAAACAGTATGGAACAACGCAATAGTGAAACCATTTTGAGTTGAAATAATTGCTAATGTGAGGTGATAATATCACGGATAGTTCAAATGATTACGACGGAGCACTCAACGGGATTGTAAGAATGGTACAGTGCGTCCGCGTAGTGAAGAGATCAGTTAATATCAGAGCCAAAAGCTGATTTGCTCTTCTAGCTATTCGCCACGTCGTTATAACAAAGACGCCTGGAAATCTTCATGGGATGCATATCTATGGGAATTGGACTGAGGTGCTGTGGGGAGGAACCAATCATGCGCAGCGATTAGCTTGCAATGGGAAAATGCCTTTCAACCTTCCCTCGAACTGGCCGACATGCTGCAGTCCGAAAATCCTATTTCAGCCCATTAACGTTACCCTCATTTCTACTCCCAAATAATAAGAACTCAATGATCAATAACCTCAGAACTTAAGGAATTCCACACATGTTCACTATAACTCAGGGGTTTTCCCGTGCTCGCTATCATTACTCAAAACCCCCCACTTTCTCTATTCCCGCCGTGTACTTTCGCTGAGGGCTTCATTCAGTTGGTCTTTCAAGGAGAGACTTTGTAACAAACAAGAAAGCAATATATTTCTTAACATTGTACTAATGAATTTAGTCTGCCTTGTTACTCAGTATTCATTCGCTTGTTTTACCGAATGAAATGCCCCATCACAGGCTCGTCCCTGTGTGTTGCACCGTACGCTGCTCTCCGGTATCGCCTACCTACTCCTTATCTTTTGCACATATGTGTAAACTGTGTTAAAGGGAACTAACTGCTTTAAATTTCTGAAAAGACGAATTCCCTCCGAAACAGTCAGGTTGCTGCACCGCATAGTCAGCCTGAGGTGCAAGATGGTGTGCTTACGTGTGGAGATATCGTTTCTATCGAAATGCATTTTCGTACGTCGCTATCCTCGTTCAGTGCTCTTATTGTTGCGTAGAAACAAACTCAAGCCCTCTGCGGCTAATCTCAGACGGGTGGCGTCCGCTCACCTAGAGACGGCTCAAACCAGACTTGCGGAACTACTAGAAACTCATGCACGCTTACTACCCGTGGTCGAGTGTCTGTCTCAGTGTTGCCGGACTGTTTTCACTAACTTTTGTAAATCAACTCTTGATCGTACGAGACGAAATCGCTCCGCTCGTTTAGAAAATTCGCTGACGAACAACCAGGAGGAGGAACCAATTGCTCGTGATCCCAGTAAGTACGTGATGAATTTATCGAACGTACAACTTAATGCGTTGCAATTAGAAGCATTATCACTTGGGCTTGATTACAAAGTTCCCCTAGGATGTTGAACGACTTGTTTATAGAAGCTCAATTTGAGAACTTTTTTGACCAGTTTAAGGAGCTCCAACTAACCAGCCCTGATAAGCATATTTGGTTCAGAAACAAGTTAACTGATATCGCCCATGAGGTGAAAACCATGCCAATTAATGAAAAATGTGCCATCACAGCTCGACATTTTCAGGCTTTACGTGAACTACGAGCTAAGGACGTAGTCGTAATGAAGCCAAATAAAGGTTCAGGAGTGGTAATCATGAATAAAACCGAATACAATGAGAAGATGTGCGCCATACTCAACGATGCGAGTAAATTCGAACGGCTAACGAAAGTAGGGGGCATAACCAATGTCGAAATGCGCATAATTCGTCACCTGGAATTGCTTCTCCTCCACCGCGTGATAGACTTCGATACATTTAATAGTTTGAAGCCGAGTGGTAGCACTATTCCACAGTTGTATAGGTCCACAAAGACACATAAGAGTGAAGTGCCACCCAGGCCAATCCTTTCAATGATGAACGCGCCCCAGCACAAACTCGCTCGTTGGTTAGTGAAGTTGCTAGCTCCGCTGAAACAACAGTTCAATT
This sequence comes from Dicrocoelium dendriticum, assembly GCA_944474145.2. Taxonomy (NCBI): domain Eukaryota; kingdom Metazoa; phylum Platyhelminthes; class Trematoda; order Plagiorchiida; family Dicrocoeliidae; genus Dicrocoelium; species Dicrocoelium dendriticum. Next base: position 203,091,544 of record OX104064.1, on the reverse strand, counting down.
CGTACAGTCTTAAAGACTCGTTTCAACTCGTTGATGATCTGGATGAACTCAACCTATCAGACAAAGTTATATGTTCCTTGGATGTAGAATCCTTATTTACCAACGTGCCGCTACATCAGACGGTTGATTACGTGTGCGAATTAGCTGAAAACGGTGGCTGTTCGCTACTAATTCCGACTGAATTGATAAGAGAATCTCTACTATTGTGTACGGAGAATGTGGATTTTCACTTCCGGAATACACCATACCGTCAGATTGACGGCGTAGCAATGGGTAGCCCATTAGATCCTGTGCTCGCTGATTTCTTCATGTTGATGGTAGAAAGAAGCATTTCTACAGAAATCGCCCAGATGCCATACTACAAAAGAAATGTCGATGATATCTTGGCTTTCTGTTCGTCGGAGCAGCAGCTCACAAATTTGGTAGAACGACTCAATGGTGCTCATGCTAACTTACGGGTTACATGTGAAATAGAACAAAACAATTGTCTACCATATCTGGACATACTCATAACTCGCAGGGATGATGGATTGATTAAGAGGTCCATTTACCGAAAATCGACTTGGTCCGGTCAGTACCTGCACTTCACCAGCTTCACACCAGTGCGGTACAAACGGACACTTGTGAAGACTCTAGTTAGTCGTGCCAGACGAATTTGTTCGGCCGACTGTCTAGACGATGAGCTAGTGTTAATTACAGCAACACTAATGGCGAATGGCTACCCTCGAAGATTTATCGAGAAACACAGCCAACCGCGAGGACCAAAGGACTTGGTGCACACGGCAGCCAAGAAGAAAGTGTATATCGAGTTACCATTCAAAGGTGACAACCACGCTGAAGACAACTAAGCGTATAATTTCGGCTACACAAGGAAGTTACTATGCTGCACAAGTTGTCGTTATCAACCGAACCCGAAATTTGCCCATACCTCCAACGAAGGAAGCTCAGCCTATTGGGGCCAACTCACACTGTGTATACCAATTTGTATGTGACTGCGGAAAAAGTTACGTAGGCCGAACCAATAGAACGCTGACTTCCGGAATAAAGCATCATGTACTAAGATGAGTTCAACCTGAATTTGCTCAGATTACCTACCCCCGTTAGATTCCATGTTCGCGCAGACCGCCGGCTTGCTCTATAGGCAATCACCTATTAGACTGGGGTCACCAGATAGAGCCGGGCTCAGCGTTTAAAATTGTGTTACATCACACTAATCCCAGCTTCCTTAGGTTTGCTGATGCTAGGCAATAATACGGATTAAGCCAGCCCTGAGTGTTCAGAAACAATTGTCAGCCTAAAGCTGCCTCGGACGTAGGTGTGAAGTTCCGTCATTCGTTTTGCACCTTAAACTTGTCTAGTTGCACCCACGGTTAGCTATATCTATGAATATCGCTTATTGTTAATGGTACTGAGGAGACAATACGAAATGCATACATCTACCAGCCTTCGTCTTCTTTCCGTGCTTTTCAAATTGTTGTAGGGAACTAACTGCTTTAAACTGTGTTGGGTCTAGCCATGTTTACCCATACACTTGCTCTCGATACTAGGACGTTCGTGGATATCACCGCTTTCGCTCGATATATCCGCTGCCATTTAAGTTCTGTACAGTGTCTGAAGCGAACAGTCCGGTCTCTACAAATTATTGTTCGCCGAACTAGGCGTTTCTTCGGCCAGATGACATGTATACCAGAGTATTGTCTTTCTCCCAGCAAAATATTTGCCCCTGTAGGATGACAAATGGAATATAGACGAATGCGAAGGTCGTAGTCACATATGATGCATAAGTTGGTTCCATTGAATCTTTTGTAACACGGCAATCGGATTAAAACTTAAGATTACTTCCGTTACCAAGGAAAAGCAGCGCTAATTGAAATTTTCATAAATTCGAATAGTCGTTAAACAAAACAACAAAAAGAAACGAGCAAGTCGTGTGGAAGACAAATGTGATCCTTCCTGCTATGTCACTGATTTCACACTTCCTCAATCAAGATTTAATTTCTTTCATATGCGTTGCGCTTCAGATAGTGCAATAATTCAAAGGTGAATGAATATTAAATACATGCTTTCAACAGCTCTTCTTGTACAGTTAAACTAAGAGTCTGTTGAGAAGAATAATATCTATACTTGCAGTGAATTTTACCTCAACGTTTGGAACATTACTGTAAGTGTGATTAATTTATCAATGTGTACAATATTCATAAAAATATTTAGTTACTTCTCCCATGATGTTCTCTGCACAACGTGCAGATTATTGCTGTTTTTCACCGTCTTTTGTTCCATGATGAGGCTTATGCCCGGACAACGTTTTGAGCAAATTGACGATCCAGTTTCTTCAAACAGTGATTATTCAAGAGCTGTTGTTAAATCGGCCAACTTCGTCAGATTAGACAGTCCATTGGAATTGCACGAAATCGAGAATATACTTCGGTAAACCTGGTAACCATCTTACCAGCTGAAAGAGAACATTTTTGATTGAATTGTTTCATTTGTAAACGATAACAGTTAGAAAGATTCTAAATGCAAGCGCCACTAGATTTTAACTATAAATTCGGTGTTTATGTTTCAGCTGATATTTACACAACTTGTAGCTTCGAAGCAGTTGGTAATGTTTGGAACAGCAGGATAACAATGAAGTCCCTACACATGCACGCGACACAGCATGGTAAAACGGGTGATTTACCACTGTCATCTGCAACGCTTTCATATAATTATGTTTAAGCAGTCAAAACCTCTCAACAACATTTCGGACTCCGACTGATGTCCTAACTTCATAGCCCAGGAAAGGGTGCTAGAAGGTCGAGTGCAGTACGCTCATTGATTTTGCAAAGGGCAGACCTGTGTCAGTTAAAACAAATGTGTAGCGACACGAAAGCCAATGCTTAACTTTTATGTACGGTTGAAATCAAGTAAAAGTTTACATGGGAATTAGTTTTCGGGTCAATACAATTGTTCAAGCTGAATGCAATAAGCCTACTCACCGAATTTCAATACACTCTTTCTAGACAAATAACAGGAACTTTCTCAAAACAGCATCAGTAGCTACGGTGAATGAGTGGAATAAGTGTTGCAATACTGCATGTGAACGTTGAGTATCAAACTTTTGTAATTATTATTCAAACGCAAACTAGTACTTTGTGAGCTATTGGTTAAAGTCCCGTTCCAATTTGGGTCCTCCTGTTTTACGATTAGATTGAGACTGGCTAATCGTATCAAACTGGGTTTTTTCAAGGTCCCAGGAGAACTGAGAGTAATACAATCCACTTCATCGGGGAGTCGATCTGGCCAAACGGTAGGACAACAGGAGACGACCATCTTGGAGTGAAGTTGCGTGTTCCATTCACACGGAAGTTGATAGTAGATCTGCGGAAACCAGTTAACCACTGTGTTGAATATGTCCTTAAAAGAGATAAAACAGCCAGTTATATAAACTAGTATAGTATCCTCATTTTTGAATCAATAATGCGAGGTGTGTCTAAGGTAGCCAGTTCGATTCCGATAAAATCATATTATGAATCTTGAAACAAGAAAATCCCACTGTGAGCAAAAGTATGATGCTCGAAAGTTTCAGGTTATAGGTCGAACTCGTCATTTGGTACTTTTCGATCAATCATGTAAATGTAGCTCATAATGAGCTCAAGAGGAACGAACCGACGTGAGATCACCTGGCGTCCATGCGCTGTCAGTTGACGATCTTCGCGCCTCCATGATAAGTTCGACTGCACTGTTGGTTGCTTCAGTATGCGCACTGGCGGACGCTTATGGTTCATTACAGTGGTCTCAAATGGCCCGCAAATGTGCGAACTTTGATATTATTCTTTCCTGACCAAACAGTCCAGCTTAAGAACGAAGTTTACCCTGCCAGTAGCACAGACAGGTATCCGGAATGTATAAACAACCCGGTTCATTAAGATAAGACGGAATACACCCTTAATGTCAGCGATTTGTTTCATGTTACCTCACGCAAACAGCTAATAAAGCACCAAATAGGGATTTCGGTCCTAGAACCTGGTTTGTCTTTTCATAAATCATGGGTGAATTTACGAGCATGCAGTTAACTGCGGAGTGAATTCTTTTGTTATACAATTAAGTTTGGTGACAAGTTAATTCCCGGCTGATATTTTTTACATGGTTGGAGTTGACAAATGATGAGTTCTGTTCCATCAAGTATTTCGGGTGTACAATTGTCATTTTTGCAGCATTGCAGTAAAACCAGAGCTGACGAGCTAATGCTTTTAACTGTTGATCAATCGTTTGTTTGGGTTTGTGCGTTTGCTTGTTGCGGGCCGTTTTGTTGGCTGTGTTTTTGAGGTAAAATTTAGTACCCGGCTCTAACCATTCTAGAATTGAATTGGAACGTAAATTTGTCAGCAGTACTTGTCAACTTAAGCAATGTAATAGAAAACTTTAAATTCTTAAGTCTGGCAGTTGAACTGTTCGCTGAGCTTGGCAATTTGATTGCAAACGTTTCCTCACCAATCGAGGTGACATCATCAGTGCGTAGTTGAGTGGCGTGCAGTAGCGTAGAATAGCGTAGAGGAGCCTCTCACTGGGACTCCTCTACGCTATGCTACGCTACTGCAAGCCACTCAACTATGCACTGATGATGTCACCTCGATTGGTGATGAAACGTTTGCAATCAAATTGCCAAGCTCAGTGAACGGTTCAACTGCCATCTAAACAACCTGAGCTACCAGTCTTCAATTCTATAGCCATTCTTAAGTCTTTCAAGCTTCCATCTGATTTCAAAGAGAAGGAACCATTTGTGTGCTGAGTATCTGGAGGATGCAGTTTACATTTCTCGGAAACCTGTGACTATTTGATTCGGAAATATTTCACATGGAACTCAATTACACAGGACATCGGACTGGGATTGACAATGAAACATAAAGGTTGTTTTATCAGTTAGTTACACGATCACCATACTTATTCAAATCAAACAAATGCGAACCATGGCTGCAAATCTTTTGCTATGAAATCATTCAACACTACCGAATACTAAATAGTAAGTGACGATGTAGGTGTGTGGAGGCAGCTCAAATGAAAACATTGAAAATCGCACGAACACAAAACCCAGGTCCTACATCACTGTTTGTGCATGAAACCACGTGTGTCGAAAAGAGTTAATCAATCCGAGTCTCATGCTTGGCGCAATCTACTTCCCAGTAAATCTGTAGTTTATGCTAATGTAAGGCTCATCTAGTTCACATCATTGAAACCAAAAGTAAAATAAAAACTGAATAGAGTGAAACCTAATCAAGTTGATGTAGCACACAGAGACTAAAGGAAGCATTCAAGCAACCAATGAGAGCCAACGTTGCATCTAATGAAAGGAAAGGAACCTACATTTGTGTGTAACAAGGCCACTCCGAATTCCCCATTCAGGCCAAAGAAGAGAGTGAGGCGTTCTAAATGGCCTTAATGTCTCAATCTCCAGTAATCACATATCCCTTCTCTCTCTCCCATAAGTAAGATCATTGCCTGCAATATGCCAGCTTCAAGTTCTTTGTAGTTTGTCGCAACCAGTAGTTCGTTAGCCATACAGGGGACCCAAAGTTAAGATCAGCCCACCATAGTAAGTAACGGGGCACCATACGCAACGTTTGCCTCCGGAAAGATCACCGGTAACTTTGGTTGCAGGACTGTGGAAAACGATGTCGCAGCACGGATGGCTTTCATCAGTAAAGAAAACAAATTCGCCAAAAGCACAGGAAACTAATGCTCTAAAACCAGTGGTCATGAAACACAACCATAAAACATAAATACCCGTGCCCACCCATGTCCCCGAATTCAAATTCAATATAATCAAAGGTAACTTGAAAGACGATCGAAACAAATGGTTTCATATGTACCATGATCGGTGTCCAAGTGATCCGGCGATATTAAAACCATCGTGTGTCGCCCAAACTCCGTGCACTACCATGAACCCCGATTACTTCGGGTAACCCTGTGCGTGAGACAGAAGTCGTTCTCGCATCTGCGAATGGGATCTGCAGCGCCCCCAACGTGAGTGCGCATACTCCCTGACATCCCGTAGAAAGAATGTTCAGCAGATCCCACCAACCGAAAGGGAAACGGAAAAAATTAATATGAGAAATCTGATTGCTCACGGTGTTCCTGAGCTTACAAATTCCTCCTCTGTCGATGCCCAAGTACACGACTGAGAGCAATGGCGCTACGTCCGTAAGGATATTTATCTCGAATGTGTTTTCGCCACCTCATTGACAAGAATCCTTGTGCTACCTAACCACAAGGAGTGTGGTCCCAGGCAAATTAAACTGATGTTATAGGCTTATCTAACGGTGCAAATGCTTCTAAATATTCAGGCTGTTTTGTAGCAGGCTGCAGCTAGAACTTCATCTGCAAGCAGCAGGAATACTGCCACGATCTATTGAAAACTCAGTGGGGTGAAGATCTCTATAAAGACACCCGCGGTAGGATCCAACTCTGTAACGGTTTTGACAATCGTCTTAACATCGGTAGGGACATGGCAGAACTCGAGCGACCACCGGGATCTGAAGCATCTGAGAAAGGGATATATCGCAACTTCTTCCCGAGAGCTTGCAATCGTTACAAAAAGCAGATTTGCCGCTGACGGTTTGTTGGCTGGCATAAACGCACTCACTTCATCCACCCAGCCAACACGCTTCTGGTTTCCGAGAAGCCCTCTTGTATGTACACAAATGCCCAAGACCTACCCATTAAATTAGATGAATTGAGACCGACATGCGTCAGCAGCGAGGGAGCTCATCACTATCACGGAAATATGGTTGCGCTGTAAGAAAGGGTACGTCGAAATTGCATTGACAGGTAGGTCTGTCACCCGGTATGATCCCGACAGCAAAGCTGGTGCGCTAGCCCTTTGCTTTCACAAAATCTCCAGTGCAAACCAATACAGGATTCGGAAACTAAAGTGTCCGACTCCATTTGGTGTCGCTTATGGCTGAAGGGCAAGAACGCTGGCATAGTGGCTGTTGTTTACCGCCAAATATCTTCTTCGCTTGAGCTAGACTTCAACTTGGTAGCTGCGTTGAAGCAAGTGATAAACAGAAAGTACATTCAGGTTCTAGAAGCCGGCCACATAGAAGACCTGTAACACTTCGTCACAAATTTTCGCTTTATGGTCTCGTGATTTTGCCCACCAGACTAGGAGAAAAAGCGATCCATCTATTTTGGACTTGCTACTTCTAAGAACTCATCATCTAGTGTGTGATCCTCGATAAACCTCTAGGCTGCAGTAATCTTGCAACTATGCATTTCATGTACACCTGCGATGCTGAAGACCCGTGGACAAAATTCAAACGAAGCGGATAATAACCAGCTGCGACTCGTTAGCTCGACTCGTTGAAGACACCAAAAGGAGTTTCCTAACAGAGAATACACTAGAAACGTTTCGTTGGTAAGTTTAACATCTTGGTTAGTGGGATGTCGGAAAGCGAGGCTGTCATTTCGAGAAACACGGTATCGTTAATAAGGAGCAGGATATGCATATGATGCGTAAAGCTGTGTGGTATACCCGAGAAACCGCTCCTAGTCCGAGTACCCGGAATTCCTGTGTTTTCCTTTGTAATCATTGCACCAAACTAGTGCGTGAGAACAAGGTAGTATAGCAACAGGCTCTAGCAGCGATTGACTTCGAAACACAGGCTTCAGTACAAGCAGGGTGAAAAGTGAGGTTTCCCTTCTTCAAAGAGCGGATGGTCTAACTCAGACTGTCAAAGAGGCGTTGAAGATTCTGCAGCAACGAATAGCACCAAACTTTCATGCTATCCTATGGTCTTCTGGACTTTTGAATCTATGGTGCTTACATCAACACTCACCCATGTAAGTTTTACGCAGACACTCTGATGAAAAAACTGCAATAAGTGTGCCTAGACACTGATCCCGGCATTGGAGTCATCTATCCAAGGAAGCTTATTGTGGTGGTTAATAGTTTGACTGAACATTTGTCACGACTGTCACAGCAGTGCCTTGACGACAGGCGAGTTGCTGCAACGTGGAAACAGGATAAAAACTTCAATTTAAAAAATGGGTAGTCGTTCGGAACCAGTTGATTATCTACCAGTGATTCATCTGCTAGTTCTTTCATAAGTTATTAAGGCTAGCACTGCTGGCGCACTTAGGTCATACTCGTATTGTTTTGCATATATGTTTCAGCAGTAAAACCGCTTCCGTCAAATTCAGTCATCCACCATCAACCACGAGACAGCTGTTGCAAAACGCTGGAGGATAATTCAGGAGTGGATGTGGCTTATCATTACTTTCCCCGGGGTATTCAACAGGTTGCACTATCGTATCCATCTCAACAAACATTAAGCAAGTGGCGTTAAACACCCTCTCCTCGGGTGGATCTGCAATTTTTTCTTGCACGAGCGTCTGGATGTGAGGGTGCGTGAATCCGTCACGTCGAAGCGGTGTGGCACAGGTTTCGCTACTAGGGCGCTGTCTATTCTCGATCTTCATTAAGGATCAAGTGAGCCAAAGCATGTAACACTATTTACTCTACGTCGACGACAGCAAAGTATGGACAGCGATCAGAGCTCCAGCAGAAAGTATCCAATCTCAAAGTGACCTCAACAACATCTATGAACGGTCAGTAAAAACCACCTTTTCTTCAATTTAGCTAAATTTTGATTGCTCCATTTACGACAACAATTTGTTCACGCTTATTAGCTGAAGGACTAGGATCTGCAACATTGTTCTCACGGAAAGGATCTCGGTGTGTTGGTTCAGGAACCTCTCAGCAGATCGGAGCAGTCCAAAAATACATCCAACTAAGGCATTTAAATGGATGGCTTCTACGGAGAGGTTAGGCAATTCAAACCGACTATTCTTCGACTACTATTTCCTGCCTACACATTCCCGCACGTTGAATATGAAATTGGAAAATGGCGTCCCTGAATGAACCGGGATCTTGCTGCCTTGGAGGTTCCGCAACATCGGGCGACCAAAATTGTCAAGGAGCTATGCCAAGTACCATAAGAACAGTGCCTCAGATTGCTAGACAACTTTGGTGGACGCTATCAGCGTTTGCATGGTGACCTAATAATGGTTAACTAAATTCTAAACAACCCTAATTACTCATGCTATTACCTGATGATCTTCAGTCGCAACAACGAGCAAATACCACCACCTCAATTTGACAGAACATTTCAGTCGGTTTAAGGGATGGATAAATATTTTCTCGCTGCTTGTTCGCTACGCATGGAATATCATCTCAGAGGTTGTTATTTCATCCCTCACGTTAATCGTATTCAAAACATGTGTCGACGGTGCAATGGCCGTACTTCACCATATCACATAACTCAAAGCACTCATACTAGCAGCAAGAAAGCAAATACCCATCAACCCATACCCCATTTTACCTGGAAACTACAGACGATGACCTTTGATAAAACATGAAACCAATTGTGAACCGCTCCGGCGGCAGCACTATAACCAGCAAGTTCGCAACCTGGAATTATTCTTTATTTCCCATTGCTATACTTGCCTTCATTTTGCTCACCCGTAATCGATCATCAGATGGGACAAGTCAAGTTTGGGTTTTTTTCTCTCCGAAATATACCTTTGAGCAGTGACCATTATCGTGCCTTCAACTTACCATATTTATCCCGTTTCTTGTGAACTGTAAGAAAACTTCGACACCACGCATAAACGCTTACTCGGGTGGCGTAATTGTATATTTTATTTGTCCGCCATTTGCTAGTACTTTTAGACAATTTTCAGGCTTCAAATACGCAGTACTAGGGTAAACAGTGAAAATGCTCCCATTCAAAAGCATAAAATCCAGTTCGACTTGGCTTGACTTGTCAAAGTAAATATTATGAGCAAATAGCTAAGCACAATGAATTCAACCGAATGTGACTTGGGTTTCTTGTTTCCGTAAGCTTATGAAGTGCTGCCAGAAAGCATCTCAGAATGCGAGGTAGAAATGTGCAACAATGAAGTGCCTTCTGAAATAGGCTCATTTATTTACTGCTGTCGTCTTCGTTATGAATTCAAGCGTTCACCTGGTTCAAACTTAGGAAATTCCACTTAAGTCAAGAAAGGCTATGTAGATTTTCTTGAAACCCAATCCTGAGCAGTCTGGACCAACGTTTTTATTTTGGATTGCACCACAACCAGCGAAACTTCTCAGCACCAATATTAATAAAAGAAAATCGCACGGAGCTGATGAGTCCAAATCAGGACGGAGACTCGGTCGTGATGTGCCAGTGTCGCGAGGAGAAACATCGAAAGTTTTCCACTTCGAATATGGTCTTTGCCATCGGAATGAACTAAATTTACCTCACAATGAACTGAAGTCACGATAGAGGTTGCGTGTCGCAACTTAACGACACAGCCGGTTCCTCAAATTCAACTTCTAATTCTTTTATGCTGTGACAAGCGTTGCTCGCGGATCTCAGTAGCATAGTGTACAGGGCGTCAGCCGTAAACCACTAGGCTCTGAGTTCCACACCAGCTCAGGCTACCGCCACCTGATGAGTCCAAACCAGGACGAAACTGCGGTCGTGCTGTGCCAGTGTTGCGAAGAGCAACACCGACATGTTGTCATTTCGGATACCGTGATTGCGATCGGAATAATCGAGATCTACCACAAAGTAAACCGAGGTCTCAATAGAGGTTGCGTGTCGCAACCCACCACCACAGCGGGTTCCCCAAATTTAAATTCGAAAGAAAATTGCATTTTATGAAACGCGGGATATGAACACAACTGGAGGCTGTCACCTGCATGAAGAAATGACATTATTGATCGTCGTATACGAAAGGTGGGATGGACGCTGACTTTGTATTCGCATTCTTTCAACAGCAGCGAAGTTGGTACCGAGTTGCTTATCTTTTGTCCATTGGCCTTTATGTCATTTGGTTAATTTTGGGAAAATTTTGATAAGGGTCCATTATAATGTAATTCAACATTGATTGCATAGACTTAATGTAAGGCATGGAAGTAAAATGATTCAGAAAGCACACATTTTATATAACACAAGCATACTTACAGTGATAAGTTTAAGTCGGTATTTGTTCTCAGAACTTTAGTACTCATTGAGATGTTCGATGCTCAAGCCACCAAGTAGTCGTACGAGCAGCATTTTCCTGTGACATCTAAAGAAACTTAGTGACTCAAAATTTGTGCTTCTGAGATGTCTAGATCAATCGGGTCGTACATTTACTAGCGGTCTAAACGCGCAATTCGCATGTTTCTGTCAAGTTGGAATAATTGACTAAAAAGAATAGAGGCACGTAAAAACCGGCATCTTTAGGAGATCACTAGTAAGATCTACATACTTTCTCATCATCAGCAGCAAAACATCAGCCATTTGGACTGATGCCTCCTTGCCGTGCAACTAAGGTTGTCTACGGAACGAAGACCATCGCAATGAGGCTGGACCTTACCGTAGTGCGATAGTTTGTGTGCCTCATCGATCCATTGAGCTATGCTGGGTGGTGTTTTTGCACCTTCAGAGTCACTCATACCAGATTGGTCAATGGTTAGAGGCCAGACAAACTCAGCCTACTGGTCATCCAGGTTGGGGTTTGGAATGAGGGTGGCACCTTATTTCTTAAAACGGACTCCTTGTAGCCCACCGCCAAACCCGCTGCCTTGAGGTCAGGTTTTTGAACCAAAGGCTTTGGTTGAGAACCCTAATCGTTCTCCTGTCTAGGCCTGGGCAACCTGACAGTATCCTTCCCAAGCAACACAATGAATCTTTCCTCAAACATTTTCTTGATTCTCTGGCCTCCGCATAGGATAATAAACGGTGCCCTATCTGCTGCAGCGAGCAGGGTGGATAGAGTCTCGGATGCTACTGCTCAAGACTTCCCATCTTCTTATTCCCCTCTTACGCTTTCTCACTCTTACAGTCCCGTTCCAACTTCACTTTCATCCCCCCGTTTTCTACCCTCAACTCTTGGCCTGCAAGACTCGAACTCTGTGCTCACTCTGCGAGCTCCTTCAGGTGACGCAAGCAGTGTTTTCTCATTGCACCTATCCGGTGAAGATGCAGCTTCGAGCACCGGCCAAGCCGGTGTTGGTATTGCCTTGAGCCCACAGGCTGAAGCTGCTCTGGTTGATTGGATTCCAATCAGTAGCCGGATGTGTGCGGTCCGATTGGCTGGCTCGTTCAAAGCTTCGAAGTAGCGCGGGACTAATAGGTGTCTATTCACCATCGCTGCCTACGCGCCCACAAACTGTAGCGATGATTCGGTAAAGAACGACTTTTACCACCAAATGACCCAGCTCCTTCGCCACAGAAGAAGCACAGACAATGTGGCGCTGGCTGGGGATCTGAAAGCGCAAGTTGGTAAGTTGTCCACTGATGCAATGCATCTGGGCGGTCAGCACGGTGTATCCTCTCGTAATGATAACAATGAGCAGTTATTTCATTTGTGTGAAGCTGCCCGCTTATTTCTTCCGAACACCAACTTCCGACACAGCACCCGCCGGAGCGTGACTTGGTGTCTACCAGCCACGAACCAGCCTTGGACGCAGATCGATCACATTGATATCAGTTACCGCTGGAGAGGCTGCATCCAGAACTGTCGCTCGATTTGGAGCACATGTGTGGACACCGATCATGCACTTGCATTTGCTGACATGCGGATGCGTTTTGGCGGACGCCCACGACGACGCTGTTAGCGCGTTGACACCAGCCAACTGACAAAGCCAGTTGTTCTGAATGTGTATCGAAGTACGCTGACATGCGAGTTGAGTAAGCACTCACTGGAAACAACTGATGGTCACTGGTCACATGTTCGCCAGACCTTACTAGCAACAGGCAAATCCTCATGTGGTATGTCTAATAGCCAACATGGATATTGGGTCTCTTCGCGGTCTCTGGAACTTATCGACGCTCGCCGGCATATCCCAGTTGGAAGCGAACACAGTGAAACTCGCAAAGAGCTCCGGGCAAAACTCCGTGCTAGCCTGAAGAGAGACCGCGAATCCTGGTGGTCTCATCATGCCACAGAGATGGAAGTGGCTGCTACGCTTGGCAACCATCGTAAGGTATTCCGTCTGATACGGGAAACGGGCAGCAGGAGACCTGGTGTTAGTGAAACTATACGTGACGAGAGTGGACGGCCTATCCACAAGTTGTCAAAGCGTTTGGAGCGTTGGGCTGAGCATTTTGAAAGGCAATTTAATCGGCTAGAATCGTTAGATTTGTCGCCGGCCATTAATTGCCCTGCTCCGTGGGCTGTCACTTTGGATCCACCCTCTCGCTCAGAAGTCGAAGGTGAGATCGGACTGTTGAAGTTGAACAAAGCCGCGGGACCAGATAATCTTCCTCCATCCCTCTTCAAATCCGGAGACTCTGCTCTTGTTGATGCTTTACATGAATTACTAGTGAAACTGTGGGAGCAGGAGACTGTCCCAACAGACTGGAGCCGCACATTTATCGTTCCCAACTTCAAACGAGGCTTGCGTTCGGAACGCGGCAACCATAGAGGAATCAGTCTGATCTCTATCACCTTCAAATTACTCGCCTCCATAATCCTTCACAGACTGACTGGCGCTCGTGAAAGCCAGATTAGTGAGGAGCAAGCCGGGTTTCGTCAGGGTCGTGGCTGCATCGACCACATCTTTACCTTGCGTCAGTTGTTGGAGCACCGTCACACATATTGGTGGCTCACCGTAGTCGCGTTCCTGGACATCAAAGGTGCCTTCGATTCGCTTGATTGATGTGCCCTTTGGAATTGTCTACTCAGGAAAGATATGCCCAAGAAATATGTAAATATTATCCAAGCATTATATGCGCGTAGCACGGGCAGTGTGAGGGCTTACGGCAAGCTGTCACTACCCTTCAATATCTCCAGCGGTGTGAGACAAGGATGCCCGTTGTCACCTTTCCTATTCAACTTCACTATTGACGAAGTCATGGAGATTACATTTACAGGACATGACTTGGAAGGTGTGGAGCTACTCCCAGGAGAACGACTTCTTGACTTGGAGTATGCAGACGACATTGCCCTCATCTGTGACAGCTCCCAGACGTGCCAAGCCGCGCTGGACAGATTAGCACTGGCTGTCAGCCGCTTCGGGCTTTGCTTTGCACCATCGAAATGCAAAGCGTTCCTCCAAGCTTGGCACGGATTGCTTCCTGCGCTGACCCTTGGTGGGGATCAGCTAGAAGTCGTTCGGGATCGAAGACGAGATAAAGAACCGGATAGCAAAAGCTCGAAATGCTTCTGATAACGTTCGCCACCTATGGCGGCGGCACGACATCACTCTCGCCCTGAAGAGTAGAGTGTACAATGCAGCGGTACGTTCGACCCTAATGTATGGTTGCGAAACCTGGTCCCCTAAGATCGGCGGACATGAAGAGGCTAGTTATGTTCGACCATCGGTGCCTTCGCAGTTTGGCTCACATCTGGTGGGAACACCGCGTGAGTAACGAGCTTGTTCGACGCCTTGTTTACGGCACAGGAAGAGTAACTGAACTGCTCAGCACCGTCATTTTACGCACCAGATTCCGATGGCTGGGTCACGTGTTTCGCACGCCAGCCCTCCGACTTCCACGACCTGCGTTGTTTGCTCACCGGGGATGTGGATGGAAGAAGAGGAGGGTTGGACAAGCGATGACATGGTCCAGAGGAATGAAGGCACTCACTTCTGAGCTGGCCTCGGTTGGAGCGTCACAGCACTCTGGTTGGGGTCCAAGAGACGGTGAACACGTTTGGCTGGATACACTTGCTGACATGGCAAGGAGCCGACCTCGGTGGCGTTCGTGCTGTGAGTTTCTTTGTCCCTCCCCATCTCTTTTAGCTTCCCCCTCTACCTACGATCTCATTTCGTAGCATAAAACACAATAACGATTTTTCTTTTTGCCTAGTATCCGGCTGGTAGCTTATCGGAACGATGCCCATCCGTTGTTGGTAGCTCAGCTGGCATGCAACTGTTGTATTTATTTTCCTTTTCTTTTATGTATTGCGGCACAGCAGCTGAGGTGTTTCTCACCTCTAGCTGACGTGTATAATGTATGGTGATGACGGAACGAAGAACCATAAAACGGGGAGAAAGCGGATCTGGCGTAATACCTTAAGGCTCTAAGCAAACATTAAGGAGCAAGGCACCTACACGTTAGCAACAACATTCTGTCAAAAAAGCTGGCTATCGTGCAACCTTAAAGTCGCATCGGCGAAACAGCTTCCTTGCGTCTTTTACTACTCAGAGTCATAATCAACCAACAACCTACAGATAACGCAGTATTATGTAAGTTTAAACAGGCAGTCCGAGTAGAAGACGATAACAGACAGGCCATTGGTGTAGACTACGAGCCATGTCACGTAACATCTCAAGCCAAGTAAAAGGCAGGTCACATGGACTTCCGTCTGGAAGGCAAGACGAACCGACGGCACTCAATTTGGTCGGCAATGACTATTTCCCGCTGCGAAATTAATTGTTGCTCACCTCGAGCCTCGCGCCACTCTACATCTAGCAGACAAAACAAGGACGTCCTCGGTAGGCAATGTGCCCAATCCAACGCGTCATTCAATGTTATCCGTGATTTACAGGAACAAGCTTGTTTATCACAGCCCAGCACTCGCCTAAGCATATCATCATCGTGAACACGCTGATGCCAACCGACCAAATACATGCTCCGCGGACAGCGATGAGCTAAAACTTGACGGCGACTAAGATCTTCGTATTGAAGGGACCAAGTCTCGGTCGCACATAGCAGGACGGCCCTCACTGTGGCCTTTAAATCACAGCTTTTCAGACGGAAGGAAACTCCCTTCTGTCACCAAAGATGTTGCAGCTTCAAGAAAACAATTATGGTTTTTGCACTGCGCGAAATGACTTAAACCATTGTGCCCCCATCGTTGCCGATGCAGCTGCGAAGGTGAGTGAAGTGGTCAACTATCTCGAGTTCCTCGTTATCAGGTTCAAGTGGTCATCAAATGACTGGTGGTCCCTCAGAAACGGTTTGCAGTTTGCAGGTGGGAAGCCCACGTCAAATAACGAGGCCACTCTAGAGAGGTTATCCATGGTTGAGTGATCCGCTCCAAAATATTTGAAAAGTAATACAATATCGTCCGCATAATCTCGATCAACTAGCTGTTCACCAATCGCACTGCAAATAAATTTTAGTACAATCAGAGGTAATTATGTTGTCTAGTAATAGCAGTTTTACCGAAGTTACCTAATGCACCTTATCATGGAGGATTGGGAAACCCGATTATTAGTACTCTGTGGTTGCGCAAACATCATATCTGTGAAGGCGCTTGTCTTCTATCTTTGGAATTCAGTCTGCGGAAAGTGGAATAACAACGCTAAATATGCTCACGTCATCATCACAATGGCCTTCAACGTACCCACTCTGAAACTCTGCCACCGAAGAAAAATATTATATGCCAACCACCAATCTTTTTTTCTAATGCTCCGCTTTACATCCATATTATTTCACACACTAAGAATACAGAGGACAACAGTGCACCTCTAGTAACTGCTGTGTTTGCCAACAAGGGGCATATGATTAAAGGACTTACTATCAATTATTAGCGGCCGCGCTTTTTAGTCAGTTATAGATTTAAGCTTCTATTCTATACACATTATTCTAGATTGAAATGTGGAACTCTTTGTCCTATTAAGACACTCGATCTCTTGGTTAAGATGGTCAACGTGATAACCTGGTTCTTCGTTGCTAAAGCTCAATCTGAGGTCCCTTGGAGGAATTCATCGCTTGGATCAATAGATTTGCCGAAAATGCATTACAGCCTACGTTTTAAATTTGCGCTAAATAAATTAAGTTGTAAGGACTAGAAAGAGGACCTGAACTGCAGTGCGCAACGCAGTGTTGCGTGCGAATTTTTCCTCGAGCCCTGTCTAACGTTACCATAGACACTGCATTAAACTTTCCTGAGAATACAAAACAAACATAGCAGAGGAACCTAGTACTAACCATTTCCAGTACTAAAAATATAAAACGACTTAACTAAGTTGACTGAATTCAAAACTTCTTGCAGGTTTTGTTCCCCGATTCCAACAGTATATCGTCCAACAACAGCAAGTAACGCAGCAACGACATGTTTCCACAATTCAACTGGATGACCTTATGTAGTATCTTCCTGCTTAGTTCATCTTGCTGAGCGTGTTCATTTTTCATCTATTTTACAGCAGAAACTCTACGGCAGGACCTGACATCCCTGCTCAATCATAGCACTCTTAAAATTTATTATATCATTTCAATAATTTATTTGGACATGTGGCGACTGTCTCACGTTCTGGCTGCGATTAAGCAGTTGGAGAGCTAATAAAAATACTTGTAACTATTTTATAATCATTCGTCTATTTCCCTGCAAGCTGCCAACTCCACTGATGACTTCAAGAAAGAGAATCATGATCCTGGCAGTCATAGCATGTATGACTGTGGAGGATGAACCAACTTATATTACTGAAGGAAAGCTGTTGTGGTGGTTACTCCCCATCATGCATGGCCCAGTAGTATAATTCACTACCTTGGAAAGTTAGGCCATGGGTTCGAGCCCCGCAGAATTTCACGGATACGTGCAACTGATGAGCCACAATAGGACGAAACGGGCTGCTGGCGCTTTCCTGGATGTGCGAGGGTTGTCTGAGTGAATCTGTCTGTGAATATTCATTTCTAAACTCCTACAAATTCCCTTACCACTTTCTAATAACCAACAATCGCTTTAGCGGCTTACTTTCAGCTTCGATTGGTGACAGCTTACAAAGGTAGTCGTAGCTCTGAGACCAAGCCCTGTCCTCTGCACATTCACCACATGTATGGCAGTTGAGGATGAGCAGCTTTATACCTAAGTTACGTATCCGGCATCGCAGGCTGCCGCCGACAGCCATGGCTCAGTGGCATATGTCGTCGACTCTAAGAGTAAGACAATCGGTTCAGTTCGGACAGGATCCGGTGGATGCGCGCTGCTGAGGAAACGGTCGTTCAGCGCTTTCCCGGAGGTACAATGGCTGTCTGACTGAGTTCAACTGTGAGAAAACTTTTGAAATGACCAATTCCAAGCGGACTGTGATGTGCCGCATGGCAACTGATAAATTTGTGTTCGTCTTTGCTACCCGTTAATGTCTCGCATGAACTATCGGCTCAGGTTTTTGTTCCCTGATGATCAGAACAAAATATGACGGAGAATTTTGATGAATGCTGATCGACAAAAGCTCTTTGAGAGCGATATTGGCCATCAGTGGACAACACCAAACTAACTACCGTGTAACTTGGGCAAATATGAATTACTTTCATACGAAACCTTAGCACATTTTTACACTCTATGTGAACATGTGTGATCATTCAAGATGACTTGTGTTGTGCCACGCAGCCAGAAAATTTATGGAAATCTAGGAATTGGCACCACAAAACATATGATGATCATTCGCGTAACAGGACTTATTAGTTCACTTTAAATGATGAATAATTTCCGTTTCAGTCTTACACATAATTGTAGTTACCAAACTCAGTTCCTTTGGTCATTATGACACCTCACCTCTCTGGTTGCTAATTTCATTAATTATACATTGACTAGACAAATGTTATATTTGGCTTGATGATGAAGCGCTCACATCACGACTTGGACAGCTGTTTCCATACGAGTGCCCAAAGCTTAGAATTATAATTCAGCTGAATACCCATCACAGGCTTTTAGCTAAGGAAAACTCATGATATTGCTGGTCTTGGCCTTCTTCAGCAACGAACCACCAAATACTTAGTATAAATGCGCCTCTCCTCCTCATACGAGGAGAGACTGATACCTAGAGTATTCAAAGTGCAGTATTACTGAATGCGAGATGAATTAGAGGTGGCCAACCTGATCCTATCAGAACCAGCTATACCGCATTTTGCAGAAAAATCGCTGAGAATTCACTCATTGTAATGGATAGAGCTACAAAACCACTTGTTTTGTATTAGGGATTTCTTTTGTTATCATGTATGTTAGCCTTGAGACACACTTCGAATCAGTTGTCTTACTAAAATGAGGCTAGTTGACACACGCGACCATCTGTATTCCAATGTTTCGCGTTTAGCATTTCAGAGCTGAAGCTTTCCTTTTGCTAACCGTTAATTAATGAGGCTACATAGCGAGATTAGAAACGAGGTCAGAGCAGCGTGAGTGGAATCAGCCAGCTTCCAACTAAATGATTGTTTCCTCATTTTGCTTCTTTGAAAATGTTCATCAGAACAGCTAGAATAACTTGTGAAGGCATGGGAACTTGCTGTAGTAAAAAGATTGATAGTTTATGTTCATTTCAAATACTAGTTGTTAAAACAACAACTTTACTCTCGTTCTGTTTGTTAGTTTGTCACTTATGTACTCTACCTTATTCGCAATTTTTACCATTAATGTTTGTATGTGAGGAATTATCCATATAGGTTATATTACTTATAATAATAATGTTAGTCAGCGATATTGGTCCCGCAACTGGCAATAAGAGGAGAAGCCCCTTGATATTGCCGTGATTAATCAGGTTCATAACCCCCTACATAAATAAATAAATAGTATATTCCGCGGCCAAGCGTGGTACATCTTAACTACGTGGTCTGATCAGTGAACATAATAACCACTTACAACTAAATCACAGTTTATTGCATTTACTACAGTTTTATTCGAGTAATCCTCGATTCATCCATGTTTCCTTTCATTTTTGAGCATTGAAGTTCTAACATTTTCCCGGTATTTTTCAGCCTGCAGCGATTGTGATTACACTATATTGTACCTTAATTTTTATCACTTACCGAACAGTTTGTACTACTTGTTTATCTTTACAAATTTTGTATACAACTACTTCAACGCTCTCTCGTCGTGATGGTTTCTTTTGCTGCTGTCTACGTTTGTGTTGCCGCCACCCCTTTCCAGTAGTCGGATTTCTATCTTAGAATAGCCAGCCGGCATCGGACTAGTGGGAACTGAAGGAAGAACGATAAAGCAAGTGTGCTTCACTGTTCCTCTATTGTAAGTTTTTGCCTAAGGTTGTATTTGCCTCCGGACTCGAAGTTATTAGGTAACGGTCGTCTACAAGCTCTAATTCAGATCACTGCTTTTCAAATCGGTTATTGGCTGTCGATAAATAGCAGTTTTGCAGCCGCCAAATAAAGAAAACTTTCGCACTTTACGATGCTGTAGAAAACTGATGTACAGCAAACTTCATGAACTCACTTGCCCGCCTTTTCCGAGGTGCCCACGTTCTCCCAGAATGGTGGACAAAGCAACCGAGCGCATTTCATCCCAGCCCTTGGCTCGCATGCGCTGCAAGTGCAGTAGGACCACATCGTCATTCAGTCCATGCGGCTGAAATGTAATACCACGGCATTTACCAATTTAATATACCCATTACTGAGAATTTGAATAAAACTAAAAGCTTGCACATGATCGAGCACATAATTACTCACTTGCGAGTGAGCAGATGATAATCACTGCACAGAGAAAACGGCGATACTGAAACGATTATTCCATTCGCATGGGGGTTTGTACTCAACTGGATGATGGAAGTGATTCGCACACTTATTACTTTAACGATGCCGGCAGTATTTGAATTAAAACGACACTTTGTTTTCAGTCTGACATAACGTGAAATAGGATGGTATCTGTAACTTTTTCATTTTACTTTTTATTTCTTGCCAACAACTAAGGGCGGCGTTGGTTCAGGGCATTCCATTTCAGCATTTTGCCAGATCGACGCTTTATTATAATGTACCTTTTATTTAAATTCTGAAAAGGCTATGAAGTTTTGCTTCACCCCAGAATCACATCAGATACTACCTTCATTTTGAACACCGTTCAGTTGGCTATTTCATTGCCGTACGCGAGACCCAGCATATGTGGCTGGAAAGCAGAAGCAATCTACTTCGTTTGTTGATCCATACTGGTGTCGTTTATCGTTAGCCACATTTGAAATGATACTATGATTGGATAACGGAACCGGATCACCTGTGGTTTATGTAACGACCCCAATCCACGTTCAACGGTTTCCTTTTGATGAACAAATCGGTTAATTTAGCTACGCTAGATTGTCAAAACTCACTTAAGTTCTTCACTTTGGATAACTTGTAATTCTAGTAAATAAATTATAATTTCTTTTACGATTCACTGAATCCTAATTTTATGATTCATGTACAGCCCATAACAATGCACAAAGCTTTTATCACTACCTAAATAGTGTGACTGTTTGGATAGAACATGTGGGCACGTCTCAGACCTCGAACTCCGATCAAGCACGTTCAATCACCAGACAGTTTAGAGATGGAAAGTAGCGCATATCTATTCCCCCGTGCTAAACAAGAAGAGGCAATCAATTTTAATGCTAACCACACAGTAGCGATGGCACGTAGCCCATTAATAAAATTGACCCCAGTGTTCCCTTTGAAATGCCTAACAGTTTCTAAGCACTTGTACCTGAGCTAAACGAAATGTTGGCACATTTGGTTCTGGGGAGTACACTGATTACTCCTTAACTAAAACATCAGATTTTCATGGCTATTAAATATGCAATGCAGTAATAGCTCGTGGCTAACCTAGGTCCGTTTCATTGCAGATTTAACTTCAGATTGCTATGGTTTACACTTGGCAGTTCAAAGCATTATTAGTGCATAGCGCACAGTGTTAAGTGCAGCCGCTCCACAGGCGTTCTTGTAACTGGTAAAAAGGTTAAAGCTCAATGATAGACGCCAATATTAACATCGTTGCTCCGTCTTATCGGTGCTTCTGACGGCCACTATGTATCCAGCACACTTCCAGGCCTCTTTCACAGTCTTCATTAGCTCGGAATCATAACCCGTTGCTGTGATATTACCATTCAGATACTTACATCGTTAAATTTTGTTGCAGATCCAAGGGTCTCTTACGAACCGATGTGAGAGTTGTACAAGGTGGTGCTTCAAATGCCGGAGAGAAAGAAAGGTAGAGTAAGTATTCAGATGCTCATTTGTTCGCCGAGCTGGGAAATTTGTTTGCAAACCTTTCACCGCCATGCGAGGCGGCATCATCAATGAGTCGAGATGTGGAGTGTAATCTCGCTGATTGAATTGTAGATCCGTGATCGGTGTGCAAGTGACTTTTCGAAAAAGATGACTTCGATCTGTGTCCCGCGATCTCTACCCCTTTCCACGTGGCAGAACGCGCCGCTCGGGTTGTTCCTATCCAAGCGGCGTCTCATAATTTCTCAAAGTTCTCTCCATCGGAGGGGTTGGTAAACTGGGTCAATCTCAATATGCACGTTGATCGAGTCTTTTGTTAGGAACCACACTTCCAGAAACTCCCTTCCTCTTATTGTTTCGCCTTGTGCCAGGACTTCTGTTTTGGCCCAATCAAAGCTGTGTTCTTTTTCATCCACGTGTGCTGAGACTAACGACGATGCATAGTGCCATTTGCATGCTCTTTTGTGCTCTTGTAATCGTGTTGATTAATTTGCTACCTGTTTGGCCAACATAGTCCTTTTCACGATTTCTACAACTTAGTCTATATACAACATTACTTCGCTCATGAGCTTCCAGTTTCTCTTTCGGTTTCGACAGTTTTTCTCAATGTGGCAGTTGGTTTGTGCGCTACGATGAGGTGGTTTTGTTTGAATAGTCTTGCTGCCATTTCGGATATATTCTTCATATATGGTAAAACAACGCGTCTCTCCGTCGTTGGTGTAGACTGTCTGTTTGGTTCGTTGTGGTTCAGACACCTTCGGATGAAGCTTCGCGGGTATCCGTTGAGTTGGAAACATTTAAATAGATGCTTTTCTTCTTGTTACTTTGCCTCCGTGGTATTGCAATCCGTTTGCACTCTACCAAATAATGTCCGCACACAGCATACTTTGTGGCATTTCGGGTGGTTACTGTTAAAGTTCAGAATTTGGTGCGTATGTGTCCATTTTCCGTAGACTGATTTTTGTAGCCTTCTTTCCATAGTTCTGGTTACTAATACATCCAGGAAAGGCAGTTGGTTTTCTTTCTCCATTTCCATTGTAAACCCGATGTCTTCAACGGCGTTGTTCAATAGCTGCGTTTGATGATCCCAAAAGTGTCGTCAACATATCGGACCCAAAGTTTCGGATTAGTGAGTGGGAGTACGTCTCCCTCCAATTTCTGCATTACCATCTCTGCAATGAGTCCCGATGCAGTTGATCCCATTGTCGCGCCTTCAATTGTTCGTAGATCTTCCTGTTGAAAGAGAAGTAGGTTGACAGACACAACTGGAGTAACTTGCATGCATTTTCGGTCGTTAGGTTCCCGATTGGTTGTTCACTGCTGTTCAAGCGTTCTGTGATGACTGTTGTTGTCATTTCTAAGTTGACAGACGTAAAGAAGGCAATCACATCGAAAGATATCATTTTTTCATCACCATTGATTCGCAAGTCTTGGAGCTTTTGTAGAAATTGCTGGGCATTATTAACTGAATATCGCGATCAACAAGTCCGATGGAATGAAAATGGAGAAGGAAAACCAACTGCCTTTCCTGGATGTATTAGTAACCAGAACTATGGAAAGGAGGCTGCAAAAATCAGTCTACGGAAAATGGACACATACGCACCAAATTCTGAACTTTAACAGTAACCACCCGAAATGCCACAAAGTATGCTGTGTGCGGACATTATTTGGTAGAGTGCAAACGGATTGCAATACCGCGGAGGCAAAGTAACAAGAAGAAAAGCATCTATTTAAATGTTTCCAACTCAACGGATACCCGCGAAGCTTCATCCGAAGGTGTCTGAACCACAACGAACCAAACAGACAGTCTACACCAACGACGGAGAGACGCGTTGTTTTACCATATATGAAGAATATATCCGAAATGGCAGCAAGACTATTCAAACAAAACCACCTCATCGTAGCGCACAAACCAACTGCCACATTGAGAAAAACTGTCGAAACCGAAAGAGAAACTGGAAGCTCATGAGCGAAGTAATGTTGTATATAGACTAAGTTGTAGAAATCGTGAAAAGGACTATGTTGGCCAAACAGGTAGCAAATTAATCAACACGATTACAAGAGCACAAAGAAGTATGCAAATGGCACTATGCATCGTCGTTAGTCTCAGCACACGTGGATGAAAAAGAACACAGCTTTGATTGGGCCAAAACAGAAGTCCTGGCACAAGGCGAAACAATAAGAGGAAGGGAGTTCCTGGAAGTGTGGTTCTTAACAAAAGACCCGATCAACATGCATATCGAGATTGACCCAGTTTACCAACCCCTCCGACAGAGAGAAATTAGAGATATTATGAG
Organism: Dicrocoelium dendriticum; assembly: GCA_944474145.2. Taxonomy (NCBI): domain Eukaryota; kingdom Metazoa; phylum Platyhelminthes; class Trematoda; order Plagiorchiida; family Dicrocoeliidae; genus Dicrocoelium; species Dicrocoelium dendriticum. Next base: position 203,067,360 of record OX104064.1, on the reverse strand, counting down.
ACGCCGCTTGGATAGGAACAACCCGAGCGGCGCGTTCTGCCACGGGGAAAGGGGTAGAGATCGCGGGACACAGATCGAAGTCGTCTTTTTCGAAAAGTCACCTGCACACCGATCACGGATCTACAATTCAATCAGCGAGATTACACTCCACATCTCGACGCATTGATGATGCCGCCTCGCATGGCGGTGAAAGGTTTGCAAACAAATTTCCCAGCTCGGCGAACAAATGAGCAACTGAATTATCAACCCGAGCTACCAGTTTTTCCAAAAATTTAAATATTCTTTCTCCACTATGAACAGGCGATTCCGATTTCGGTTGTAAGCGACTAGCTTGAAGCTACTCCCAAATCGCCCAACAAATTTTTGAAATCTATGCATTTTGTTCCATTATTAACCTTTTTAGCAACCAACAGTTCTCGCTTTACCCCTAGTTTTACTCAGATGCTATGCTTCGTGTAAAATCTGTTCGAGCACACTCCCACAGTTTTCGGATTATGAGGTATCCGACTAATCCAAGAACAATGGAATAAAGATATGTTATGGGCAGAAAAGCGAATGTCTTAGCCAGCTGACGTGAACTCGTAACTGAGAAGACAGAAGGACCAACTAAACGCCGCCCAATTTTACAAAAACCTTCAGGATGAAGCTTGCCCATTATTTGGAGTGCTTTTATTGACTCAAACAAGGTAACCGTGCATTCTACACTTTCATATTTATTAATCATTAATACGGTAGCAATTGCATAAACTATACCAGTGGAACAATGGTATATTATGGAAAAAGCGGAGGCCTAGCAATTCCCGTAGGATGGCCAAAAAGAGAACCACAACATGATGAATAGTAAAACAGACGGATAAAATGAAAATCCTTTTGGTGGACTGACCACAGTATTAACACAGAGGCGGGAAGAAAGAGTCAAACACAGTTGTTTAGATTTATTCTGGTTGTGCAACTTTTGCCGCATTATATCTTCTGTCGAGACACACAGGCTTGATCTCCTAGTGTAAGTGGGTTAGGGCAACATCAAGGCGTTTTTAAACACAGCTAAATTTGGGGAAGAAACAACGTAATTTGGAAGTGTCATCCAAGACTGAGACACACGAAGAAAGTAAAAGTTTCGTCGACATTCTGGCTGCATTTATTGTGTGGCTAATTTGAACAAGTGGCCCCTCAAATTCGTATTGTGCCTCAGTTGTAGTAGGTGACGGCAGACGTAGTTAGGGTTCCTTAAAATCTGGTAGGCCATAATATGTTCGCCCCGTAGACGACGGTGCCGGCCAGTGTATATAATTAGGGTCCTCAGTCTAAGTTGGTAAGGAAGATTGAACAAGCCTTTGACGTGCTTCGTGGCTCGTCGCTATGGAGTCTCGAGCTTTGCATGGTCTTGTTTTTGCTAGGGCTGCCACACCTGGATCGCATTTTCCACATGAGGCCACACGTAGGTGCTAAGAAACTGCAAGCATACAGAAGGTTCAAATTGCTCAAATGCACTCCGCAGCATGCCAACAGGTTGGTTTCCGGTCTTTGACACCTTCTCGGATTTTCCTGCGCAGCCCAGATCAGTCTGAACTAGCACACCAAGCTCGCGCTCCTGGGTGACTGCTTGCAGGACATGATCTCTAATATTGTATGTGATGTTTGGCTGTTGGCGAACGTGAACCCGTTTACACTTCCCTGAAATGAACTGGAGCAGATTGTAAGGTGACAACCCGTACGCTCTGTTCAGGTCTCGCTGATTTGCATCGTGATTTGCCGGGACGGCGATCGTCCGCCACATCTTAACATCGTCAGCGAACAATATGAAATCTGAAGTAATCAAACGCGTAAGCTCGTTAATGAACAGGAGAAACAGAAGCGGCCCTAAAACTGACCCTTGTGGAACTCCATATTCGACATAAATCGGATCGGACAGCACACTTCGAACACTGACCTGCAGTTACCAATCCTGCAAGAAATTCCTGATCCGTCCGAGGACTAGATCACCAACTCCATAGCTTTCGAGCCTGTGGAGCAGAATGCGGTGGTCTAGTCGGTCGAAGGCTTTGGAGAAGTCGAGGTAAATGACGTCTGCCCCTCTGCCTGTATCGGCCGCTTCCATCCAACTACTGCTTGCAATCAGTAGGTTGGTGGTACATGAATGCTGCTGGCACAAACCGTGTTGCTCGGGTGCTATGATGTTGTAACTTTCTAGACGGTCTATTAGAGCCTCAGAGATGACTACCTCCATCATTTTTAAAACACAGGGAGTAGGACCACTGGACGATTATTGAAGGGATCCGAGCGATTACCGCTTTTGAAAACTAGAATGATTACGCCAGGTTTCTACATGGTAGGCACAATATGTTTGTACAAGCAGATTTGAAAGAAATGCGATAATGACCCGGCCAGTGTTGTTGATGCTACGTTCAGCGCCCTTGGGTGAATATACTCGATTCTGGGGAAGCTGCAAGTGCGTAGTAAGAGCAGTTTCTTCAACACAGCTGTGACAGTAAAATCGATGTTAGTGAGTGTAGTGGTTGGGCATAGGAATATGCGTATGTAACACTGGAGGAGGTCTCTTTGAATGGTTGGGGCGTACTGCATTCGTAGGGCGTTGACTGCCTCTTCTGCATGCTGTGCCACTCCGACTGGCATGTTAAGTGAGGGGATACTGAGCTTCACTTTCCGATTAGTGTTAACATGCTTGTATAGGTGCTTTTGGTTGTTGGCAAATCTACTGGCCAAATGATGTTGGTAAGCCAATTTGTCCTCACGGACAACCATGTTACAGTGGTCAGGTAATTGCTCCAGTTTTCGGGACAAGGACGAGCTCTGTAAGTGTGCCCAGCTGCCTTGCTTATTGACATGCACTTCGAGTGCTACTTCTGATGGAAAGCAAGAGATTGCTGGAGCGAACTTGCTTTGTTTCCAAAGCATTTGCGAGCCGATTGCTGAAGCGTCCAACAAACTTTATCCAGGAGCTATCGGGTGAGCCACCTTTCAAGAACTCCCCATTGGTCGTCTCAACTATGTTGTTCAAAATGTTGGAATGTGTGATAGTACCGGTTAGTTCTGTGTGTTCCTCGGGAATTTCAGCGTAATACACATAGTTATAAAGTAGGGTGACATGAGAGCTTAACCCCAGTTAGGTCTCTATAAACCGACTGTCCATCGTGAGTTCCTCATTTGTAAGAAAAATGTCAACTACCGATGTTTTGTTATCAGCTCTGTACCTGGTAAGTGAGGTGATGTGGTTGTATAGCGGGGTATTGTGATAAGCTCTTGTAGTTCGGACTTGTATGCCGAGCTTTACAAGTCGTGCCCGTTGAACTCACCGGAAATAAGGTCCTGGATGTAAGTTTGGAGGAAGTATTTCGTCAGTGATGATATTAGATGGGAATCGATCTCTGGAGTGGACGACGGACAGCGATATACGACTGCGACAAAGCAGTTGTTGTTGTAACTGAGACGCAAACGGCACCATGGCGAATCGGTGACCCGCGTCTCCGGATCATACAGTGGGCCGAATTGTTAGTTGTTACGATAGTATAGGATAGCACCACCTCTCCTGCTGGCACGAAGATGTCGGAACAAAAACATACCCTGCATGTAAGTGCAACCAAGTGTCGTTTATGGAGATGAGATCCCAAACGTTTGTTGCCTGACGATTGGCGATTTCGCTGAGGAGGCCTTGGGCATTCGAGTGCATGCAGGAAAGTGTTTCGGTTCTCAACAACGATCCGAGACACTTGTGGATAGGATGATATGTTGTGCCAACCGTTGTATGGACGACCCCTAGCCACTTTTTGTGGTGTTATCGGCAAGTCGCTTGACGTTGGGTTCGGTGGCATTGTGCTAAGCCCCTCTGACAACTCTCTGCACGATGCTGGGAGAGTGGCTTCAGGATTGCAAAGGAAGAGCCTCACTTCCTTCAGAGCTGCTTCCGGTGTGAATTACGGACAAGAGCACTAATTCCTTTAGCTGCTGTACTGGTGCTTCCAGTCGGATGACAGTTTCACTCACCGCTTTGAACAGGAGCTGGGTTGACAGTCTGTTCCGAAGTGAATTTTAGCGTTCCAGTAGGGTGAGTGCATCTGCCTAGTTTGTAATACAACCTTAATTAGCCTTGGGCCGCACATTTTAGCTTCCTGATCTTGGCAGTCTTAAGTTAGAAGTAGACACAACGTGGTCATGTGCCTTCGCTTCGAATTCATTGTGCTCGTAAGACTAGGGGAGGCCGTGGACAAAACGTTTCTGGCTGCGGCATTTAGCCGGAACTTCTCTAAGCTCGGCCTCGCTTGCTTGCGCTCGCTCCAGGGAAAGTCGGGAAGGACGCGAACCAGACCGATTTCGTTCTAGATACGAGCAGTTGAAAGCTACGCTGATCCTACCTCATCGACAACGTTTAGCACAATCCAAAGAAGCCTGGCTAAGCCATAATGCTTGGAATTCGGGTGGCGAGTGAGCCTGGTCAAGTTGGAGGATTTAGTAAGAATACCGAGGAGATTACTTATGACATTCCATTAATTCAGGTCAACCATCTGTTTCCCCTACAGAGCATTTGACGTTGACTCAAGAACCTTGTTGTATAGTATAGATATGGAATGCAGTTGTTTGAGTGTCTTTCTTGCTAGTGTGAACCGTAGTTGAAAGACCCAGCGATTTGCTGTGCATCCGTGTAGCGTTGTCTTTCACATTAGTTATAGGTGTGGTTCTAGAAACAGCAGCGGCTAGTTTTGAAGTGCGCTTTGATGAAACAACCGCCCAGCTGCCACTAGAATTTACATGTTTCCTGGTTTTCAGCAATGTCTGATGGGAGTAAGTGGATTTGTTGAAAGTGTTCGTATATGGGCTGGGGGGTTAGGTGTTCGGGAACGCTTGGGCGATTTGGATTATTGGCAGTGTTTGCAGGTGCAAGTTTCTTAGTGTAGCATTCGACATTTTTGAACTGGCTTGCTGTGGGGTTAGGCGGAGGAAGCTGCATCAGACATTCTGTTATGCTTGTTCCAACTGAAGCTATTTTAGTGCCCAGCATCTGCTCGACTGCGTCTGTAAATCTATCCTACTTCTGGGACAGTGCAAATACGATTTTATCTAGTGGGACAGTAGTAAACTTTGCACAGAACCAACATGAGTCATACTTGCTGCTGACCAGCCTGCACTCTCTTGGTGTGATTTTCCCGCATTTCGCATGGAAGTAGGTTTGGAGCTTTTCACAAAACATTCCCATTTTGACCATCTTATTGCATGTTCCATATGCGCTTTTAGGCACCGCGGCTCGGTTATTGACATCAGGGCACGTGAAAGTGTGATGGTGTTACTTCTACCCAGGACCCTGGTTTGATCGATCCGGCGTCAAGGTCAGCCCTCCGAGACAGTGGCTGTCTCAATGTTTTACTCTTGCGGTCGCGCGCAGTTAGTGGGATTGAGCGGTGCGCGCACAAGCACACGAAGGTGACAAAGTACCCTAAGTGCTTCGGATGCGATGTTTAGTAGGTGAATGATGCAAAAGGTCTCGTAACTGTGTTATGCTGCCATTTGTAGTAATGGTTGCACGGTCGTTTGAGCGTCCTCGTCAAACTGGTTTGAACGAGCACACGCACAGGAATGTGTGTGGAGAACTGGAGTGACCACAACGAGTGAAGCGATAGCCTAGATAAAGTGTGGCCTTACAGCAGTTAGCGTTAGCGTATCTGACTAAATTTCGGCGGTAACTTGCAGCATTCATCTATTAGACACCAACTGAAAGAGAAGGAAGCATAACTATGAACAGTGACCACAACAGAACATTGACATCTTATACCAAAGCAGCTGCTACACTGAACTATCAGACCACAAGAAGCAAAAAAGTAACGGTGGTGGTAACTTTTTACTTCAACAGTCAACAACATTCATGCAAATGTTCTGCTGGTAGAAAAGGTGCAGTTATTTTACAAGCTGATACGAAATGAGACAAAATAAAGCCCAATCAATAACTAAGGTGAAAATGTTCGTCGTGCCATGCGTTTCGATATCTAGTGGAATGTATATAACAGCCACAACGATTAAAACTACCAGATAATCTGTAAGCTGAACTACACGTTAAAGCTTAGGAGCTTTATTAAAGTTGATATCAATCATAACTTGCGTAAGCACTTAGATTCTTGCAAATACGGTATGGTCTTTTCTATCTTTCCGTTTTAATCCAAAAATATTTCACCTAAAAATTTCCATAGGTTAGCGGAATCCATCGATGAATAATTCAATAACGTATTCTTAAGAATTCCTATTTTCGCTGGATAACGGATTTGTTACCTGAACGGACTCAACACAGGGTTGTCAGGAGTGTAGCGGGAAAGCCTAACATTTCCCAGAAACATATCTAACGGTGTTCCCAAGTGGACTCTAATTAACTGAATGCGCAAATACATTAATGTAAAGGATATCAACTGTTTTAATCGTTTATTTCTACCTGAGACAGCTGTTCCAATTGTCTTCGAAATATCAAAGCAGTGACCAAATATCATCATGAGAGTTAACGTATACCTAAATGAATGAGCTCGCTGAATTGTGTTAAAAAACAACATATTTTTGATTTTACACTACAACCGTGGTTATTCTTGATATCAAGATAGTTGAACACCGCAAACATTGTTGATGATGTTGTTGTTGTTATATCTTTCTATCATTTCTTGACAGATATTACCTAGCCTGTGCTTTCGACGTCCCACCAAATTTCCTAAAAATCGTATGCTATAAACATCTTGCTGTTTACTAATCATTCTAAGTTTTTGATGCTTCGCTTCTAGCTGTTTTAGAGAACAAAAGAACCGACCAATATCTTGAAACATATTTGGAACCGATCGGGAAGTCATCATTTCAGAAAACTTGGTAAACGACCGGTTAATGTATTTATGATGACACACAACGTTTTGCATTTGACACAAATGCTTCATCAGGCCAGTTTTTGTTATATTTTCAATCCTTTGTTTATCAACGTTATAGTATGAAACGGGGAGCATATGCGGTGCACTCACGTTGATGTCCTAGCTTTTCATCAACACGGTAAAGTACATTCTGTGGTTCTGTTGTTATTTGCGAGTGTTTTACTGATGCAAATGTAATCATGAGCAGCAAAATACAAGACTATTTAGCGGTTCAGTTGTAACAAATATCTTATCAAGTGTGAGTACTTAAAAGCGCCTTGAAACTCACCACTTTGTAAACCGCGACACCAGTATAACACAGAAGGTAGGCTGAACGAACATCTAAGACAGCTTTTTGGATGAACTTAGCATGTTCTCTTGCTAACGCGTTGTAGACACATAACAAACGAAGTTCGGGCACACAAACTAGCTCTGCTCATTTATGTTTTAAATGGTACATAAAACAGTCTCCGGTGTTCAAAGTCAATAAAGTGGCTGTTGTGAACAGGACATCAAGCTGTTAAATGCTTTCCACAGTACAACCAAATACACAATAGACCACACTGTTTCAAGCATAAATATAAAGTGCTGTTTCGTCTTACCGGTATCGGCTTATAGGTTAAGTGTTTGCAGTCTGGTTCTGGACTTTGTTGTTCCCAAGCCAGCGCAAATAACTGCAATATTTGACAAAAGTGCAATGTAGTTAACCAAATATCTAGAAGCATACTACATAGGCATGTGGCACTTTACCTGATTCAGTGAAATGTTGTACTGCTACAATAATTGCTCTTGTTACTCTCTACTCTGAGCACAAAACATATTTCCCAAATTTACTGTTGATTTCAGTGTGAATTGACAGACCAACAAGCCAGCAATCCATTGACCCACTGCATTCAGCTATTAGCATCCAACAACCAGGAAATGTCACAATATGTTAATGAATGTCAGTTAGATTTAATACAAGCGGCTGATAAAGCTCTCATTTGCATGTGACCTTAGTTGCGCTTGGGTCAATGAAGTCGCTCTACAACTACAACACGAGGTCTTATCATTCTGACAATTGTCAAAGTCATAACAAAACCGGGGCGTAGCCACCTGGCGGGGGCGGCATGTGACAGGGGCGGTATTTTAAGTGCCCTTGGTAGTTCGTTAGCAACTATAAAAGGTAAAATTTCCCGCTGAGTTGAGGGTTGAATATTTTGCTGTTACTCTGTATAACCAACACCACCGTAGCGCCATGAGTCGCATTTGTGCGAACGTTCTTCCCAGAAATTCCATTTACTTGTCCCATTGTGGTCACATCCATCACATTTACTTCAGTGCCCCAAACTACCATCCATTTCATGGGAAACTGATGTGCACTTTACCCTGAGCCGATAGTGTGGCCTTCACGCGCATATTCTGCCCTCAGTCAGGGCTAAAATTTCATCACCGGCGCGGGCGGCATTGTTAGTTGCTACACCACTGCAACAAAGGTGTGGTTGCTTAGCTCGGCGAACGATGAAGCCATCAAGTTTTATGCAGTGTTTGAGTTGATATTTAGTTTCAGCGGTAACCATATCTGAAGTCACAATTTACATTAGTCTGTTACACTTGTTTCAGGTGACAGACGTTCGGCAGGATGTTTGCTGTGTTAATGACTCAGCAATCAAATTTTCAACCGTATCAGTCTGTGTAGCAAGTTGAAACTGGTCACCCATGCGGCTAAACCCACACTCTTAACTGCCGAGTTCAACCTATTCCGGTATGATTTGACTGGTTTCTACATGTTGGCGGGTACAAGAGTACTTACTTGACTCTTTCACAAAATTGGTGGCTATTGCGGGGCGTACTTAGACAGCAATAGCGAGCGTCTGAGATTAATCGACTAACCTAGATGCATCCAGTTTAAGGAAAACACGTCAGGCCATCGTGGCATCATGGGATTTTACCTATCTGATGAAAAAACACTCTTGAACATTATCTTTATATAAACCAGTTAGTTGGCAATTTAAATGACAGTGGATAGGGAATTGTCACCAGCACCCATTGTTTGTGGTGCTCTGCTTTGTCATAATAAATGTACTTAACTTTTATTTCAATGCTCTCAACTAAACAAACTACTGAGCACAGCCTTGACGTAGTTGCTCATCTGCTAGACCGTTTAATTGTAGGATTGAATAAATCAATGTAACTGAATGGTTGTAGTGTTTAGTCGACTGATGCTCCCTATCTAAATCCGAGCCCTTTGCTTGGGTCTGCGTTGTATGCTATGACTTTGGTGGTTCATTTTTTAAGGAAACGATGATACGTATAACCTGCCAAAGCTATCTCATCATTTCCCGACGGGATGACTGAAGTTGTGATGTTCTTCGATTTGCAAAGTGAAACCATAAATTCATTTGAACAAGTATCCGTTAGACATGCCGACCAATTATTTATCCCTACAAGCTGATCATTCAGATTACATCTACATTTGAAATTACCATCACTTTGAAATGCGTATTATAAGACGGCTTCGTTTGACTACAAAATAGATGCCGCATTGGATATAGAATTGAAGACTGGTAGCTCAGGTTGTTCAGATGGCAGTTGAACGGTTCGTTGAGCTTGGCAATTTGGTTGTAAACGTTTCGTCACCAATCGAAGTGACATCATCAGTGCGTAGTTGAGTGACATGTAGTAGCGTAGAATAGCCTAGAGTTACTGTTGTGTCTCCGCTGAAGTCTTCACCCCACGACCGCAAGAAGAAGTGCAAGACGAGCCAGAATGAGACTTGTATACATGAAACCACAGTTGTTTATATAGTTTCGAGGGCAAAATGAAGGGAAGCTACTAAAGTACATTTGAGCCAACCAACAGAAGGAAAAACGTCAAATGCAACGGCGAATAAGCAACCGTGTACTCAAGGGTGTATCGCATATGTCCTTAAAAATAGCATCATTAGATTCCAAGCGTAAAGCGAACGTCCATTTACAGTGGCGGGCACTGGCCAATCAGCATGACGAAATGAAACGTTTAAACAAAAGTCACCAAACAAAAGAGAATAGGGAATGCAGACCCAAAAGTTGAAAACTAGTACAATAATTGTGTGACAACTAAATATTCCTTTAACATAAGCAAGTAGAACAGTGATGAGAAAAAGCCAATAGAATACGTTCTTGCAAATGGCGCTGCTGAGAAGGATATGACGATGAGCGTCCATTAACAATGACGTGGATGTACCAATCGGGCTAACCAAGTAGAGCGTTTAAACAACAGTCAAGAAATAGGAAATAGGAAGAGTAAAGAATAACTATCAAGCTCATTCGCCATAAATGAATGTCTAATAGCTGTTCTACTAATAGGTACTCTCACCGACGCTCTACGCTATGCTACGCTACTGCAGGCCACTCAACTACGCACTGATGATATCACCTCGATTGGTGACGAAACGTTGGCAACCAAATTGCCAAGCGCAGGGAACAGTTCAACTGCTAGACGCCGCATCGTTCAAGTTCACATTCAAAGAGACATACTGTTGTGCAGCTACTATTCTGATACGAGTTCTTCTTTTGAATTACCAAAAGTGCTAATATTTTTTATACGTTACAAGCATGTTTTATGAAGTGAAACATATTGCGGTATGTTGGAACATTGCAACGAGCATTCCGATTAGTCGCTCACTTCAAAGAAAGGTTATTCAACCTACATTCACTTAAATAGTAAACAACGTATTGCTCACTTGGTTTTCGTTGAAATTGTCGAAATGTCTCCACAAGTCGAAAATGTCGTAATTCCATAAACCGTTCGTATCGACTACTATGACCTGCAGCATAAAAGTTTTGAAGTTATGCCTTTAGCATTCATCCAAAAATTTTACCCATACCTAAGCACAGCATTTACTAGCTTCTCGCAAATTGTGAAACTATATTCTTGGTGACAACAATATCAACCAACATAGCTTTGAGTATGAATAAAACAGCTTCAGAAAAAGGCACATGCAACATTTTCACCAAAATACTTGAGCGTGACTTGCATCTATTCATTTGCAAATGTCAGCGAAATCCTATTGCATCGTTGTCGAAATCACCATTGAGAACGTTAATAAAGAGATAAATGCACCAGTGCTTTTGGTGGCTCGATTCATCAATAGGCATAGTTTATTGACAACTAGTTTGCTGGTTTATATGTGAACGGTAGGTACAGGAATGACAGGATAAAACACATGTTATCTACAGTGCACTAGAGCATAATGGCTAGGCCCGCATTAAAAAGATCTGGTAAAATAGGTAGCCAAGGATCAGTGGTTCTAAAATGTAACGCTTGCAAGAGCTGAGTAGCGTTAATTTGCTGCATCTCTCCGAATATTTATTTACAAATACGCTTTTTTCATTCTCCTTTAACAAAATAATTTACTGGACCTAAAGCTGTAAGCTTATTAGTGATTGACCTATGGAAATACTAACTCGTATTTCAGGATTACATACAGCAACCGATGGATGCTATGGTTTTAGAACACTTCAGCTATAAAGTAATTTCTGAAGACAGATGTAGCATGGTTCAATAGTTCGATAGAGTACGATGGGATAAAATGTATAATTTTACAAGACCCACAGGATGGATATGCAAAAGAAAATTAAAATCAAAATGTTCCAACGTGGAAGGTGAAGTACCAGTGGTTAAATCATTGCACTTTATAAAACTCTTGTATGGTGTTTCTCAATAAGATGACCTAACTGCCTTTCGAATGTGGTCCTGTCTGGTGCGTTCACCATATATTTTGGTAATGTATTCCAGTGAGAACAGATTCTAAGTGAGAAAATATACCTTCTACAATTCAGACGGGAGTGTTGCGTTATTAGATTCAGGTGATCGCCTAGGCTTTATCTGTAAGGGGCTAGAGTCAACAGTGATGTAAATGGATGCTCGCACTCAGTTAGTATCCAGTATGTGAGAGTAAGATCTCCCCGAAGCCGCCGGTATTCTAATGAGAACACACCGAGTACACGAAGACGCAGTTCATAACTTATACCGGATAATCCACTCGTTGCCTCTGTGGCTCTTCTTTGGGGCTGTTCCAATAGAAGGATGTCTCGTTTTAACCATGGACAGCAGGTCTGAATTGCATATTGAACTTGAGGGCGCATGTAGGATTCAATCAGCAATGGTACTAGCCGTCGCTCAAATGTACCGAGAGTATCTTTCAAATATCTCAAGTTCAAGTTCGCCACACTTGCTGTTTTCGTAGATTGTAGCGAATTGCCAAGGCTTCCTTGCACGATTGTACCTAAGTCGGGTTCGCTAGTCACGTGTTGTAAGACGTGTTACCATAAAAGTTGTGTTGACGGAGCTGCTGCGCACCATCAGCATGTGCCACTTTGTAGGGTTCAGTGGGAGCTGGTTCCTTTCTGCCCATTCGTTAATCCGGGTCAGATCTTCCTGGAGGTAGACACGGTCGGATGATGAGCGAATTGTTCTCCATATCTTAGCATCGTCTGCAAATATTTGCATCGGGGAAATAACGTCTGCTGGAAGGTTATTTATGTAGACTAAAAACAGTAGCTTGCGGAGGACGGATCCTTGTGGTACACCACTGGAGAAGCACAGGCTTGCGGAGTGAGTGTGGGCTACTCTTACCTTGACGGCTCTATCGTGTAAGTAGTCTCCTAACCAGGTGAGCAGGGAACAGTTGATACCGTAGGAAACAAGCGTTTGAAGGAGAAAGAATTGATTGACCCTGTGGAATGCTTTGGAAAAATCCAAGTAAATCACATCTATGGGGACTCCTTCATCAGCCTCCCTGGTCCGTGAGTCCCGAGTAATCAGCAAATTGATGAGACAAGATTGCCTGGGTCTGAAACCATGTTGGGCTTTAGAAATTATTTGTAGACTTTCAAAGTAGCACGTCAGTTCATCTGCGATAACCGATTCCATCAGTTTTGATACAACAGGAAGGAGTGTAATAGGTCGGTAGTTGGCAGGATCCGATCGCTTACCTCCTTTGTATACTGAGTGATACTTCCATATTTCCGCTAAGATGGGAGTGTATGGGAATTAAGCAGACGATGGAAAAAGGTTTGAATTTCTATTCACCATTATTCTGGAAAACGTTTACTATTAATTACACAATAGTACTTTTCCGTTGGTCATCGACAGCGACGTCGTTCATTTTGTATCACCTACTAATATTACCAGACATAAGACGGGATAAATCAAAGGATGTCAAAACATAAACAAATGTAACACGACAGTCATCGATATTTATCTTTTGTTGCCTTGATAGTATGGAACAACGGAACAATTATTTCCCACGGATATCAAAGCAAACGCTTACCAGTTTTCCTTTGGTAAAGACTGCGGTCAAAAACTCATGTATTAAAATAAAAGCGAGCAGCAGTGGACTTTCCGGAAATTTCAAACGTATACATTGTTTGGTTACATTGTCCTCTGTCCCCGTAATTTGGTTCAAACCCTACATTGTAGGCTTTTTAATGCATAATCGTCGAGTTTGAATTTGGACAAGGTAAGATCAGAGATGACAAACGCGGAAGTGTATTCCACAGCTAGGATACAAAAAATCAGAAAAAGTTCCGGGGACATTTCAACCGGCTATATTTTTGTCGCCGATTTCCAATGGTGGCCTCTCAATGAGGTGTTGTGGCTGAGCTCCAGTAAGGGTCGGCTTGGATGGTTAGAGTAATTGTGGATCTGACACACCAATATGAGTTCGCTTCGCAGAAGACCATATTGTTCACTAAAATCTCCTAGACTAGTTTGTCTTAAACGGCAAGAGAAATGAAGAATGCTTTAACATATTTTAACGCTCGGTTGGTGCTTCTCAAGAGCAGTAACGTCATGCTTTTTGCAGGTGTGCCACTCCGAAACGGCGTAGTAAATTTTTAGTTCCAAGTAAACATTGATAATTTGTGAAAACAACCTAGTAGTAGACCGGCCAAACGCCCTCCGCCGTAGGCACCAGTGTTGTCTTCCTTGCTTCACTGCCATCTCAGCGTGCTTTGAGCTTCCGAGATCATCCTGCACGAACACTCCAAGTTCATTTTCATGAAAAGCGCACTGCCGTCGATTTGGTAGATTATCTTGTGGCATATGCACACTATTTCGAACTTGACAGTTACACCCAAGCGTATTCTGGGTCGACCATTCGCAGGCCCAATTGAGATCACCCTGAAAGGCTATTTGTTGCCCTCCAAATTTTGTAGTCGACCGCAAAGAAAAGGAAACTTTCGCAAGGTCATTTATGAAAACGAGGAATAACCTCGGTCCTAGTACTGAACCCTGAGAGACGCCACAAATAACCTCAATCGAGTCCGACAGCGTGCTGTGAACCAACACATTCAAGCGTCGTTGGAGTAAGAGTGAATGTATTCAGCCCAGGATAGGGTCACCGATCCCGTAGATCCTAAGCTAGTGAAGAAGAATCCGGTGATAAAAGTGATCAAATGCTTTCGATAAATCAAATTAAGCGGCGTCGACTCCTTCTCCAGCATCGCCGGATTGCGTTCAGCTAGCACGGGCTAAAAAACATTCGTGGTACATGAGCGGTAATGGTGAAATCCATGCTTCTCTTGCGCGATGATATGGCAGCTTTCCAAATATTCTATAAGTGCATCGGCAACGACAGATTCCATGGCTTTAGCATGTATAGAAAGAAGAGTACTCAGGCAGGACTTGATGGGCACTGTACGACTGCCTCCCTTGTAAATGGGGTGACTATTCCAAACTTTCATATTTTTTGGATCTGCGTCTCGTCAAAGGAGCGCTAAAATAACTGCAATATTGGTTCAGCCAAGCTCTTGACATATACTATCAATGATTTGGTGCGCATGACATCCGGACCAGGTGAACTGTACTCGCGTAGTACCATCAGTCGTTTAAGCGCATACGTGGATGTGGCTAATTCATGTCGGTGATGTTGTATGTGTGTGAATCGTTGGAGGTGGCGATGGGGGTAGTATCTCGTTAATATGTGAGGTCATCCACGGAAGGCTAAGAGGAAACGGCGACAGTGTATGATAAGGAATGAGCGTGATTCATAGTACCAATATAACAGAGCCAGTTATGGTATACGGCCAGTTTCTACTGGCATTCTGACACGGCCGACAATCCGTGTTACTATGCTAAACCTCAGGCGCTTGTCCGTACGACCTATCTCGTGCTGTGGACACCTGGCGCGCATGGCGCACGGGACAAATACGAGTGGCGCATAGAAGTTCGTAGGCCACAGGTTATTTTGATCAAACCGCAAAATCGAATAGGCAGCGATGGACATAGACATCCGCACGGGTGCGATGATAACAGGGCAGAAACCTTTCAGGCGTCCAGCAATTTCAATGGCCGACGTATCAACGCGGACAATAACATTGTAATGAAAATGACATATAAGTTGCCTTGATGCTTGTTACACGGCTAGCTCGCAATCTGCCTCAAAGTCACGTGCAAAACTTTCATTGAGTATTGTTCGGTAGGGGCAATGAAGTGAATGCATAGAGTAAACTAGATTGTTAGCGTGTAAATCTCAAAACCCAAAACCGATAGAGAAACCACGGTTAGGCGTATAAAATGCGGTGGTGATACCATAATGTGCTATGGGTAGAGAATTAGTGATGCGAGACGAAACTGACATTAGGATGTCTACACAGGGAGCGGCTTACGGTCTCGTTTTACGCCGTCGCGTGCTTCCGCAGTTTACGAATCGAGGAATACCTTCCTACTAAATGCAAGTGTGAAGGAGTCTTGCTTGTTCCGCAAGTGTGTTTAATAGGCAGCCGCTGGTAATCGGCGCAACATATCAGAGCGGGGGAAGTTCAATGCTGGCCATCTGGTCATACATTAAATGATACAAAGCAAATGTTTACGGATATAGAGTGATTGACCAACCATTTTTTAATCGGAATGAAGTATCTAACGGAGGGTGGATGAACAACTTAGATTACTACTCGCTTCTATGTGGACTACCATCGACCACTAAGAAGGCGTTCGAGCCACATGGCTGTCAACTGTGTACGCAATCAACAACGAGTCGGATGCTTCAGGAAACGGTTTATGGTCCTTGTATTGCTATACTCGTACTGTTCCGGTGTCATAGGTAGTTTGTTGACACTCAAAACTCTTGTTATCGGCTCTCGACGGTTCGTGACATATGTTAATCGCCTCACTGCTTTGCGGGTAAGGGCTTTAAGAACTAAGGCGTTGGATCGACCTACAAAAGTTAACCACTTCTCCTACCTGGTTAACTGAAAAGCTCCATGTGCAGACGGCACACATACACATGAATTTACGTAATCCTCGGATCCTTTGCAGAACACATGCACGCCAGATTAATCGGGAAACGTAAGTGAAGAGGCCGCGAACCAGGCTGGTGTACGAATTGTGTTGACTGCGCGCGCAGAAGCAGTGCTACTTGTTTGGATTCTAATTAATGACTAATCCTGTGCAATTTCAGCATAAGTTTTCATAAGATTGTGCAGCCGCGAGGTAACAAAACAATGTTTGTTTGACGCAACAGTGCATGATCCCACGGGTTGCAGCCCAGACTCAGCTAAAAATGAGTTCTACCGTCAATTATCTGACCTAATCCATAAGAATAATTGCAAGTATATGGTGGTTCTCATCGGGGACCTGAGCGCACCGGTTGGTAGGCTCAAAGCTTCGGAACACGATGTCAGTAGTCTGGGTTGCTATGATATTTACATGACGGATTAAGAAAGCAAAATAAAGGCATCAGCAGTACCGGCCCTATACTACCATGCAACCACCATCGATCGCACGTGAGTTAAGGTCATCTTTCCGACCACGCACAACACCTGGGCGGCCGCTTCGGATTTGAGGTACGCGGAACAGACAGTAGTGATCAAGTCGCTGATACCCATCGTCGTGAGAATCAGAATCCGGGAGTCGAATAATTTTTACGATGCTGTTAGCTCGTATGAGTGTTTCGGAGACACAGTACACATCCATACCAAACGAGTGAAGTGTATGACGCAATGCTGCCTGCTCGTCTATTTGACCAAGAGTGCAGAAGTGAAGAGCGTCTGTTTGAATTAAAACGCTAGGCTTGATGGAATAGTTACATATATTGATAGTAGCAGCTGCGAGGTGATCGGCAGTATCTTGCTACATCTGTGCGGTAGAAGAGATGGGGAAAATTTTGAAAAGTTATTATAAGGAGTGTTGTCGATGTGGTAGAGAGGGTAGAGGATATATATATATATATATATATATATATATATATATATGAGGGCATGCGGGTGTTCTCCGAGCTGACTGATTTGGCTGCAAACGTTTCATCGTCAGGCTAGACGACATCATCAGTGCGATTTATGTGGGCTACTTACGGATCCAAGTGAATATTGATCATTTGATTCAATGGGAGACCTATGCCAGCCGGCTATCTTCCACTCAGGAGCAACTCTGCTTCATTCATGAATGCTTGAAAAGACAAATTCTGCCGCCAGGTATAAGTACCGTCCACCAATAAACAATCCTTTGGCCTGGAAACTCACTGAAGAACACGGACGACGGATTTTACGTATGCTGATCACTGACGCACGTAACAGAAGACAAAAGTATCTCGGAACGATTAACTTGCAAAAGGAGTTATGCTCATCCAACCTCGACATAGAAATGACTAAAGAGCTTGAAAAGGCGATATCCGTCAAATCACACAACAACAAACTTCACACAAGGCCGAAACTGGAAAAGAAACTAAAGCGAATTTCACAACATAAAGCAGTGAATCAAGATGATGCAAGGATTAAGAATCTATCCAAAAGTATCATCGGATGTAGAAAAAGCGGTAGTTGTTCGTGTCATGCAATTCAACTACAAAGACTCCAATCCCATCAATTTTCTTGCGGAGCTTGAGACAACAGTGAGCTCATGCAACATCACAGCTGACGCCCAACACACGATCACGCAGAGTATCATTCCAGCACTGAGGCACAAGAGTGAAACCAACATGTTCAACACAAGGAAAAACGCTTTGAGGAACCTTAGGAAAACTAAAGATTTTGTTATCTTACCGGCTGATAAAGGACGTCTTACTGTTGTAATGGACAAAGCCGATTGTACGAAGAAAGCGCAGGAACTTCTCCAAGATGCGAACACCTACCCAACACTAAACGAAGATCCCACAAAACGATTGAAAAGCAAAATCAAACGCACCCTACAAAATCTGGAACAAATGGAACAGATTACAAAATAAGAACACAGCAAGATGAAACCAGAGTATTCGCTGCTACCGCGATTCTACGGTCTGCCAAAAGACCACAAAAGTGGAGTCCCCCTCCGCCATATCGTGTCGTTACCTGGAGCTCCGAATTACAAACTTTCCAAGGAACTCTGGAAGAGATTGAAGCATCTGATCTCTGGCTCGGAACATTCCATACAATCTGCAGAACAATTACTGGCTAAGCTAAGGGAAACAGTAATAGAAAAGGACGAAATCATGGTTTCCTTTGATGTAACAGCTTTGTTCACTTCAATCAACCCCAAGCTGGCGAAGCAAACGATGGCAACACTACTAGACCAACGCAGATCCCTAGACACGAATAATAAAATGGATGCCGTCCACATGATGTTGTTGGATTTATGCCTCAAGACACACTTCAGTTTCAAAGACCAAACCTACGAACAAATAACAGGCATGCCAATGGGTTCACCGATATCTGAAATAGTGGCCGAAGCGGTGCTACAATCATTGGAGGAAACCACACTCCCGGTCGCAAAACCTAAACTCTGGCTAAGCCACGTGGACGATGCTTTTACATCCTAAAGCGCTCGAAACTGGAAGAAACACATCAGTTAATAAACAACACGTTTTCTGGTATCCGTTTCACTAGAGAAAAGGAGAACAATTGTTAACTACCATTCTTGGATGATTTAGTAAAAAGACATGCTGATGGGCAACTGAAGACCACAGTTTATCGGAAAGCGACGCATACAGACCAAATTCTGAATTATCGTAGCAATCATCCAACAATCTACATGCTCAACTGCGTAACAAATCTAATTAAAAGAGCGCAGACACATTGCAGTACCCCGGAGCTGAGGAAAGCGGAGAAAGATCACTTGTTCGAAATTTTTACACGGAATGGGTATCCTAGAAATTTCATTCTACGTTGTTTAACATCAATAAAGCGACCGACGCATGAACAAACATCAGGAACTGATAAAAGGACAATCATTCTATAATACATAAACGACGTCTCTGAGATGGCGGCGAGACTGCTGCTACCTTTCTGAATCAGAGTTGCTCACAAACCGACAGAAACTATCCGAGACAAGCTATTTAATGGTAATGACCGGCTTGACAAAGAAGAAAAAAGTGGTGTGGTTTACAAAATCCACTGCAAAAATCGTAATAAATGCTATGTTTGCCAGACAGGAAGAAAGCTCGGCACTAGGCTACATGAGCATAGTCCAGCCATCCGTCGACATGACCAGAACTCCATGATGTCGGTACATATGGACGCCGGTAATCATCACTTGATTTGGAGAACGTCAGGAATATAGGCAGGAAAAAAGTCGAAAAGCACGCGAGTTCATCAAGGCTTGATACCCGGGGAAGAATTCAATCGCTTGGTTTTGACGTGTACTGTGTCTCCGAAACACTCATACGAGCTAACAGCATCGTAAAAATTATTCGACTCCCGGATTCTGATTCTCACGACGATGGGTATCAGCGACTTGATCACTACTGTCTGTTCCGCGTACCTCAAATCCGAAGCGGCCGCCCAGGTGTTGTGCGTGGTCGGAAAGATGACCTTAACTCACGTGCGATCGATGGTGGTTGCATGGTAGTATAGGGCCGGTACTGCTGATGCCTTTATTTTGCTTTCTTAATCCGTCATGTAAATATCATAGCAACCCAGACTACTGACATCGTGTTCCGAAGCTTTGAGCCTACCAACCGGTGCGCTCAGGTCCCCGATGAGAACCACCATAAACTTGCAATTATTCTTATGGATTAGGTCAGATAATTGACGGTAGAACTCATTTTTAGCTGAGTCTGGGCTGCAACCCGTGGGATCATGCACTGTTGCGTCAAACAAACATTGTTTTGTTACCTCGCGGCTGCACAATCTTATGAAAACTTATGCTGAAATTGCACAGGATTAGTCATTAATTAGAATCCAAACAAGTAGCACTGCTTCTGCGCGCGCAGTCAACACAATTCGTACACCAGCCTGGTTCGCGGCCTCTTCACTTACGTTTCCCGATTAATCTGGCGTGCATGTGTTCTGCAAAGGATCCGAGGATTACGTAAATTCATGTGTATGTGTGCCGTCTGCACATGGAGCTTTTCAGTTAACCAGGTAGGAGAAGTGGTTAACTTTTGTAGGTCGATCCAACGCCTTAGTTCTTAAAGCCCTTACCCGCAAAGCAGTGAGGCGATTAACATATGTCACGAACCGTCGAGAGCCGATAACAAGAGTTTTGAGTGTCAACAAACTACCTATGACACCGGAACAGTACGAGTATAGCAATACAAGGACCATAAACCGTTTCCTGAAGCATCCGACTCGTTGTTGATTGCGTACACAGTTGACAGCCATGTGACTCGAACGCCTTCATAGTGGTCGATGGTAGTCCACATAGAAGCGAGTAGTAATCTAAGTTGTTCATCCACCCTCCGTTAGATACTTCATTCCGATTAAAAAATGGTTGGTCAATCACTCTATATCCGTAAACATTTGCTTTGTATCATTTAATGTATAACCAGATGGCCAGCATTGAACTTCCCCCGCTCTGATATGTTGCGCCGATTACCAGCGGCTGCCTATTAAACACACTTGCGGAAAAAGCAAGACTCCTTCACACTTGCATTTAGTAGGAAGGAATTCCTCGATTCGTAAACTGCGGAAGCACGCGATGGCGTAAAACGAGACCGTAAGCCGCTCCCTGTGTAGACATCCTAATGTCAGTTTCGTCTCGCATCACTAATTCTCTACCCATAGCACATTATGGTATCACCACCGCATTTTATACGTCTAACCGTGGTTTCTCTATGACTTTTAAATTTTCTGTTAGCCTGTCGTTGTTGACCTCAGATATTTACCCGGTACTACCTTCATCCTTCGTGATATAATCCGTCACCGCCCAGGTGACAATTCGCACACCAGCAAACTCAGGGTTATAGTGATTCGCCTACTCCCCACATACCCTACACATGCGTGCACGTTGTTATTCCTATTATGCATTTGACTTGCTATTTGCTGACAGCAACTGGCTAAGAAACCATCCGCATGACCGTGCACGCTTGTCACATTCGGCTGGCTAAACTTAGTACATCGGAAGTAGAAACCTGTTCGCATACCAGATGAAGTTGATATCTGGTTAGCTCAAGTTGTTATCTGTAGGGCCTAATATGACTCGGAAATTGTATATTGTGTGAGGGGGCATTTCACGGAGCTTCCTCTGCGCATAACATGTTTGAACTCTCTGATCTCTTGTTCTTTTAGATGTGCGCTACATACACTGTTATATTGAGTAACTGCCTGCCATATATTTTATTTTTGAATGATGTATAAACACTGTCCTTGTAAATCTCCAAATCAGTGTGTACTGGCTTAGAGAATGCGGTTTCATGTGTACGTTTAAAACCCTATTTTTTGGCATCGTTTGTCGCTGACATCCTTAAAAATGGACAGTTAATCTTCACATTGCCTACAATAAACCATGTTTTTATAATCCGAACCTCAGCTGTTTTTTCACCGTTCTCTGCAACACCTAGAAAATTGGAGCTTTTATACTTCATGTGAAATTGGTAAATGAGGTAAGATAAAATGATTTGATGCGTTATTACACGCACCATTTTGCTTTTCCTGTTTGACCGTTTAGCCTAGCTAACGTAACAGCAAACTATTGTAGCATGATCACTGCGCTTAAAGGACTATTCACAGTCACCGCGTCGACCATCAGGTCCTCATTGGTTAAGACTCCGTCCAAAATGGTCGGCTCGTCCCCCGTTCTGAATCTCTTAAGAGTCGTCACGTGCTTATGGAGTGGAAGGCCAGCGACTTATTCTTGTATTTCGGCTTTAACCTGCTTGCCAACTGTAGCCGGAGATTCTACTGCGTACAACCTGAAGTCCCCTACAAGGAAAACCTGAGAGTTAGGCTGCTTCAGAGCGGTTTTTAGTGCAGAACATAGGCGGTTGTCCCTTCCCAGCGTTGACATGGGCGGACCATACAAGAAGGTAACTAAACATGTAGCACCACGTCTTAGTTGCAGGAGTCACCAAAGTGAGTCCACTTCTTGATGCTCTCGGTCACCGCCAACTTCGAAACGGAGATCCCTGCGGTAGAACAACATGGCGCCACCTACTACTTAAAAGTAGGACGGACATACCAGATAGAGTGATCGCCGCCTCCTTATGTACATCATTCAGCCAAGTCTCAGTTATCATTCGCAGGTCTATAGACATCAACCATTTACACGATCGAAGCTGGGATAATTTAGTGCGGTGGCCCTGAGTATCGGTATAACTATAAGAGAGTGCTACGAAAGTTAGTAGTATATCTGAAGATGTAACTGACAATCCGATCTTTCGCCATCTCTTGCGAGGTCATCAACTAATCGAGTTTTGGTGAACTGCTAACATTGAACATTGAGCAGCTTCATATTGGCTGGTAGAATGGTCACAGGATGAAGTTCCAGTTTCAGTAAATATTGATAAAGTTGCTTCCGTTTCGACATCCGGTTGTGCTCCACAGTTGCTAGCTTTGCAAATATGACTTAATGAACTCACGGACAGACTTTAAGCAGTTTGCTCCATCTCGGATCTAGTGTTAAAAGCTTTTATTCCTAGATTTGACGGAAGGTTCTTACGTCATTTGCGCTAAATTTCAAGAACGCTTTTCTTCATGTAATTGGACTGAGACAAAAATTCCATCAACTTGGAGCCCCACAGTGGGTAGCTAATCATGTAGACAGTAGTTTGATCGATTTGGCGAACAGGTTGTCGGGCGCGAGGGCTTGACGGAGGTAGAGCCATTCCTCTTAATCATGGGCTTGTGTTTCACGGTCATTAGGTTCTTAAAGCTCCGGTGCACCATGAATAAAGGTCAACTTTTCGTGGTTCGATGGTGCTAATCGTTAGTGTTGGCGCTCGCTCTAAGGGACCAGGAGAAAAATCCAAATGTCGCAGGAGTCAATCCGTTGGTGCATGGCTGATAAAAAACTTCCTCAATACCGTTTGCTGATCTTAGCGTCATACGCAACCACCGTGGTTCCCCATAATAAGTTGAGTTTGGGTACCTTACAACGCGTACCACGCTTGCCGGCTTAGCATGGAAGCCTAATAGTTGACATACGGAATCCCATTGTTTCCGGCCTTCCAACAGTTTATCTTGTATAGTGCTCGAGTTAGATTCAGGAACACTAAGACATGCGATCGTCAGCATCTCATGGGCTCTTTCTGAAGTAACCGCGTTGTGAAGAAGTGGGATTTTAATCTTCGTTGCAGTGCTGGGTACATGTGTGATACTTTTGTCGCACCGTGTGATCGCATCAGGTGCTGTCACAGGTTTTGCTTCTCGTGCTTTGGCAGTGGCAACAGATGAGTATGTATACAGGTCTACAGCGGTATCAGATGCGTTCACGTGTACAGGTATAGCATGCTCCACTGTTTTGTTCTCAGGCAATATCGACCCTGCCAAGATGGGGGTCGCCGTAGTAGGTGGAACTAGGTCATTTGCCTGGTTTCGGATTAAAGTTGCTCGTGCATCCAGCTTCGCGGTTTCACTCTTACCTATGGTTCGGCCATTAGGTTCAACTGTGAAGTCTTGGGTGTGAAGCCCTGCGGCGGGTCTAGTTTACTAGGTCTGGCTTCCTAGAATATTGCCACTAGTTCATCCCATTTCTTCACCATACAATCGGTACACAGCCAAAACGAGATTGTTTTATTATTCTTCATTTATCTTACGTAAAATTGCACGCAGGCGGGCACATGTCACTTGACTGATCCTCCGAACTCGGTAGGCGATCTGACGCTAGGTGTGACCAAAACAAATCGCGCAAAAGCGGGAATAGACAGTGCGTCTTTCGCCGAGCAACAGCGGATGTGACAAACCACAAAACTGGGGCCTTGAGGGGTTGGATAGGGGAGAAACGTCAGCGGACTGGTAAATGCAAATCCAAACTCAGCGCCTAAACGTCATATTGGGTGAGTAGGAGTCTATGCTATCGTATAGCTTGGGACAAGCTCTTTCCAGTAGTACGAAAAGATCCAACGGGAACTTGCAAATGAAGCAGTTTCGCGCTTGAGTTAATACATCAACTCCGTCCAAACTGCGGAATGTGAATACGACGTCGTAGCTTTGGGAATAATCCGAGAATTCAATAGCCACTTTGTAAATCTCATAAATTCGAGGGGAATGAGTGTAAGCCCGATGATGAGCCGTAAGGTGGTGAGGAATAATCCACAAAAAAGTCGCGAGCTCTGATTTGGTCCGTTTGCACAGCCGACGTCAATGTCACACTGCACAGTAAATGAAGCGAGGGTCGAAGGCAGAAACCGCATGAGCGTGTGACTACGTTCGCCGTATGTATTCTACCTATTCAGTTTCCATTTTTGTACACCGTGAAAGCTCGACACTGGCGATTAATCGTTAAATATATTGTAGTAAACAACATGATATCCTTTGGTTTAATATTAACAAGTTTAACAAGATCGTATTAGGTCCAAAAAGTTAATACACGTATTTTTAAATACGAACTGCTGAATAATCCAAGCGATAATATATACAGTAATAAACAGTATCAGTATAAGCTATACTAATGATGAACGTTTACTTTTTCCACAGTTTGCGGTAGTATAGAATTGAGGAACAGTTTGCACAGGGCGGTCGGCCCAGTCCAATGCGTGGTAGTGATCCAGTCGACCAAGCGCTATACAAATTTTGAAATGAACAGCGGAAAATGGAACGAGTTGTGAGGTGGGTCAGAGTGAGTACTGCGTGGTTTAAAATAAGATAACACTACAAATTAGGGCAGCATATTACAGTCGCCGTGGTATACAAATAAACACGAGTACAATCCTACCCATCTTGATACTTTTGCGAAGGATGGCGAGCACAGAGAATGTCGCGTATCTCTGACCGGTACGAACACAAATGGCGTAAGACATCCTTAGGTTGTTACTTGGGCATAGATAAAGTAATCGAGAAAAAGTCCTAAGTTAGTGCAGCGTATAACCGTTGAAAAAACAGAACGGGAAAATTCCGTTCGCTGTCCAGCCAGCCATCCTGTGCATTCAAAAATCGATGTTGTGCCATTACCTTATTATTGTGACTGTTTATCTGGAGACTATGACAAACATGACAATAGAACTTTGAATAAACATGACCCAAATGAAATCTTGCTAAAACAGAGACAAAGCTGCCACAGCTGAATAGCATTTTTGGCTGTGAAAAAATGGATCGAACTCCAATATGGTCTCCTGGACGCATTAAAATTTGTCACGTCCAATGTGCTTACTTGTCATCAAGGGAAACGGAGAAGCAGGCAGTAGAGTAGGCTGCATTTGGTTCTAATTCAAGTACCTAGCCGCCCTATTCATCGAATACATGACTGTTCTGGCGACAGTCTAGAAACGATGATAGAAGAAGTCAAACATGGTAAACGTTTACCACCGAACTCTACTACGGCTGGGCTCCGGACCAATGGCTCCTCATGTTTATGTAGTGGTAGGGCCATTAGTAAGAATAATACTAGGAAACTGAACGCACGAAATACTTTAAATGGTGACTGTATACTGAATACTGAAAATGGAGAGCTAGAAGATAAAATTATATATCGCTCCATCGTAGGTGGATCGGTCACATGCGCGGAACCATGTCGCTGATTGCTATGCGGTGGCAACATATTGCATCTGCACTATATCTTATGCGCAAGCGATACTCTCCCTATACCTGTAGTCAGCAAAGTGGGCGTCATGGAATCTCTTGATTTCCGTCACCAATTTTCATCAACTAGCGTCTCCGGCAAATTGTTGCAATATTTCACCACTTGGCGCACAAAGAATAGAGGGTAAGCGATGCGCTTTAAATCCGGTACCACTAGTTTGTACCGGTGTTTGCGTGTGCTGCTTGGTGCGCGAACGTGCTGCAATAGCTTTAACATGGAGCAGTGTCCATGTAAAGTATCCGGTGCATCATAATGAAACCAAGTCGTAGCCGACAACATGAAAAGATATAAACTTCAAGGCGTCTTTACTCTGGCCCAAAAGAAATTGCATAAGATTAGGTCTGTGACTCTTACTATACCAGAACCCCGGGAAACAGCCGCTAAAACTAAAGCCGCTGCTAACTTCCCACACTTTGTTGCCGAACACAAACTGAAAATAAGTTTTATAGCTACACTTGGAAAGATAACGCAGGGCGCCAAAGTTGTCACATGTGCTTCCATCAGTCTAACAACAACAGGCCACAGTATCCTGCAAACCGGTTTCTTGCAGACAAGCCCACGTGTCGCTAGATATTGTAATAGGTCGCGAGCTCCATAAATGCTATGCTTCTGGAAGACCGAAAAGTTTGTGGCTGAAGTCGACTGATTGGTGTCTACGCTAAACCGACTAGAATGGCTTACAACCTACGACACGCAAACTGCTTCAATTACGGTAAATCACGACTTCCGTTAACTCCATAATTCACAGGCGAGGAAAAACGGTTACTTTGTCAGCCACCTGTGTCGTAATAACCCTTCAAGAATCAAAAGCCCGATCTTAACATGGATCAATGTAACTGTATAGCATTTACTTCGGCTGTTTATTTCTTGATTTCTACATGAACTCTGTTCATGCTACTACAATGCAACTTTGGGGTCGAGGTGATTGACATCCTCAGTTGGGGTAGATTTGGGGCTATCGACACAAACAAATAAGGGTTTACTCTGAGGTCATTGCAGCTCGCTCGTTGGCTACCATCAGACCATTTGTTTGTTTTATGCTTCATAGATCTTGTGCTACAGTTTCTATATATGCGTCCACTACAAGTGCGCATTCGTTCTAAAGAAACGACAGTCGCAGTTGGCCCGGGTTACAGAAGAAGCTTAGCTTTTGCTGATACCTTCGATTTCTTGATTGGGCAGATTCCGCACTAAACTTTGCCGATCTCGAAAGAAGGCGTACTTCTACTTCCTACTACTATGAGGTAAGAATCTCCATGTTTCTCAAATTTGTTGGGTAGAATGCTTGCTTTAATGATAGCCTTTACCACAGTCTTCTTGTTTGAGTTTAGCATTAAATGTCTGCGCATTTTGTGAACATTCTGTGTTATACTTCACTCTACTCTGATGCAATGTTTCTGGAACAGTATATTTACTTTGGCTCCTTACTTAAGTCTCAACCGCACTGGTCGTCCTTATATCTAAGATATTGATATTCATGATTTTCTAAGTATTTAATTTAAGCTCCTGCACCTCTAATGTGGCATTTGCATTTTTCCGACGTCCCTTGAAGTGTGTCAATAAGGAGGAAGGAACTTGGATGACTATAACGAGCTGATTGATGAAAAACGATCTTTATTCATGATGGCCCGGAGGTTCAAGCATCCGAAGAATACGATGCTCAATTCTATGACCAACAGAGTAGCGTTATGTATCGGAAGCATTCTCTACTGTCGGGGCGTTTAAATCATCCGTTGCCTTTCTCGCCGAACATAATTTTGGCATTATCTGCTGTACATATATAGGTTTCAAGAATTTGCTGAAAGATATCTTGTTCCACCAACTTCCCGGGTCTTTTAGGTCAAACGATCCTATCTATCCTTTTAGTATAAACTATGGAATATCACGCATTATGCCTCGGAACACTAGATTTTACGTCATTTGAAATGAAGTAGGTAAATAGACATGTTGCTGAAACCATACCCTTTTGAATAGATGCAAATCTCGTAGATGAATTCAGCCTTATGCATTCGTTGCTCGATTGAACTATGATAGTACACCGTTCACACTTTTCTACCAATTATAAAATTTTTCATTTTTGCTGGTGACAGTTTAGTACTTTCACAGTTGATAATGTAAAATGTTTAGAATGCACACATCCAGGTATATAAAGCCTATGTTGACTTGATTTGCTTGCTACCGTAATTGTAAAATATATGTCAAGCATACCCTAATCATCACACTACACGGGATATGGACACAAAGCGAAAAAAAGTCTTCCCTCGATCAAAACATATAGCGAACAAGATATTTAAAATGTGACACTAGTGAATTAAGAGACTTCCGTCATAGCTACGACTAAAAGCGTTCGTCTTCACGCCCAAGTCAGCTCAAGGAATGCGCAAGGTCACAGGGGTATAACAGCGATCCAAGTAGATGTTACATTCTATTATATACACTGTGTATTGCAACCAAATGACGAAGCAGCAATAAGTTACGCAATACTTACCGGAAGGGGGTGTCATCCTCTGCATCTTATATCCTGCAAGGTAAACTGGCTCAAAATCAAGTATCACCGGTTCTCCAAAAACCGATAATTTGCCTAACTCATATGGGTTGGATTAGCTGGGCAGCTGAACTCCCATCCCGTAGCTTCGCTTCTTACTTTCGAAGCAGTCTCCTGTTTTTACACCAATGCGCATGGCATTTTCAATAAACTAACTGTGCTTTAATCTCGGTAAGCCTCGAAGTTTCTGGACCGGTTCATAATAACCGAGTCCTGCCTGAAAGACGAAACTATTGATGCAGAGCATCTTCTACCAGATATGTCCCTCGTTTGCAAAGCTTCATCTAGCAGGAGTAGTAGTGCAGTTTTATACCGACCTTTCACTGGTCGGCACATTTTATCCAACATACACATCCCACAATTCATTGTTAATAAGAGAGAAACTTTCATGGATGCACACCAATGCACATGGTATCTTGAACAAGCTTGCTGAACTGCGGTTAGTTCAAGCGTTACATGCCTGGGATCTCATATTCATCAGGGAAATTTGGTTGCAATCAGAAGTGACTGACGTCCAGGTCGCGATGCATGGTACGTACGTTCTCCGGTACGATCGCCCTGGCAAAGGGGTGGGGGCAATGTTATACTACCGCAACAACCTGCAGTGCGAACCGGTGGTCGACCGGAAATGCTGAACATATACTTACTGGTGCAGTCTGCGACTGATACGCAACCATACTTGCTATTTGGCCGTTGTTTGTCGTCCCCCAATGTCCAGCCCAGAGATAGACTCCCGCCTGACAGTATCTATGGGAAGGGTCCTACGTGGATGAGACAGCCATGTCCTCATCTCCGGCGACTTCAATATTTACGAGTTGGAGGTTCCGGCATCCCCCAACGAGCAATTCTAGGTAGACATGGAATTGTTTATTGCAAGCTTTCCCCTCTTTAACCATGTCAGTTCGCCCATCCGATACAAAACTGGAAATAAACCATCTTTGCTCGATTTAGTGCTCAAGTACGAAGAGGTCATGATTGAGAATCCAAATATGGAGAGCCCTCTGGGGCGGAGCGACCACGTGACTATAATTTAACACTTCGTGTGATGCGGAATATCCACAGAAACGCAGTAAATTGTTTCGAACAATCACGCTATTGGACATACCACCAGCTCTTGCGGGAGATGCCATCTTGGCGTTTTTGGACGATTGTTCCATTGGCAATGCTTGGATGGAGAATACCGACAAGTTCAGTGATCTGATTTAATATGCATCGGTCAAGAAGCCTCTTCGTTCCGCAAGATCACAACCATTCTTTAGGAGCAGCACACGAAACCACACAACAGAAAGGGACGCCGTGGCATGTGTATAGAGCGAACCCTAGCCGTGATAACTGGAGTAACTATGTTGTGCATCGTAAACACTGTACCCCGCTGGTGCGTGAAGAGAAATTAGTACACCAGCACAACATAGCGGAAAAGTTTTATGCTAACAATAAGCTACTGTATCCACATACGCACAGACTCCGGAATGTGAAGCGTAGTGTTCTCCAACTAATCTCAGTGGATGGATGTGCTCAAACGACCTTGGATGCAGCCAACTTTCCATGGCTCCAATAGGCTTCAATTTTCCGATGTGCTACCAGCACTTCTAACCTACCCGTCCCAATCTCCCAGACGCCAGTATTTACACCATCGCCGTTAGCTCGGCGACCATTTTTAGGAAGCTGCTATGGTTGCGCATCCATAGTTCCCCCGGAGTTGATAAAATTCCCCCGAACGCGATGCAGGTGGCTGCTACCAGGATAGCAGAACCATTGGAGTGGTGATGCAGTACGATCTCGGCTGTTCTGTGTAGTCATTGAAGGCGTCCAAACTTCCAAATAACATGATGATTTATTACGGAGTGCGTTCGGATGGTTCGATCCCTCTATCTTCTCCTCAATACTCAATGCATATGCGAGACCCCAGGTAAAGTATGCAATCCAGGCTTGGCAACCCTGGTTAAAAATCTATCTGGCTGCACTGGAGCCGCCCAGCAAATGGCAGTGAAAAATGTGGTGTTGTGTGATGTACAATACCACAGCCGACTGAGAGCTATGGGAATGTACAACAACAGATACCGCCGCCTACGCGGTGACCAAATCTTGGCGTTCCAGATTTGAAAAACCCCTGTAACGCTTGGCGCCGCCTCCTTAGGCTCAACCGCAACACGGAATTGAGGGGCCATAAGTTGAAACATACCACCCAATACAGTCGGCTGGAATGTTGCCGAAATTAGTTTGCCCTTCAAATTTGTCAACCGTGGAATGCTCTTTCGACTATTGTCATTTCTGTGGCCATGCTACCCATTTTCGAAAAACGAGTGGATGATGCTTTGCGCCATCTCGATTACTTGAGTTCATTTCTATTCCTTGAGTGACGACATGGCGTATACAAACATTATGCTCATCAAACCCACGAACTCGGGGTAGGCGGAAATACCTTTGTGTTAATGTGGATAATATGGTGAGTCCACAGATGCGCACATTCACTTTAGTGCAACTGTTTTCCAACTAACCTTATTCCCACAAACCATCACGCAGGACTTGTCAAGCCTTAGTTTTTTTTTCAATCCGTATTATACCGTTGTCCCTTTGTTCCAGTCCTAATGGCTTTGGGTTAAGTGATGATCCAAAGATTCAGTGTTTTATCTCGCTTTGCTAACTTGCAATTAAGACATGTTTAGCTGTCATCCTATACGAAATCTCTATGTTCACATTGCGTAACACAAAAAACCATAACAGCACCATTTTACAGTCATATTCTCTTTCTAGTAAGCAAATTTTCATCTTCCCTCTGTGAGCAGTGTAATGCTGAACTACAAAAGCTAATAGCTATTCTGCTATTTCGTAGTCATGGTGGTTCCCTCACGACGTTTAGAACTGGAAGCAAATTGATAATGCTGAACCTTAAGATAAACTTATGATTGTCTCGGGAACGTTGGATAGCACCTTGGGGGCGGGGTCAGGGCTTATGCAACGCTATCTTCTCCTGGTGTCTGTTACGCGAAGCGATTTAACGGGGATATTAAAGTGAGTCTATCGTAACGTATCACAACATTGTATCACGACCTTAGCAAAACCACCGAAGAATGATTCCTATCTGATCAATCCCCGAGGTGCTTGAGAAGAATTCGTAAACGAGTTCACTACGCTAGTAAACAAAGCATTAGATGCAAAGTTTCCATCTCAAAAATTTAAAATCTTTGCTGAGGATTAGCAAGTAGACAAGTAATATTTTGATAGTTTCGTTATTACATGCACACAGATACTCCCACCACCGGAAAATGGAAAGCCTGCTAAACCAGTTAGGACCATAGTGTCACACCAGTTCACGAGGATAAACGGAAACACCAACAGCATTTAAGGAGAAAGTGTTGTCTCAATTTTAACTACTTTACGGGCATGTGAACAACGCACACCACAGCGAGGTTTTCCTGTCCTAAACAGCACACGTAGGTAAGTGCAAACGGTGCCATCGGTAGGTAACGCTCATAGACAACAAGTTGTTTTTTTCAAGATGCATCGCCATCCCTTACCGTTCATAGCAACTTGCATCACCACTGCACTTATCCACATCTTCCTTCCTTCCGCCGATTTGTTGAAATGTATGTCATTATACAAGCACAGTTCTCCCTCTGCGGACAACATAAGCATAAACGCATTAAAGGTAGTTGCCAGTAACTTGGATGAACAATGTCTTAGTTTTTCATACTGTCTACAGGACACAAATTTCCCGTATATGTAGTAGAGTGAAATCGTCACCTTACTTGGAAGGTGGAAATCACGCTGAGCCGGCAAACTACAACCGAAATCTTTCCTTCCGATACTATATGCCTTAGCGTGATGCATTGTGATTGTGCCGGAATAGAACGGCTTCTTCCAGAATCGCTCTTGAACCTTTCGTTAACCCATGCCCGTTGGACGAAATATGCCGATGCTGCGGGAAGAGTTGCAGCTGAGTATATAAATTTCTCGGATAATTTTGATTGTCTAGACCAGATGTCACTAAAACAGCGGGGCCTTTAAATTCGGAGTTTGCTGTTATCATCGGAATATGACTTGAAATAAATCACTGCAAATTTATGAGTCTCAGATTTTCTTTTAATTTGTTTAAGAGAATCAATTCCATGGTCACCAGTGTTATTATATTATGTTGAAAATCTGATTTACACGCAAGACTGTGTGTGAAAATCACCCCTAGTAGAATACCCCCACAAGACCGGAAAAACTTTCAAAAGCATTACCAAGAAAGTTTGGGAAAACAGAAAAGGCATCGTGCTGGCTGGCAAGTTGGATTCAAACGTTCTTCCGTTAACAAGATGCAAATTTCTCTGATCCTGTCTAAAAATACATTAACATCACTCGGGAATTTTATGAACGCGCAAACATTTTGCTGTGAAACGAATTTATAAGTGCATATATAGTGATATTACAGAGAAGTTATTTCCCTTCCGCTATTGATGCAAAAATCGTTAATTTCAATGTTTGCACAACATTGTATCCGACCACGTAGGAGGTCTCTAACATCGTGAAAGTGTCGTCATCCCTTACGATGGCTGAGATTGGTATAGCTCTGTTGCACAACTTTTGGTGTACTCGACAAAATCGGTAAACTGTCATCTATAAAAGTGTAAACTGAGGTTTCTAAACGGCTTCCTAAATCTCGTAGTTGGTTGCGTGTATGCAGCTCCGGAAGCAGCAAAAGTTTACAGGCAAAGTTGCCTTTGAGTTGCAACCAATGACAAAGTGTTCCACCTGTGTTCTCGTCGACGAACTCAATAAGAGTGAGACAACATTTAATAACACCATAAGTTGAGCCAGTTAGGTAAAATTCTCCAACAGATTCGAAGCGTAGGTAGATTTAGTTTTCCTTATATATATATATATATATATATATATATATATATATATATATATATATATCAAACAATCATTGGACACATTTTCTTTACCGGGAGTGTGTCCGGTAGGTTGTCGTTTAACAGTGACAATGTCTGAGATTCCTTAGTATCCTCGTACATGTAAATGTTGTAGACCAATTTCATTCCGCAGCTACAGTCAGAAGGGTTAATCACTGGCATATGGTGGCAGCAGGATGGTGCACCTGCATATTCAGCGCAATCGGTTGGTGCCTACCTGAACGAGACATTCGGTGGACGTTGGATTGGGCGCAGAGGACCGACAGCATGATCATCAGATCAGAATTTCGTGGATTTTTACTGTGCGTATACTTGAAAAGCAGAGTTGGTAGGACGAAAACCAACAGCCTGGAGGAACAGAAACAACATTTTGTACGAATGTAATGAGCTTTTGTTCGAGACGTTGTAGAAAGGGCTCGGCATTACCATTCGGCGACTTCTTCTCTGTAGCCAAAACGACGGTGCGCACCTCTAACATCTAATTCGTTTATATTCACCGACATTTCATACATTCCAAATACACGAGAAATATCATCCAAAGCCTGATCATTCTGTACAAATAGCAATTGTCTGACTATAATGGCAATAGTTACATTCATGACTAAATTGCTGGGCTGTCTAATGTTGCCAGTAAGGTGTCGGGGCGAACTGAAATCTAAGAGCATGGTCAAGTCAACTAGTCAACAAGCGGTTTTTGCGCACCTATGATGGGCGCATTTTCAGCAGTGACACACACGCGATCGAAACGGTAAACCAAATAAGACCGTAAATTTAGAATATGCTCCTTGCAGTTTGATTCACTTTATCAGTGAAAGCAGCCTTACTAAAGCTCACGCGTTTGATTGAAGCAAGCCATGAGGCGATAATAGCTTTTGTGGTGACTGTCTTTTGCCATGTACAGCGATAACAACACGGCGCCCATTGACTAGTCTTCACTATGGCCAGGCTGTTCTTCTCAGTTGGCAGCAAAGCGAGGCACTAACTACCTCGCAGGGATCCAGTTTGTTGGCTTTTCAACTACGTGAAAGCCGACTACCCATAGGCCGAAACATGACACGACAAATGGGGCTGTGGTGTTCGGCTAACGTTCGCTTCGCACAGCCGAAAGGCTCGGTGTGCAATGTGGTCGTAGCCACAAACACTCTGCCTCTGTGCCCCATCTCACACGTTCGGACACACGTTCGACAACGCAATTTGCGCTATCGGACAGTTAGCAATCCAGCGTGCCTGGTTAAGTCAAAACCTGAGCGCAGCCGCTCATAGTTCCGGACATAATTAATAAAACACCCTGTATACTCTCGTAAACACCTAAGCTCTTTGAACTTTTCAGCAATGTTATAACCGAAGTTGAATCAACAAACAAGTCGGGACTTATAGCATTTCCCTTAAAGTCGCATGAAAAGTCCAAAAATTTGCAAAGAAAGTCCGAAAGTTTACAACGAAAGTCCGAAACTTCGCAATGAAAGTCCAAAATGTTGCAAAACTCTGTGCGATTCGCCAGCCGCCCTAAGACAATTCTCTGACTTTAAGTGTATTCTCATTGGTCAGATGCCAAGGTTCGGTGCATTAGTCTGGGAAGGTGATCGTGCTTCCCATTGACTGGGTGAGACTTGTGCACGAACCCTAGAGGCATGGACTTTGGCGGTGCAACGGGCTTGTATTCGTCCCCCTCAATTCCAAAACGGTGAAACACAATTGGTCTGGGAGCGATGAACAGCCGGAACATAAACACACGACCGAAACCATGTCTACGATTCTAACGTCGTTGACATGCCTTCTAGCGTTCGACAGAGTATCTCATCAGACATTCGTGACCGAGTTTTGGGCGCCTTCGTCAACGGTGATGACTGTCAGCTGGTGGCAACTGTGATGAGCGTCAAATATCAAACAGCCTACTCCTGGTTTCTTCGTTCTCTTGATCAGGTGCCGAGTACTACGCAGGGGCGCGGCCGTAAGCGGATTCTTTCGGAGGAAGACGTAGATGACATCCTGGATTGGATCGCAAGGGACTCAACTCTTACGCTACGGGAAATGCGAGTAGGAGTACAAGCAGAAATGGACAAGGACATTTCTAAATCAACAGTCGCACGGCTCCTGGATGGTCGATGGATAACTATGAGGATAACCTGTCAGGTTCCCGAGGGAATGAACAGTGTGTGAAACAAATGGATACGCAGGGAATTAGTTCAGCGGTTTCTCTAACTTGAGGGCGATGTCAAGTTCTTCATTTGGGTTGACAAAAGGAACTTCAAAGTTTACTGCAAACATACTCGTGGTCGGGTGCCCAGAGGAGTGAAGCCTCAATTTGCATTTGATCGGTGCAACCACAGTGAAAGAAAAAGTGTCGATGACCTTCCAGAGAAGCTCTTTTACAGGTCCCCTCTTTCTCGAATGGCTGCGAAGTAATTTGGACAATCTGAAGCAAGAGATGGTGCTCCGGCAGATTGTCGTGTTATGTGCTAATGTACCATGTCACACAAGACTGGAAGAACTGTCGCCATTAGATGGATACGAGGGAGTAACCATACTGAGATTGAGCCCATACTATCCGTTGCTTAATCCAATTGAGGATGTTTGGCAGGTGGTGAAGGTAAAAGTGAATTTTTTCGACGGACGGGTCTTTCAGAAACTGGTGGAAACTAAGTCCACAAGCCGGTGAACATGAATTTCGCATATTGCAGACTCCGTCACTGCTCAAACACAAGAAGTTAGCGATACGGCTAGTTAAAGGAAAGGCAATTGCTTAACTATGTAGCCATAACTTGTAAAAAAAAGAGGATGCATGAAATCCATGTTCGGATGCTTGATATCGTAAACGTTCTCTTCCAGCAAATAATTCTACTGTTCGAAATAATTTGGAACACTGGTAGCGCGGCTTGGTTGCTCACCTGTTGATCGTTTTTCCGAGCTTGAAAAAGAGATCGCATACGTTTCACCATTATGCAAGGCGGCATCTTCAGTGCGGTAATAGGCACTGAAGATGCCACCTCTCATGCCTTTAGAGAAAACATTGCTTTCCATAATTACCTTAAATGCATCCAAAGCGCGCAAACACCCCTACAAAATGCGAACTGTTCGGAGAGTGACTGATTCAAAGTCAGATAAGTGCATATAGTGGAATGCTGTCGGCCGAGCTTGAACTGGTTATTCAATAAACGGTTGCATGCGGAAGCATTTGCCCCCGTTGGATGCAATCTGAAAGCGCTGAGGACTATCTTAAGAGATATGTAGAGGAACATGATTTCCTTAAGGAGCCATACTAAAGCGATGTGGATGCAATTAACTGTAAAAGGCATAGTTCACTACATTCTTCTTTACAAGCTTCGGATCTATGCATTTAAGAACCATCTTTTTGGTTGGGTTAGGTGCATTTCTAATTCAGCTACGTATAATGGTGAGAGACCAAGGAGCACTTTCTGACAAGTTAGAGGTATAGTTGGCGTCGCACAAAGCTCAGTACTAAGGCATTGCGAGGGTGCTCATTTCAACGTTTGACCACTTTGCAGCGTATACTAAGATTTCTCTGACCATCAGCATAGCAGACGATCACACAGCACTGTAAGACAAACTCCAGATGACTTACGAGTGGCTAGCGCAGTAAATCTCTGAGTATAAGACTACTAAATATTTCATATATGCCACCTTCTGTGCTGTCATTGATAGTCTCACTTCCGTATCATATCAACAACCGCACTCGATTATGGGGATGGCAGTATCTGGTAATCGAACTTAAATTCGCTGAACACATCATCACAAGGGAACAATAGTTGTAAGCATCCTGAACTCGATGTAGCTAAATCAATCGTCATAGAACGGCCTGCGGAATACAAAGTAAAGTTGAGCTTAACGCATAACAAAGAGAATGAAAAGAAACAGGAGCTCGCTCAATAAAACAATGAAATAATTTACACTAGTTATTTCGTTCATATTGTCAGGCTGCCCATCCACCAACAATGTAAATAGTGAACAAGTTTTAACCTAATAGTCATGTCACTGCACTTTCGGAACTGAGTTGCTAAAGAAAGAAACATTCCACTAACTACTAGAGGCCTTCAAAAATAAAGATAAATAAGTAACGGTGCCTTCTGGATAAATACAACGATAATTCGTATCATCCAAGGTAGAATCTACCCTTTTCTATGGTTCACTCCACAATTATAGATTGCTCTTAACGGCCGAGTAGACACAGAAACATTAGTCATAGTAGCCTAAAACTGTATTACAGGCAATGAGATAAATGGGCGGTGTTGAGATAGCTTAGAATTTTTGAAACCTATACAATTGCGTGCATACCTTGCGCTCCTATGTTTGGCGGCATCCCGTTTCGGATTTGCCTGTCACTGTGGCCAGCCACAGAACGCCTGCGCCTACAGAGGGACCATGGGTGACTTTCCCTGCACCACCCACAGCTCCATCCACTCACCCCATATGCATTGTAAACCCGAAGGAATCAGAACGGAAGGCATGTGGATGGGAGCCATGTTCCATCAACGGATCCGGCCCACACTCCTTCACAGACAAACATAAGCACGCTATATATGAGAATCAGACGCGCACAAGGCGGTAGCTGGAACATAGTCCACTCCACACCGAGTGCATTGAACCACTCTTCGTGCCTAGCATGACCACAAGGACCGTGCACCCCGTCCCCTCCAGGAACCACCAACTGTTTCCTGGAGCCAGTATGGACGAGGTGGTGGGCAATAGACAGGTAGGCACCTTGTCAACATGCACATTAAGCGCAGCCACACCGGTGATGTCAAACAACTGCCAATCACTTGAAACGACAAGATGAAGTAAAATAAAATGGATAGGACGTACAGATACGGTGACATATCTTTTCAATAAATGGGCATAAACAAAAAATTAATTATGATTGGGGATCCAGTCATAACTTCAAGACATCAAGAAATATATGTTAAGGAATTGCTACAAACGCGAAGATGTCATCTAAGTAACCTACACGTAGCTTTAGCGAAGAGTGATAGTTTATAGAAGATGCTTCAGGTAAAATTATTGAGGGAGAAAAGCATTAGGGCAAAAGTGAAAACCCACTATCTGTTAGAAAGAGAAATAACATGCAGGCGCGCATTTAGTAAATCGAATGCAGTCTACCTACAAAAGCTGCGCCAGTTCTGCCTAGCTTCGCTGCAGGACCCGTCGTCGCTTCGATGATTGTCCCGAGTGGACCCACTCATGGCTGAGTAGGCCTGCCTGACTCAGGCACTCGCGGCCGCAAGGGCTGCAGCATCATGCACTCGGTGTCGATGAAGCACAACTTATCGATGCTTGCCGCTTCCGTACTTGCCGCTTCTTCTCTGCAGGCAGGAGGGATTTCGCTTGCACCTCGGAAACGGCCTTCGTGATCAGATCGGGCTATGCACGCCTATCAACTGCTTTCAGTTCCCATGACCTGCAGTCAAGATTAGAATTTAAGAGGCTCACTTTGATCATGTCCTGGTAACGTAACTTTGGTTTCCCTACATGCTGCTTCCAAATACTCAACTGACAATATAATAGTTGTTTCGATATCCGCGTCGAATCCATGCACTACACATGACCAAGCCTCCTCAGTTGTCTCAGCAAAACTATGCAGTCCACTGTATAAATTCCACATCGGCGCAACACTTCTGGGTCCGCAAATCTGTCTACCCATCCGATGCGCAGAATCCGCCGCAAACGCTGTTGATGGAACCGCTCGAGATACTGCACATCTCGCAGGTAAATCGTCCATACTTCACTGCCGTATAGAAGAACGGATAGCACCATAGATTTGTACACCATCAGCTTCGTGCCGATAGTAAGCTGGTGGTTGTTCCACACTCGGTACTCTAACTTCCCGAATGCTACTGCTGCGTTCGAGACGAGGATACCCAGCTCACTGTGTAGCGGCTGGTTAGTTGACATCACACTCCTTAGCCAGGAGAAGCGGGAGGTGGTTTCCAACAGTTCAGCACTAATGTAGCTTAACGGCAATACTGAAGAGTGTAGATCCGGTGATTGCTGAAAGAGACGGACAGTTTGACGTTTGTTGATGGGGATCCCAAATGTAACCGCCGTCGAAGCCAGAGCACAAGTCACGTGCTGCAACTCATTCGCGATGTGTGTAAACAACGTACAATCGTCCGCAAACAGCAACATGTGGATAGTTGTCTCATGGAATAGAGCCCTCTCACCAAAACGACGGATGATAAGCAACCCACCATCAATTCGGTGCTCCTCAAGAACACCGTAAGCACAAGCTGTATCAAAAGCGTTAAACATCATTGCATGAAAATATATATTAAAAAGTACAGGAGCAATGACACAGCCTTGTTTTACACCAGAGACAACTGCAAAGTCATCCGAGGTCTCTCCACACAGCTGCAGCCTCGCCCGCATACCATTGTGTAGACATTCAATTACAATTACAAACGTACTCGGACAGTTAAAATTACCCAAAACTAGCGACAATGCCCCGCAGTGCACCGTACCAAACGGATTGGCGAAATCAACAAACAGCGGGTGCAACGGCTGTTGTCATTCTCTGCTCTTCTCCTGCAAATCCATAATGCTGCGAGACGAAAGGAATCCACACTGTTCTTCCGCCACGTTCGATTCCACCATCTGACTAAGGAGGCGATTGAACAGCATTCTGGCATTCGCCTGGCCCACAAAACTAATCAAGGTGATGCAACGATAATTCGTGCAACATTTCTTGCTCCATATGCCCTTGTACAGTGGTAGCACAAGGGCATCTTGCATCTCAGCAGGCACCTACTCCACCATCAATAACCATGGCACCAAGTGGTGGAGCGCAGTCATCAACGTAGCACCGCCGTGTTTCAATACATCAGATGGGATACCATCAGCAACGGCACACTTGCCGTTTCGTAGCTGAGCAAGTGCTCTCGGCGTCTCATGCAGTGTCAGAGTGTCCGCCAATCTCGCCTTCACATCGTGCTGCTTCAGACCGTTCAAATTAGACCAGTCAATCTCTGAACGGTTGCTCAAGAGACAGTCGGTAATTCCGACCTTATCTGCAATATGTCTTCAGTCTGTGTGCAGGTAGCACTTGAATTACCAGCGAATAGCGTCATCAGCGCCTCCTATCTCTTTGCATAAAGCTCTTCCAAGAAGTCAAAGAAATGCTTATGTTTGCGGCATTCGGCGTAGCATTCAACCTGCGTCGCCTTCTCTGTCCACACCTCATTTCTAAGGCGACGGGACCCCCTGGTCAGTCGCCGTCGAAGTTCGCAAAATTGCCTAGATTACCCCAAGTCACTTGGATCTGCCAAATGTGCAACAAATGCTGCGTTCTTCTCGCACATCCATGCACAAATCGTCGCATTGTTCTCCTCAAACCAATCAGGCCGTTTAGAGTTTGTACGCCCGATTGTCTACCCGGCAACAGCTGTCACCTGGTCGCGAATTTGGTGCCACAGGTCACCCACTGTGGATATGCATTCCATGTCACACAGGTGTGCAGCCGTCACTTTCTCCAGCTCACTACGCTTCTCTATAGTACCGAGGGAGAGAAGGTTAAATTTACGCCACTTCACAGCAGGAGTGCAACGGATAGATTTACGGAAATATATGTAGAGTTTGGTCTGCACCAACTTGTGCCCAGTGCCGCACTCAGCTCTACGCAGTACACGTGTCATACTCACTTCACGAATGCCACGCTGATGCACCATGATATACTGGAGCATGTGAGCGTGTCCACTCCGTGGGTGCGTCCAAATTGCCAAATCACTCGCACTCAGTGCAAACCGAGTGTTCGTGATCGTCAGGCCGCGAGTGACACACTGAGATCAGCCTGTCACAGTTCGCATTCATTGAACCAATGCCATGCGGACCGATAACATCTGTCCACACCGATTCATCACGCCCAACGCGCGTGTTGAAATCACCCATCAGAGCTAGTCGGTCGCTCCTCTGCACAGACCATATCACTGAGGTGAACTGAGGGTGGAATTGATCAAGCGTGTTATCAGGATAACACATGGTCAGACCGTACATGTTTATAAAAGTGGCAAACTTGCTACCTTCGAGTCGTAGGCGAACAGTCCTCCGTGGCGTGCTGATGCCTGTTGGTTCGCCCACGAGCTGGCCATGGAGGCGATCGGATATTGTAAAGCTGACCCCATGTTCCCATGTTACTGAGGTGGCGTTGCTCACCCAGTAGAATGTGTAGCCAGCACCTGCTTCATGCAACTTACCTTGCTCAGCGAGTCGGGTTTCACTGATCGCCGCAATATCGATGTTGTAACGCGCCAGTTTCATCGCGACCAGTACAGTGCGTCGGTCGGGGTGCTCACTCGGTTTCCGGTCTGTTAATGTGCGCACATTCCATATCCGATGCTGCGTGCATTGCGCGCAATGATACGATTGCATTGGTGGGCAATCGCACGCCAGCTCGTGTAGGTGCTTCGGAGGTTTACTTGAGTTACTCCACTCGGAGCATTTGGCTCAATAGCCTGACTCACGTTGCAGTGGGGAGCAGATGTGTCTCGGGAATGTGATTGCAGAGACAGATTGTGATCTGCTAGACGGCAGTCACATACAGCCTTTGACGTCCTGGAACTATTCATAAATATTCTGCGACCGTATTAGAATACACCTGCGACCACGGCCAGACGCAGGTGGGTTTTGGTGAGTTTGCACCTATTTGACCGGGGGCAGCCTGGCTTGTGGCGGGCAGTAGCAAACCAGTGAACACCCGGCGGTGCCCTCGCACCATCAGAGAAAATGTGTGGCGCTCGTGCTCTACGCCAATCGAACTGTGAGCTTATAACCCGTATACCTGCTGTCTGCCATGGCTAGATTTTGCGGGAAAAGGGCAATCAAGCACTTCCTAACCTCCGAGGCGGATGGACTAGGATACTGGCAGGGCGCCCACACTTGAAAGGAAAACAACTTTGAAGTGGTGTCCTGGATCCTAGCACGGAGAAGCGCGTAGCCCAACTCCCACCCAGCAGTCGCCACGACGCTTCCAAGACATGAGACCATGGCACAACAGCAACAGTAGTGGGTAGACCATCTGTCAGGATCTAGCCACAACCAGCCTCAGCGCACCAGAGGCTATCCTACATAATGGTATTAATGCATATATATGATCTGTTTTGAATAATTGGGAAATTTTTGAAGCAAATTTTGCCATGCCTTCAATGACAACTACCTGGTAGCAATAAAAGTTATATTTATTACAGCACGCATGTGTGCAGCAACAACACATCTAAAAGTTCAGATGTGATTTGTTGCTCGTACTTAAAATTAAATTTTAGGAATTGGTCCCCAAAATCATTTGGCAATCCGAAACTATGCTAAATATTAATATAGTTGCTGGCGAGGATGTGGCTTTCCCCAAAATCTCGAGCTGGTAACTGGTAGTTGATCTCTCTAGGCCAATCATTCGTCCGTTCTTTCGGAGCTGTTCTCTGCCTTAAGAATGGGAGGAGCTTATCTTTTGCCCCGATTTTAAAAAGGGTCGCATGCATCTACATTTGAGTTACAGACCTGTGAGTTTGACGGTGGCTATGATAGTGTTCTTGGAAAAGTCGATAAGGGATGAATTTGAAAACTACTTGAGAACCTTTGGCTCGTCCAATGTATTGCAACATGGCCTTCGTAAAGCTTTGACTGTTCGACCGATTCGTTGGTGGAACGCGAAGGTATAAACGACTATGTGGGTCCCTTGTCAGGCACTAAGTGCCGTGTTCAGTGCCTTTTACAATGTATACAATACGGTCCCGCACTCTCACCTATCATCGGAGCTAAAAGCAAAGTGTGAAGCTGAAAATTCACTTAGATGGATATCGGTCTGTCCGGAATGCAAATAGCGTGGGGACAAGCTTATCACTCCGGCAGCCCGTCCTCAGCGGGGTTTCACAGGAATCAGCCACTTGCCCACTGATTTTCTCTCCTTATAGTAACGAGCAGTCTGAAGTGCCAGATGAACCGCCCCACGTGTTTGTCGATGACTTGAAGTTCCGTTGCTCAGCAACCACCTCCCAAATTCTCCAGGATGTACAACAAGCCCCTGATACACTTTGTGGCTATTATATTCTGTGACAAATGCCTATTATTTATGCCAAGTGTTAAGTGATACGCTTAGTGGCCAGTAACCCCTCAGCAAGTTAGCTGCTTGATGGAAACGTGCTACCTCAGTTTTCACAACTGGTTGACCCGTTACTCTGCCATCCGAATCCAAGTTCGCTGAGAAATAAAAGAAAGCCGCTGGCAAAGGTTTCGAAATGCTGTGGGTGATCAGCATGTCATTCGGATTCACTATCTTAATCATCATCATCAGGTGCTTCTTAGCTTTCGTCAGGTCGAACCAAGAATAGTGCGTTAAATAAGTCCACCATGTTTGCTTTCTTCATAGTAAATGGAATGGGTACTAAGAGTTGGGAACAAAGTACATCCAGGAGTAGAGTATCTGTTCTATCCAGAGTGACTGTTTAAGCCAGGAGTGTTTTTGCTGTGTTATCACTAACACCGTGATGAGTAAATTCTGATCTATCACATACTGTGAAGGAAGATCGGTCGTGAATTTCTTTGTGCTTTAAACAAAATCTACCGCAATCTCTTTGCTGTCATACGAAAAAACTGCAAAAACGACA
Organism: Dicrocoelium dendriticum; assembly: GCA_944474145.2. Taxonomy (NCBI): domain Eukaryota; kingdom Metazoa; phylum Platyhelminthes; class Trematoda; order Plagiorchiida; family Dicrocoeliidae; genus Dicrocoelium; species Dicrocoelium dendriticum. Next base: position 203,023,535 of record OX104064.1, on the reverse strand, counting down.
AGCGTTGAACGGAAGTTCGACTGTCACGGGGAGTTGTTAAATCAATAAAATTTTTACCCAAGGGTGTGATATCGTCACGAACAATTAAAGAAGCTGAGCACTGAATCGATGCCCTTAAAGTGAAGTTCAAAGCTTCCTCTCACATGCTGCATTTTACTTTTTCTTATTCGCATCCTTATATTTTTGTGTTTGTATCCGTCATTTTCTCCCTCGTATTTTTTCAACCAACATCTCAATCGTAGCGGAGGCAGATAGCTTAATTGCGTGACCAAGATGTTATTCATGGATCCGCTTTGGTTCCCTTAGTGCAGATATTAACGTCAATAACAGACCTGGCCCAAAAATCCGCTCACAACATCCAAAAGGATTGTTTACTGCTCCAATCTCAAATGAACTTGAAATTGCCTCAGTGTTTACAAGATTTTGGACGTTCTTGTGGTTTTACTTGTTGCAGAAAAACATAAAAAATCGTGCATCTGCCATTTATATAAAAGGTGACACCACAAAGTCAGTCAAAGTCAAAGTTGACTTAATGCACCCAGGTAGGTGCATTTTCAGTACGTTCTACTATCACTGCGGATGGTAACGTATACGAAATTACTGTTACATAAAAAATAAAATGACCTGCGCTGATCACTCGGACAAATAATTTCGCATCATACTGACAGTCTTGGTTGGGGCAACAAGCATGCGGGCAGGTAAGGTAGCACAGAACTACCGTAAGACACAGTATGTAAAAATAAAATTTTAGATTTGGAACGGGTAGAAAAAATGGAGATTGTTTTTGATAGGTCACATTCTACTGGATAAAGAGGGTTTTTTAGAGTTTTAGAGGTAATATTGGTATAAGCGTCTTGGTGCTTGTTGACAATAAAATCCATAAGGGACACTAGCAAATTCGCTGCTTCTTGAGATGAAAATTATGGACAATAAAATCCATATATAGTCCCTTTGTCTCACCCAAGGAAGATTACTGCAGAACATTAGAGCCAAAGTGGCAGTATACATTCAGTCACAAACCTAGGAACCAAATCACGGCGTACTGAAATGACTTTGTCGGAGAAAATAAAATGACAAGCGTCTGACATTAGAAAAGTTTTCGGAAACGTGAATAGACCAGGATAAGTTTCAGGATAAAATTACCCCTAGAAATTTAGTACTTGACGATCCGTATATGAACTGAGCAGCCACTACCATATGAGAAGTGGCGTCCAAAAGAATGTGTAACTTCTCAGCTAGGAGAAACGAGAGCGCTGTGTCACTACGTTTCGAAGAGTTCAAAATCAGGGATCGGGATGAGAACCAAAGCATGAGCTCATCTATACTTTTACGACTCAAGTCAATCCATAACGGAATCAGGCTCCTCCTTAAGAATATTCGACTCAATCCACAAGCACATCAAGTTGAATCTAAAGGGGCGCACACGCACAAATGCGTACCCATCGTCTTGGCCAATTGCAATTCACCGCACGAGTACTCAGAACATCTGCATCGGTTGGTGCTGCGGTTAGGCTGCGCTCAGCCAACAAACCGTGTGATGCACACGCGGCCGTGAAAACAATACATGAGCTCATTCACTGTAGGATGCGGTGCGGACTAGCACGCGGCATCTATGGGCGGTTGAAAAAGTACTGTAACTCCCACCCACGCACTTATGCGGCATCAAGACACACAACACAGAACTGGGGGCCGGAGATATTCCTTCCGCGTTCATAGCGCTCACTGTTGCGCATAGACGACCGGACATCAAATGCGCTCCACAATGAGACAGTATCGATCGCCTTCACTGAAGGTAGCAATCTAACAGACAGGTCCGTCAACCTCACCTGGTTTGACCTATACTTAGCGGTGTCTACGTGTGATCGATTGTGGATAATACTGCCTAGGTGAATAATGCGTGCGGTGCTTCACGACGTCCTATCATGGAACAATGCGTTAGTAATCGGTGGGTGTGGCCGAATTACCTAGTAACTGTAGTTGATCGGCCTTAATGATGAGGTTAACATCAGTATCTACACAGCAATGCATGATGTACTGCAATGAGCTTTGCGGAAGTGTACCGCGTAAATTGCGATAACGTTACCGGGTTGGCAACAGCTTGCATTTACTAGTCTATATGCAATCATTAGTATAATGTAGCCGTTGACATGGCGAACAAATACATTGGTAAAAAGTGTCGTGAGTTCATGTGAAACGAAGATGAACCGATTATCTATGGTAACGTTAGCGTACTCCTCACCAATGTGCCAAAATACGACGCACTGGGTATGGTGAAACGCGGTTTGACCGAAGAGAATAAACTAGGGATTGGCCGAAGCTTAGGGTGGTTGAAACAACCGACATTGCGCCGTATGTTGTTTTAGCTCGGGTTCCAGTCGGAAGTAGGCACTCAAGAACATGGTGTTATCATTAGATTGTCAGTGTCCACTATTTTGTACATACTACTGGCAAACTGCAGTAAATGGTCAAAAGTTGTTGGTATCAAGTTGATGGCACATTTTGAACATAAAGGTGGATAAGAAAAGCTAGTTTTTGAAGAATCTGAAATCGCTCACTATGGAGTTGCACATCGCCATTCCTTGACTGCTCTGTTTCCAAGAATGATTAGCTTCCAAACCGATATTTCGTCAACCGGCGGATACAGATGGGATCCAGCACTACAATTCCGATCACTGTATTTCACAGATAACGCCATGTGCACAGAGAAGGAAGTTGGGAACGCCGCTTGCAAGTAGACAGCAATGTAACTGTTGGATAGTGGACACCCGGAACCGGTAGTGAAACACACGTTTCACAATATGCTATAACCACACTGAAAACATACGGCGCAATGGATTGGGACGATAAGAATATCATAGGTAGAGGGAAGTTCCTTTTCCTTTCCGACGGCACTAACTAAGGAATAAGATTCGGTATCTGTTCAACGATGGTGTATCTGAAAGACACACTGTTCGTAGGTAAGATGACTAGCTGCGTTCACAAATGTATTCACAATAACTGTGAACATGTGTGTATAGGAGATACCGCGAGCAAACTGCACACAACGCCGCTATACACCTGAGACCGTTTTGAAAACTAGATGTCACCACGGTTTGATTTACGCATCCCAATACGACACTGTCAGCATACTTTCATTAACTAAAGGTAGACGGTATGGGGTCCTTTTCAATATATAAGAAAAATAGAGCGGGTGAGCGGAAGGTAAGCTGTAAAACAAATTGACGACAGAGAAATACAGGAGATTTCGCTCTACTACTCTGGGTTAATTGAGTGCAGTTTGTGAAGTAGTCTTTAACCGCGCCGCAAACACTTGTTGGAAATCCATTTGCAGACAACGGGTTGAGCAGAACTGATCTGTCAATGCTACCGAAAGCATTTTTATAGTCGCGAAACAGGGGGCGAGCTGCACCGCTGTTTTCATCCAGTGCAGATACAACAGAAGCCAGAAGATACGATACCGCATCTCGTGCGGAGCCGCCATGTCTGTAAGCGAACTGGTATATACCGGGAGAGCCTATGATGTGCTGCGACTTGTGGTGGTTAGATCCTGACAGCTTGTCTACCCGCTACTGCTAATGTTGTACCATTTTCTCATCTACTGGACGCATATTCGTTGCGACGACTGGTTAGGATTTGGGTCAAGATAGCCACCTCGCCAAGATTCGGGACACCACTCCTCATGAGCGAGTGAACAGACTATGAGTAGACCCGCTGCCTTTCGGCTGTACATTTGACTGAAGGCTTTGGCTGAGGACCGGAGTCATTCTCCTGTCAAGTGTGGGCGTCCTGCCAATATCCTATTCCATCCGCTTCGGAGGTTAGGAAGTGCTTGATTGCCCTCTTCCCATAGATACTAGCCATATGAGACAACATGTCTGCGTGTCATAAGCTCACCGCTGCATTGGCATAGAGCACGAACGACACTCGATTTCTTTGACGGTTGGAAAGCACCTCCAGGTGTTAAGTGGTTTGATACTGCCCACCACAAGCTAGGCAGCCTCTAAAAATTTGGTGCAAACACGCCAAAACTCACTTCCGTTTGGCCGTGCTCGCAAGTGCGTATCTTACTACGGTCGCAAAACGCAAAAGAACTGTTCCAGAACTTCAAAGGCTGCGTGTGACGGACCTCAAGCAGATCCTAATGTGTCACTTCAATCACACTTTCGAGCTGGATCTGTTCCCCACTGATTCGGGGTCGGGCTGTTGCTTCGAAGGCTCGAGGTTGAGTCCGTCATACAAAACTCCAAAACATTCACCGCTTTGTGAGTCTGCCTATGGAGACCAAGTTCCCGGATGAAGTCCCTTAAGTAAAACTCCAAACCACCCACTGCATTGTGAGTCACGCTATCGAGCCAAAGGCCCCGGGCGAACTCTTAAGTCAAACTACCGAAGCACAACCACCTTGCGTGCGATTGCCCACCAACACAAAAATGCCTACGCACAATGCACTCAACATAAGGTACAACAACTTACGTACACTAATAGACCGGAATACGAGTGAGCGCCTCGACCGACGCAACGCACCGGTCGCCATGGAACTGGTGCTCTTACACATCGATATTGCATCGTTCAGTGAAACCCGACTCGCTGAGCAAGGTTAGTTTGCATGAAGCCCGTGCCGGCTATACGTTTTACTGGGTGGACAACGCCACCTCAGTAACATGGGAACATGGGGTCAGCTTTACAATATGCGATCGCCTCCATGGCCAGCTCGTGGGCGAACCAACAGGCATCAGCACGCTACTGAGGACTGTTCGCCTACGACTCGAAGGTAGCAAGTTTGCCACTTTTATAAACATGTACGGTCTGACCATGTGTTATCTTGATAACCCGCTTGATCAATCCACCCTCAGTTCACCTCAGTGATATGGTCTGTGCAGAGGAGCGACCGACTAGCTCTGATGGATGATTTCAACACGCACGTTGGGCGTGATGCACCGGTGTGGACAGATGTTATCGGTCCGCATAGCATTGGTTCAGTGAATGCGAACTGTGACAGGCTGATCTCAGTGTGTCTCTCGCGGCCTGACGATCATGAACACTCGGTTTGCACTGAGTGCGAGTGCTTTGGCAATTTGGACGCACCCACGGAGTGGACACGCTCACATGCTCCAGTATATCATGGTGCATCAGCGTGGTGAGTATGACACGTGTACTGCGTAGAGCTGAGTGCGGCACTGGGCACAAGTTGTTGCAGACCAAACTCTACAAATATTTCCGTAAATCTATCTGTTGCACTCCTGCTGTGAAGTGGCGTAAATTTAACCTTCTCTCCCTCGGTACTATGGAGAAGCGTAGTGAGCTGGAGAAAGTGACGGCTGCACACCAGTGTGACATGGAATGCATATCCACTGTGGGTGACCTGTGGCACCAAATTCGGGACCAGATGACAGCTGTTGCCGGGTAGACACTCGGGCGTGCAAACTCTAAACGGCCTGATTAGTTTGAGGAGAACCATGCGACGATTTGTGCGTTGGTGCCGGAGAAGGATGCAACACTTGCGGCACATTGGGTATATCTCAGTTACTTGGAGAAGAAGATTCCGTTTCGCAAAATTTGACGACGAGTGCCGTGGGAGCCACGTTGCATTAGGAATGCATGGTAAACGAAAATGGTGGAGTACGTTTAGTGCTACGCTGAACACTGCTAACACAAGAAATTCTTTGACTACCAAAGGAAGTTTATGGACCGAGGTTGCCGCCACTGAGCACGCTAATCGATGGTAATTCAAGTGCTACCTGCACACAGACTGCAAACATAATGCAGATATGGCGAAATCTCTGACTGGCTCTTTAAAAACCGTTCAGAGATTGACTGGTCTAATTTGAACGGCCTGAAGCAACATGATGTGAAGGTGAGCTTGGTGGACATGCCGACACTGGATGAGACGCAGAGAGCATTTGGTCAGCTGCGAAACGGCAATTGTGCCGGTGCAGGTGGGATCCCGCCTGAAGCATTGTAACACGGCGCACACGCGTTAGTGTCCCTGTTGAACCACTTGGTTCAACGAGTGTAAATTGAGGAGGAAATCCCTCCTGAGCTGAAGGATGCCCTTGTGCTGCAACTGTACAGGGGCAAAGGGTGTAAGACATTTTGCACGAATTCTCATGGCATCCATTTGCTGAATTGTGTGGGCCAGGTAATTGCTCCAATCCTGCTCAACTGTCTCTTCAGTCAGTTTGTGGAACCGAACGTGGCGGAAGAGTAATGTGGAGGCGCTCGGGTCGCACCATCATCCATATGGTGATCGTAGCTGGTCAGTTACACGAGAGTTGCAGAGAATGACAACAGCCGTTGTACTCGCTGTTTGTTGAGTTCACCAAACCATTTGATATGGTGAACCGCGAGGCATTATGGCTGGTGTTGGCTAAGTTTGGCTGTCTGAATAAGTTCTTAAGTGCAGGTTAATATTTGCACAATGGTATGCGCGCGAGGATGTAGCAGAGTGGACAGACCTCGGATAAATTTATATTCGTATCTACCGTGAAGCAAGGCTGTGTCATAGCTCCTCTCCTGTTTGATATTTATATTGGTGTCATGGTGTCCTGTGCTCTTGATGCGTCTTGTGCTTACGGTGCACGAGGGAAACACTGAATGGATGGTGGTTTACGGAACGTCTGTGGTATCGCGACGAGAACATTCGTGTGTGAGACAACTCTCCGTATGTTGCTGTTTGCTGACGATTTTGCGTTGTTTGCACATATCGCGGATGGATTGCAGCACCTGAGCAGTGATCCGGCTTCGACAGAGGTCAAATTCGGGCTCACAATAAACAGAAGAAAAACTGTGTGTCGCTTGCAGCCTTCACTGGATGTGCAATCTACAATATTGCACCAAATCAGCATTGGTGACGAGGTATTGGACACAATCTCCCACTTTTGCTACCTTGCGAGTATGATTTAGACTAACCAGCTGATACACAGTGAGCTGCGTAACCGACTAACGAAAGCAGCGGCGGCATTCGGAAACCTAGAATACCAAACTAGTGAAATAACCACCAGCTTACCGTCGGCACAAAGCTGATGGTGTACAAATCCATGGTGCTGGCAGTTCTTCTATACGGCAACGAAACGTGGACGATGTACCGGCGGGATGTGAGATATCTCAAGCGGTTGCATCAGCAGTGTCTGTGACGAACACTGTGCACAAGTTGGTGCGACAGATTAGCAAACACGGAAGTGCTGCTTCGATGTGGAATGCATGCAGTGGACTACATAATTTTGTTGAGACAATCGTGGTGGCTCGGTTATGGGTGCCATATGGATTCGACGCGAATACTGAAACAACAGTTGTTAGGAGAATTGAGTGCAGGAAAGCGGCCTGTTGGAAATACGCATCCTGGTTACCATGACATGATAAATTCAGCCTATCAACTTTTAATATTGATTTCAGATGTTGAGAATCGAAGGTGGTTGATCAGCGTGCTTGGCGCACTCTGATCAAGAAGGCAGTTGAAGAGGTTCAAGAGAAATCCCTCATGCATGCAGAGAAAAAGCAGCAAGTGCAGAAGAGACAGTAGCCGATGGGCTGTACTCCATCGAGGCATGGTACATGGTGTTGTAGCACATGCGGTCGCGAGTGCCCGAATCATGCAGTTCCAGTGAGCCACGAGTAAGCCTACTCTTGACCATCATGGAAATGATGACGAGTCTAGCTGAGAACGTAAACAGAACCGGCGCAGCGTTGGTAGGTACGCGGCATTCGATTTACTAACCGCGTGCTTGGGTGCTGAGTTTCTTTATTTCAGTTGGTGAGTTTGCTATCGTGTCTACATGCACATCATTTTTTACCTCATGTTAACGTTTACCCGAAATTGCTCAGGTTGCATAAGCCTACTGTGGTTAAGTTCGCCAATATTTTCGCGATTTTGGCATTTGTTGAAATATATTTTTTGGCAGTTCGCACTCAACGCAGAATTTATGGTAACTAATTTATTAAATATACTCATTACGCGTAGATTTATGTCAGCATTTGCCTATGTTTTTGTCGATATATCATTTTGGTTATTATCATTTCAAGTGATTGGCTGATGTTTGACATCCCAGGTGTGGCTGGGCTTGATGTGCATGTTGACAAGTTGTATACCTGTATATTACTCACCACCTCGTCCGTAATGTCTTTAGGAGACAGTTGCTCGTTGCTGAAGGGGACAAGGTGCACGGTCCTTGTGGCCGTGCTGGGCTCGAAGAGTGGTTCCATGCACTCAGTTTGGAGCGGACTACGGTCAAGCCACCGCCTTGTTTGCGCTTGATTCCAAACTACATCGTGTTGTATTTGACTGTGAAGTAGTGTGGGACAGCTAGCTGATGAAACTTGTCTGCTATCCACATTTGTTTGAACCTGCATTTGTTATTGTTCCTGACTTTTTAATTTTTTAGTACCTTAAACCTGACAATTGCTTTATTACCGGTTTAGCGTACATTGTATAGAACGTGAGCAATTGATTATTTCGTGGGATCCTGCTGCACAAATTGATCAGATCACATATTTGGACTGCACCTCGCATTATTGAGGAATATACCATTTATTTAGTTATTCAGATTTACCCTGGATATGGAGTGTGTATGGAGCTGTGGGTGGTGCAGCGCAAGCCACCCATGCTCCCAAGCAGGCGCAGGCGTCCTGTGGGGGCCACAGTGACAGCCAAACCCTGACCTGGATGCCGCCTGCCATATATCGTATGCATTGGTGCGTGTGGAAATCTGAGGAGCAATAAGTTGCGCAAAGACCAAAGATATCCCCAATGTACATGCTATTAGAGGACACTTGAGAGTCCTTCTTTGGAACAGGTGTTATCCTAACAGGTCGCTAAATGTTAGGGATGGTGCCCTCGATGAACATAGATTGAAAATTTCGGTCAGAGGTTCCACAAGGTAGTCGGCACAGTAATTTAGGACAAGCAGTGATAAGACATCGGGGTCAGTAGCCTTCCATATCTTCAATATCTTGAATTCACGGCAAAAATTATACCGGTCAAAGGTGACAACCTGACCTATGTTGATGAAATGGGGCAAAGAATTATTACCCTTGTCGAGAAGAACCAACTTCAGCGTTGGGTTTGTGCACATCCACGTTATCAATGCGTTTGGCTCCGTAGTTATTTCAAAATTCTTCAGAGATCGCAAAAATCGTGAGAGCCCCGAACTATCTTAATGTACAGGCAGTTAAATCATTTTATCTCAGATTTGACTGCCATAAACAGTCTTTTAACTTGGACACTCATTAGGCATTTTTAGGCTTGTTCTTTCTTTCTCCTAATTTGCTTCAGTAACCCCGAAGAAAATCTATCCATCAGTAGGTAGATAGTCTCAACAGGGCAATAAGAATAGAAGCAGAATTTAATGTATTCAGTCAAGTGATCTCACTACAAAAATAGGTATTCTTTCTTGAAAACTGAAAAGTCATTTGAAGCCAACGTCGATTGAAGTTTCACAATATTTTCTGTCAAGCAGTCTTTTCGTCTGACGGTTGTGAATGGGTTTTTTGTCAAAGAGACAAACTTGGTTTTGCAGTACAAGACTGGCCATACCTTCAGAATGCAGTGAGGTGAGTTACCTGGAGGAGCCTTTTACTTGTAGCAAATAACTGAGTTTTATTTTCGAAGACGTAAGCTAACTGTGCGTCCACTCTGGTTTCGAAGTTCAACATATTGGTTAGACCGAGCTATTTGGTGAATGCTGTGTCACTCTTGTTGAAATCACCAATAGTGATACAGAGGGAACACTCCATTTTGACCAGTAACGCTGACGATATTCAATCGGCAAAGTTCTTCAACAGGCTTTTGTGTAGATTCGTCGCAGTCAGACAGTCACCACACATCCAGGAAAGCGCTAGATGGCCGTTTCGTCCTATTGGGACTCGTCAATAGCGCGCACCCGTCGAATCCTACCGGATTCGAACCCACGAAATGGCCCTCTAGCGCTTTCCTGGATGTGTGGTGACTGTCTGACTGTGTCTAACTGCGACGATTCTACACAAAAACCTAATAAATCCCCCTACTACTTATAAGTCTTCAACAGGTGTTGATATGTCGTGAGTTAAATAGACATTTACGATGATTACGGAATGAAAACCGCTCGAAAACTATGGTTTACATTCAATTAAATGGCAACTACATTTTCATGCTGAGTATGTAGACAACAAGGCTACCACTTTACACCCGAATTCGTTGATGTAACTGAGGACGCCTCCTCCACATTTACGCAGGGTTTCCATCTCTCTGTCCTTATGACACAGTACATACTGAGTTGGATAACATCGTCCTCAACATCTGGATGGAGCCAAATTGCTTGAAACGTCACGACTCTTGTATTCGCAACTTCCTTAGGCATCATAGTGACAGAAGGGTCAGCGGTTTAACTGAGAAGAGATAGTACTTTGCTGGAGAGATACGTAGGGATTTCCTCCCTATCTACAAGGCAGTGTCTGAGGCCAACTTGCCAACCAGCGCGATCTTCTCTCATTTTAACAAAATGTTTATTTAAACTAAGTCTGGTGGTTTTCTGGACTTTTACCGCATTCGGCATCTGGTGTGCTCGGTGAGGCACTTCGAAACGATTTTATAAATCATGCAGAGTAAGATGTCAGTGATGATCTTAGAATATTCCAGATAAACAGAGTTCCGAGTACGGCCCAATACAATGGATATATACGCAGTGAATAGCATAGCAAACTGTACTCCAAGAGAAGAAGCAGCAATGGGCCTTTGAAGTCCAAGCGTATTTCACAGTGAGAAAACGAATTTGATGTTAGTGCAAGGTGGTCGCTGCTCATCATGTGTCTTAATGCCATGCATAACACAAACTGTCAAGTCACGCACTTTCCCTATAAATCTATTCGCGAAATGCGCCATCCAAACTAACGCCATGCGTTGACGACATGGAACATTACATAAGGATAGAGCAATTTCTTAGTGGGAAACCGTCGTTTCTCACGCTTCATGTGCACTTACCATGCATGTGTCCAAATTGTACAATGAATATACGAAGCTTTCACTTTCCCAACTTCTATATAATACGTCCAGTATAAGACTCGCCACTGTGTCCCGAACAAGGTGAAGATGAATCGGGGTAGCCTCCTGGCTCCGTTTGATGATATTTATATGGCATCCGGTGTTTGATTTCATTCGGAGACAGCATGCTGGACGATCTGTTCGACAGCGTCCTTGATAGTACAGCAAACTCTTAATCATAGTTATCGCTCTGTATGCCGCCGATTCGCCTTGAATCATTTGCACAATATGGATGAAGTCATCTGAATCGACGTTGTCAAGATGTTCGTTGTGAGGAGTGAGCTGTAGTCAAAGGTTATGAGATAGAGCATATTTTACTGTTAGGCAGTGAATAAATAGCATGCATCGCTATGAAATGCATATGAAAATACTCCTAAGCATTAACAGATATCCGTATTTTGCGTTAGTACAACACTAATCGAAGTCTGAACCTGAAAAATACCAACACAATGTGAACTGAATTCAGACGTTGAGGAAGCCTGAACTGTCTCAAGTGAACAAAAACAATTGTCTCGAGTCGAATAGCCCCCAAGAGTTAAGATAAAGTCGTAGACATGCCAACCTGCGCACGTTCAATTAATGACTGTTTGAAGAGAGATCACTCGGAGCTATGTTCAGGCTGAGCCACAAAGTGCTGCCTTACACTTCTTGACCCAGCGCGTAAGGTCTTCTTACTGGGTCGGACCTCGACTTTCCCTCCGCCGACTTTTCCCAAGTCGGTTACGTTCACCTAGCTGACCTAACATTATTTCGCACAACATTTTTGCCCGGACTACGCTGTTCTTCGTATTCCTGGAACCACGCTGCACACCTTTCATGCTATGCATATCCCAGTATACATTATTGATCTGGACCGTGCCATCTTGGGTAGTCCGTGTGGATGTCGGTTGACTAACCCTCTGTCCGCTGACCCACGTCGGGTATTCTTAACTAGAAACGTACTGCCACCACAGACCCGGCTTTAATAGAGTATGGCAGATATTCTAAGTTGCTGTTTTGAACTGAATTTCATTTTCTGCATGATTCAATCAAACTGTATACTACTAAACCTCAGAAACTTTGCGCCAAATTTTCTGTTACAACTATGCTTGTTATATGTTATGACGGCAGCTTTTTCTTTTACTTATAGTGCCCTTTGTGACAGCCCCGTTATTCATACAAGTTACATGTTAACCAACAGGCAGTGTATAATGGAAGAATACGCTCACAGCTGGGTGATGATAGGAAAATATGAGCAAGTAATGTATTAAAATAGGACCGTGATTGCGATATACGTGGATTTCTCTTAATGGAATGGTCAGTTCTTGAGACAGAAGTTTACTTTTGATCGTTTTTGCAAACAAGGAACACAAGAAATTAGGGATTGTTTCACACTGCTAAGTTCAAACATGAGTTCGCTTAAATCTACTCCGACAGCTACAAATTTGTCTCACATGCAGAGTAGGATTGGACATGATGGGTAACCGGAAACCCGCCACCCATGTGCGTGGTAGATGGATAGATGCAAACAACCAGATGTTATTTTCGTTAACCTATCTGAGTTAGATTTCGACTATGAAAATCCAACGTGTCCACCGCCTTGTATCATGCACTAAATGTGCATCTATTTAGGTGCATAAATAAGATCCATACAGTGGTTTATTGACAACCGTCAAATGTATGTCATGAGATGAATGAGATGATGATGATGAGATGATGAAAATTGCCCAGCGAAAGAAAGCTAACTTAACCTTGACAGTGAGTTCCACACAGATTGAACGCACTGCAACAGTAGTGCGAGTATACTTTGGTTGATAATTGCAATCTTTTGGTCCGATCAGAGTTGCTAAATGTGGTAACGAACTGAAAAAGCGAATCTGTTTCTGCTATAACCTAAGGAGCTCTCCGGTGACGAGTGAAAATCACAGATTGCGAATGCGTTTGGGTAACATATGACGGTCCGAAGCTGTCCCCCGTGGCCCAGTGGCATAGGCTGCTGACCGGCGGTTCAAGCCGCTGGTGGTCATTGGTTCGAATCCTGATGGATCCGATGGATGCGCACTACTGACGATGCCCAACAGGCTGAAACTGCAGTCTAGTGCTTTTCCGGGCATGTGGACGACTATCTGATTTGGAAACTAGCTGCGATGAACCTCACTTAATAACATATTTTTCCTAACCACCAGTTTTCGGTGTTCTCTGGGTCAACATTTGCATAAGGTCGAACTCCTCACTGTAAGCCACTAAGTCTCGAACAAAACTATCAACTTTTCATACTAAAAGCGCCTATTCCATTATAGATAGATATACCGTGGACAATGATATATTTTTTGCCCAGTTATTCATATGTGTTACAATCGGATATCCGATGCATTTGCACAAAATGAAACACGCCTCTTTGGCATCATGGGCTCGACCGTTTGCCGTACATGACACGCGACGTCGGAAGTTAACATAAGATGTTTGGATTTCTGAAAGAAGGGGAATTTGGCGAAGCGCAAGCTGTCGCACTGTCGTTGTTACATTAGATGTTAGAATAAAAACGTCTTGGTCGACTTCGCTTTTACCTTTCACTAACCATATACAATGCATATTTGGCTGAAAGTTTAAGGTAATTAAGCCATGTTCAGCTGATGTAAACGAATGTTTTATCAGAAAAACAGGAGCCTTACTCTCTCCTGATCGTTCTACAATTTTTACCCTAAGTAGAAGAAAGTCAGTGAGCAAATTAATGTTTTAAGTTCTAAGTTGCTAAGTTGGTAACCTTCCCGCCCACAAAACAATTAAAAAAGTAACCAATTCTTCTCGGAAGAATACACGCTGTGCGATTAAATTGCGACGCGCAAGCCGAACGCAAGCCGTGATTTACATTATGGTGGAGCTTGCTCAATTCCATTATTATAGAAATTGGGTGTTGCTCGCCAGAAAGCACTGCACTCCACCACAAGTTTTGGTTTTATCTATTTACATGATTTTCTGGCGTATTATATATCACATAGCTTACCGCACTTACGGAAAAGCGCCAGACGATCGTTTCGCTTCCTCAAGGCTCGTAGGCAGTGCACATTCGGCAACTCCATAACGATTTGAATTCGGTCTATAAACACTACAACTTCGCAGCATTACGTACTCTTGTATTTGCACAGCCTTGCATGATTTTTAGGTACCATTGAACTATCAGTTGTCTTTTAACTTAGAACATTTCATACGGAAGAAAGCCTTGTTTCTTCGAATAGAACAAATTATATTTCACATCCTAAACGATTGCTAACGTTCAAATCTACAGCAGTTCAGTCCAAGCAGGCTGTAAAATGCCAGAATTGATAAATTAGTGATGTGAAACCTATTAGAACAAGAAACAACAGTTTTATTTTCTTTACGTGGGTCAGGCGTGAGCAACAAGCACCGATACTTGTACTAAGGATGACTCAAATGATGTCACTACGTCATAAAATAATGCTGGTGTAGTTTATCACGTGAATAAGCTACTTGCACCTTATGAAGTTACATCATAAGAGTATCTCAACAAGATAACCAGTCTGTCAACTGTTGCACAACTTCCATATAGAAATTGTCACATTGCTTGAAAATTGAGTACTGATCCTATTCATCTAATGCAAAAATTTTAAGCGCTAGCGCAGCACAATCGACACATACTTTACATCTTAGAAGCTGATTAACTACGCGTCATTGCCGTCGTGCATGCTGTGGTGCGCTCAATGTGTGCATAGAACCAAGTGTTTTGGTGCGTTGATCACAGTAATAAATTCACATCAGCTACGCCCTATGGCCTGCATTAGAATCAAGTAAACATCACCCTACTGCCTGAAAATGACAACAGCGGAAATGCACCAGCTAGCTGAAACAAATGCCACGCAAATGCTCTGCAGTTACCTAATTCTAAGTCAAATCGGCTGCTAGCAAGAAAGAGAAAATCCATACAGAATAACACGGAAGATGGTTGAAAGTATTTGTTCGATAGACTAAAGAATCAGTTTGAAGCAGTTGTTTTTGTGCTTTGCTGGCGACGCGCAATCTCATTGTGAATCATGATTTGCACTGAAGTGAACCTTTGTCACTGCGATCACTGTGACCGAAACTGATGAAGCAAATGGAATGCAGGATCGATGTTTGCTATCTCCACCTGATGAGATCATATATGCTGGAAACCGGTGGGGGAGTACAGTGTTTTCGAGGTGGGAAACACCCAATGTCTATTCGCACGATACTTATGGTTGAAAAGAAAGAACCAATCAAAATTAAATTTGGTCAGAGCAGTGAGAAGACATATGTTGCGATATGTTAACATTTCGATTGTTCTCATCAGTCGCAAACACAATACAAGCGGGATTCATGGATAGTTATATACAGGGGAAAAGGTTGGTACACCAATCAAAATGTTAAAATCAAGACCACGGTAACTTAATTGATTGTCTCAATAGTTTCTGTGCCCATAACACAGGTTGATAAGCCCTAATTAGCAAGGCCTCACTAGTTGCCAAGATTAGCGGATTGTTGTTACGTAACAACACCTTGAACGCAGTCTCCGGGTTCACCTAATGTCGGGACTGTTTATAAACAGATCGACGGCGTCGCCATGGGTAGCCCTCCGGGAACAGTACTAGCAGACATATTTCTCGGTTTGATAGAAAGGCAAGTTACTGCCAGCATTTGTGAAGCTACGTTGTACAAGCGGTATGTGGACGACATCCTAGTCTTCACCACCGACGAACATTTTGCGCGGCTGTTGACAGCTCTGAATTCAATTCATCTAAACCTATCGGTGTCCCATGAGTTGGAGCAACATGATAGTCTGCCATTTTTGGATATACTCATTAAGAGGCGGACTGATGATACCCTGCAGCGCAAGGTTCATCGCAAGGCAACATGGAGCGGGCAGTACCTCCACTTTTCCAGCTTTGCTCCGGTCGCATACAAACTTGTCCTAGTGAAAACGTTTTTCTACAGAGCCAGACGAATATGCAGCCCCGAAATGTTGCCAGCTGAAGAAGAATTTTTGTTCAAAACCTTGGTGTCGAATGGGTATCCTGCGAAGTTCGTTCAGATCCACAGCAGGCCTCCCAAGGAGAAAATACCGGTGTTAACCGCAGAGTAAAAGAATGTTTACTTGTTCTTGCCGTTTAAAGGAGACCACGTATCAAATGATATCGGACATAAACTCCGGTCCGCCGTTACGCGCACCTACGCGACCGCCCAGTTGCGACTCATTCATACAACGCGAAGCCTTGTTCTTCATGACCGTCAGAGCAACTCATCAGTCAGTTCGGCTTCTCACGTCGTTTACCAGTTCACCTGCGGTTGCGGTGACATTTACCTAGGCAGGACTGACCGTCAGTTAGCTCAGAGGGTAGCTGAACATGTGCCGAGGTGGTTGGAACAACTCTTGACGCAACAAAACGGAGTGGATCCGAGGATGAACAGGAGTCCCGCATCGTCTATCACCAAGCATCTCTTGGCAACCCGACATCAGATGAACCCGGAAACTGCGTTCAAGGTGTTGTTACGTAACAACAATCCGCTAATCTTGGCAACTAGTGAGGCCTTGCTAATTAGGGCTTATCAACCTGTGTTATGGGCACAGAAACTATTGAGACAATCAATTAAGTTACCGTGGTCTTGATTTTAACATTTTGATTGGTGTACCAACCTTTTCCCCTGTATATAACTATCCATGAATCCCGCTTGTATTGTGTTTGCGACTGATGAGAACAATCGAAATGTTAACATATCGCAACATATGTCTTCTCACTGCTCTGACCAAATGGCTGAAGGGGACCCACTGTTTTACCTTTCTCAAAATTAAATTACTTGAATATTAAAATTTGGAGGTGTAAGAATCCTCAGTATCCTATGGTGGTAATCATAAAGATGGAAAGGGGAAGACGCATATCAACCTGCATGAAAATAATAAAAACCATGCTCAAACTGTGTTTAATTTCAAATTTATTTTTAAAAATGAAATCTAGTTCCACTAGATGTGCTAATTACCTAATAGGCACCCAAGCAAACATACATAGCCTAGCTCATCGAGCAGCGGTTGTTCTTTGCAAGATTCATGTTTTGACAAACATTTTCTCAAGGTCTTAATTTGCCGACGAAATGCGGTTTTAATGCCTGGTTGCTGTCGACCAACGATGTACAGGAAATTAAGCAGTATGTAACTAATCTATTCTGGAAGTTCGTCACACTTTTAAGCTAGGTCACAACCACCTAGCAAGTTAATGGTAAGGAGCCGATTTGTTGCAAATTTCCGTTTATCCCCATTATTTCAGTACCTTCGTCTCAGCTGCTATCTAAATAAAAGCCAAAACTTACTGGTATGCTCATCCATTTTATTGGTTAACCGGCGATGAATTATCATTCCAGTGGAGTGGTAGGGGTATTTGAATGGTATAGTTAGAAATTCGAGAACCGTCAGCAATGCGTACCCTATATTCCGCTGCGTTACATCACCTTTAGTAACTTAGTCACCTTGATCGTTACCGGCCCACATAGCTCATAGCATAGCATAGTTTGCCAAAAGTTGAGCTGGGTGATGCATCCCCATAGGGGCCATTTAAGTGCTCACTGTGGACGAAGTAGCAATTATTTCGATGTCATCAGTATCGGCAAATTAGACGTCTGGAAATGGTGTGAAATGAGACCACTTGTGTTATCGTAACAAGCGACCACTGCTTCTTTTACTTCATCAAGCTCTACTAAACCACAGTCACGTTGTCAACATGCGCACACTGCGTTCGCTGCACTAACGGACGCCGCGGATTTTTGCTTTTCCTTGCTGGACTCCACTTTTGCTTTGGAAATACTGTGTTATACGTATTTTTCTGTGTGAATTTTACACAATAGTTTGCTTTTGGTGTATTTTTCCATCTATGCGAAGTTGGCCGATATTCTCCGGCTACTCTCTGAGATCTCACTGATTGGCCCAACTGCCGTCTGTGTCCGCCATCTTGGATTTGTTCTATAGCAACCTAACCGGTGTCTGCTAGACCACCAGATTGACAGGCGGCGTTTGGATTCGGCATACCATTGCAGAACTTGCAAAGAACTGTTTCCGCAGATCTGACAGTCACAATGGCAAGTACTGGTTAGCCACGGATAGCTAACCCCAAACCTTCCGAATTAAACGTTAGTTGTGGCGTAGACAGCTGTGTAAAACTTGTGTCATTCGGAATAGAATGCAGAAACTGTCGAAAATATTTCCATTCTCTATAAGCTCGCCTTAGTCTAAGTCAGATAAAAAAAGCTTAATAGTACGACTGATTCTCTCTGGTATTGCACTGAGGGTACCACAGTTCAACTCGTCAGATGTATACCTGTGTTGGTGCAAAAGTACGATAAGCTGACAAAGATTGTAGAGCAGGCAGCAGCCGTGAAAGCGGTCACACAGTAATCAGACAAATAAGTGCCTTGAACTAGATGCTCAAGAGTAAGCCACAATTCAGCATAGTGTAAGAGTAACCATCCAGAGTTAATCATCCCTACACCAGCGTCTGCTCATAAAGATGCGTTCGTCACACATTTTTCAACAGAACCACCCGCCACACTAAACACTGTTAGAAGGCTGACAACCTACGCGTCCGTCGTTGCTACTAATGTGACGGAGGCACCTCCCATTACAACCCGCCCGCTGCCAACCGAGTTACTGCTGTCAATACCACCACCGGACTCAAGACCCCATCATTTGTCCAACCGAAGATATTAGCCACTGGTTTCACCAAACATGAGAACATGAAACAGTAGCATAATTTTCTAACTGTTATACGCTCTAATGTGACTGAATCTGGGGCAAACTCCATAAAAGATAAGATACTAGACGACAACAAACAGTGGGAGTCCCTGTGTCAACTAATAAGGGTTCCGGCTAAACCAGTCTGTATGATGCGTCTCGTCCGTCACGAAAAGTCGGTACACTACGGTGTACCGTGGTTACTCCATGTAACACTTTAGTCAGGCAAGGATGCAGAGGCAGTTCTCTTGTCAGCCACTCGCCTCCGTACCACTACATGCACTGTTCGAATATTTCCAGATGTTCCTTGGAGCGAAGGCAAGAAAAACGGATAAAATCAGGATGAATTCCGTAAACAACATTACATGAAATCTATCCTTGTTCACGGTGTCCCCGAGCTCCCTTCACTAAGCGAGCAAGTGATCAAAGAGCATGACTGAGATGAATGGCGTTTTATTCGTGAATTACTCTCACTCGAAAATATTAACGCTAATTCGACATCAAGTTTACCACTATCCCCTAACTATAAAGGGTGTGGTCCCCTAGTGCTGAAAGTATCATTGCACTCCGAACTGATGGCAGAACATGTGATCAAAATGTGGCACAACAAACGTAAAATGCTACCATCCGAAATACGTATAAAGGCAATAGACACCGGGCCACAGATAGACAATGTAACTTACCAATACAATTCTGTCACCGTTTAGCTCAGAACGGAAACAATTCCAAGACACATCGACAGCTGAAGGAGAACAGGATGGTCACCTACTTGTTGGAGCTGAGAACTCTTTACAACAAAATGACCTGATCTTAGGGCATGCGTCATTGGTCCTACACAAAATACGACCGGCAGCCGACCCCGAAAGGGTCGGCATAGATCCTCGCTGGAAACCAGCATTCACAAACATGCTTCTGACCATCGATGCCCTCAGCTGCTTGCATACCAATGCACAAGATCTTCTCAGCAAGCTAACCGAACTTCGTATTCTTCAGGTCTCCACGCATTGGGACCTTGTTATGGTTACCGAAACATGGCTGACCACGGAGATCACGGGTGCTGAGATTGCACTACCCGACATGACTTCCATACGAAAGGATTGACCTAGCAGTGGAGGGCGAGTGCTCCTGTATTCTTGATCCAACCTGCATGTTCATATCATTGAGGAGTCAGAAAAGAAAGTTGTCAATTCTCTTTAGTGTCGTGTGCACCTAAGACGTGGTGATGTGTGTTTAATAGCAATAGTTGACCGCCTTCCAATATCCACCTTGGAAATGGATCAATGTCTAGCTTCTGCGATGAAACGAATCCTGGCACGACCATACAATCCCGTCCCTGTTGTGGGGACTTCAACCTGCACGCAATCGAAGTTCCAGCTTCGCACCGCGAACAATTCAAGGTTGCGTTGCAAGCGTTTGTCGCCGATGTATCTCTGTACAACCATGTCACCCACGCGATTCAGAAAGGGGGACACACAACCTGTTTAGAACCTTGTACTCTCCAACGAGAAACTAGTGGTCGAAACCGTGATCATAGACGCAACGCTTCGCTGTAGCAATCATGCGAGATTTCTCGTTCGTTATATCTGTTACTAGGAGTGCATCACTGAGAACAACCTGGAAACCTATGTCGTTACGCATTACTTTAGACTGTCTAATCTCGTTCAAGAAACCGACTGCTCCTTTCTGGCCGAGAAGATGTCCGATGGCGCCTGCATGTTGTACGTCACCCAGTTCACCGAGCTAGTGGCAAATGCGTCAGAACTCAAGGTCCTTCGCTCGAAGCAAGTGAATTCCTTCCTGAGGATCCGTACTAGAAAATGCATGGCCTTAAGGGATTCAGCCTGGCGGGCTTACAAAATCTGTCCAAGTAACCTGACCTCGGTTGCTTACAAAACTCAACGAGAATACTGCTTCAAGTTGATCTTCGAAGACAAAATCCAGCACCAAAAGAACTTAGCGGCGAAATTCAATACAAATCCCAATTTGCTGTATAAACACGACAGCAAGTTTGCGGAATAAATTAAAACGTGATTTGCTAGGCCCGTGTCCACGTGCTCTTGAATTTAGTTTCCATCAGTTTCAGTAACCCCCATCAGTCGTAAAACTAGACTATCCAGTTAAAAAAGCTTACCGTAGAAACAAATCAGGACCCCTTTTGATGCAGAATACATTATCCATGTTCGCAATATTAGCCCAACGTTTCGTAAATCCCGTAGAAAACAGTCCTTGGTCAGCTTCTTAGCTTCAGGTTTTGTATTCGTTCCAAGTAGCACAACTTATTGAATTCATGGCTAATATTAACAGGACACTGACATTTGAAAGGCTCTTAGACTTTCATCTTAGTGATAGACGGTACACAACATTTTGATAAAGTACAATGGTTTGACCACTGATACTTCACATTCCACGTTGGAACATTTGGACTTTAATTTTTTGGCCTATCCATCCTGGAAGTCTTGTAAAATTATGCCTTTTAACCCATCATACATGTAAAGTCCAAAATGAACTTTGATGTATCCCCAAACTGGATTGCTTACATAAGGACACGGTATCTCTTTTCCCTGATTATCTTGCACATTTACACTGCTTTTCTGTGTTTTACAAGCGGTTAACATATCGAATACTTATTTCTTACACTCCATCACTGACACATCTTTGAGGTTGCAAGGTCATTCTTATTATTATGTTGCTGTGGCACTGCCCAAATACTCGATCCGCCCCACGCTGGACAGTTTCTGCCCACTTGCATTATGATTACGAAACCTATTCGTAAGTCATGTACTGTATTTATTATGCCTTATAGAACCACGGTTACAGGATAATTCGTTTTATTCTTCTGCCCAGACCATGCGTTAAGTCTAGGTTTATCTGTTCGCAGTGTCTAGTTTAGTTACGTACGACGTATTTAGTTTAGGCTTAGTATCGTTGGTACAATACACTACTGAACAATCGAACATAACAGTTTAGCTAAGAACATTTAGCGGCAAAATGTACACGACAACAACGTTCTTGAATTGCTATAAGATATTTTAATCTAAGCACCTTTATCTCAGCTAGTTACTCGCCCTGGTTCTTATGGGCTTGACATTAATGTTTGAACCAGTCACACATAACAAGAGTTAGGCCAGACTAGTTACAACATGCGCTATCCAATGCTGCTATCGGGGTATTAACCTTAAACGAAGTCACCTCATCACATATGTACCTGATCAAGGCAGCACGTTTTAAAGGCACAATGATCAATGAATTTATGCGGGTTAAGAAGCGATGTTTCACAAGTCCCGTTGGTGGGTATATCGACATAAAAATAATGATAAGAATGCTAGTAAAACAGTTAGTACTTCAAATATGAAAGTAAGGATTTATAATTTGCTCCGCCGTAGTCCTGCAATCCGCTTAGATTCACAGCACCCGCAGTTAACATTAAATTAATCCGTACTAAATTCCAGGTGGAGGATGGAGACGTAGTGCTAAGTGACAAAGCGCAAGTGGATGAGCGCGTCATCCAACCTTCTTTTAAATACTGTTAGTTTAAATGCAGAGAAGACCAATTCTGGGAGAGCATTTCACGGGTGACAGACATGAATGGAAAAGGAATTTCTGCAATAGTCCAGGGTGCTATCATTCTATCATTGGATCATTGGAATGTAGAGAGCAGAAGGAAAATTTCTTTGTCAGCTCCATCGCATCCCGTCCGTCACACGGATCAAGGTGGACATTGCAAGTCGGTACCAATGGAACCGCTGCATTGACACAAGAAGCAACAAGATCCGAGTTTATTCAACAGGTAAGAATCCAATCGATGTTTGAAACATTCCTCTGACTGCGTATCAACGACATACACAGGTAGATTATTCCATTCGTTCACTACTCTGGTAGACAGAGTGACGTTACAACGGACCCAAAGTCTCCTTTGTTTAAACAATTTCCAATGTTGACCCTAAGTCGAACTGAAAGAATTGAGTGGAAAGAAATTCTGCAGCTCAGCTCCAAGTTCACCGCTAACGATATGCTGTGTGAAAATCAAATCCACGCGATCTCGACCATAGGCTAGGGAGAAAAAGTTCAGGCACTGAAGACGATGGGGGTAAGGCAGGTTTCGTAACTCCAGAATGAATTTAGATCCTCTCCGCTGAGGTTTTTCAATCAAGTTGCATTCAGATTTGGAAAGAGGATAAACGGCGAGCAGTCCATACTCAAGAATCGGACGTACATGAGAAGTGAACAGGAGCCTGAAGATCTCCGGAGTCAAGCGAGAGATGGATCGTCGTATGGCGAAAAACAACCTGTTGGCAGAAGCGACATTACTTAAGGTATCTCCAATCGATTTTAGGTCTGGGGTCACAACGACGCCAAGGTCCTTCTCACGATTAGATTTTGGCAGCAAAATCCCACCGATATGATGAATTCCAAGTGGTTCGGAGGCACCGATCGGCAGAACGGAACATTTATCATGATTTATGGGTAATTGACACCTGATCGACCAATCATGCAGCGAATCCAGCGTAAAAATGACCTGCCTTGTTAGACGAACATCGTGATATCATTAATATAGTGTAGGAAAAAGGATGGATTCAAATAACTGTATCATTAGGGAAAACAGTTTCACCTTTCTGACTTTCGTAATTCCTTTTCTCGTTTTCTGGTCCAACCAAGTTACACTTCATTTCTTAGGACTAGGAAAGGTACATTAATCTGGTGTCACAAGTATGAATATAACACGATACATTTGGTAGCAGAACTGTGTCTCTGCAATGCGAACGCAAGTGAAGTGGAACAAAAGCAACCCAGTCGGAAGACCAGGTTAATTGTTAGAAATACTGGCGGTCGATCCTCTGGATAGAACATTGGATAACAGATTCGAGTTTGGTAGTCCTTTCCATGTAAGAGGTAATCCGGGGCATCTAGTATTCCCTATCAGGGAAGTTGTCAAACATGTTAATTTGTGCGTCGCGAATCCGCAGAGTGAATAATCCAGTACCTAGGCCGACCTAGCTGGTTTAGTGACCCACTAAGTTCAGCCCCCAACTCTGGTAGTCTATATGAAATCTCTATACAGTGATGAGGATGGTTGTGCTGACCAAGTGATATTTGGTAGATTGAAATCACTCTCGATTATCTTGAGTCCGAGTAGTAACAGCGAAGTGCAATCAAACGCCAAGATAGTAGCGATCTCATTGACTGTAGCTTTCGGGAGATTTGTAGATGCAACCGAAAAGTATTATAGAAAAGGATGTAACGACTTATAGCCATACCGAATCTAAGGACATTTTTTGTTTGTGTGTCGTCAAGAAGCTGCGCTGTGATGTTTAGATGGAGATATATCGCAGGGTGATAAGTGTTGCTCCCAACCATGGATTTCATAATGGTATAAGAGTTAGCAAGCAAAACACAGAAACGACAGATAGTGAATTACAATAGCTAGATATTAACGAATATTTGGGATTTGAAGATGTAATAAAGCAAGCGCTGGAAACAATACTGAAATACCGAGCTGATTAGAGCTGAATTAAATGACTATGCCAACATCATCCGTCTTCTCGAGACATGAGTGTTGTGTCACTTGGTTGCATGATATGAAGATTATGCAAACTGACTAATCATACAGGGGTACTTCGCTAGTGTAATAAAGGTGATGCTTTAAATCACTCAGATAACACTCCGTTTTATGGAAAGTTGGCAACAACTACTCCGAGTTTAGGATAGTTATGGGCACTTATTCAATAACATTTTTACACGGTTAAGCAAAAGTAGTGGAAGCCCCATTTGGACCGTTCATACGTAAGTTTTGAAAAAACAACCCCGTCGCTATATTCCAATAATGTAGAGAAAAGCTTTGATGGGTTAAGTACGATGTCCTCTAGTCTGTGATAAAAAAAACAGTGACCATAAGATTTTTCAACGGTTTGCACGCTCTTTTGTTGCAACTAAATATCCCTTGACTCACTACTAGATCTGAACTCCGTCTTCCATGCATACTGATGCCCAAGACTTCTTCACCTTGTTTGTAGAACTTCTGCAAGGACAGGAATCAAAAGTTTACGATCAGAGTAACATAACCGAGATTTGGTTACCATCAAACTGTACGGATACCGAAATCCCGATTCAGGAAATATCTCTATTCGAGGCAACTTCCCTAGTGTGAACATGGTAATTCGGTGTCATCGTTAATACCTGTAATGCAAACTAGTGAATGATCCAAAAATGGCGGGTCACCGATCCGCTCTGCTGCTGCACACTACTAAGGCTCCATGACAGCTTCCTCGTGGCAGCCGACTGTCCTCCTCTAATGCATAAGTTACAAATGGATTTTAGCCTGACACTGACCTTGAAAAATTTGTAATTCTAAACGAAAGTCAGCTATCAAACTCAAATGGTTCCAGTGCTTACAGTCTAGAAGTTCCGGTACCAAATACTAAAGGATGCAGAATCGAACCGAATGAGACTATTTAAGGTATTCCACCATACAATCGGATGGCCCTAACCACCAGTTATAAGGCTAAGAACAAACCGTCCGGATCAAACCCGTTAAATAAGAGGGAGAAACTAGTGGTTTGCAAGCTACTGATAGTGATGCGCTAAGCTGATACTCACATGCAGCAATACAACTGTGTGTGTTAAACTAAACACGCGGAACCGAAGCGCATGCTCGTATGCTAAAATAACCTGGCAGATCTGGTTGACATAAGCAACTGGGACATTTAACAATCCGCTAGCCTGACAGTGCCTCAATGCAGTTTGATGAAAGCTGTAACAATCCTAACGAAATTGCTCTGGAGAATAAATCAGTTAAGTTCACCAAGACACCGTCTTTCATCAAAAGCAGAACAGAATCACATATTCGTTAGAGGTGCAGCGGGACATGCCAATAATATCCACGGTGCCCTGGAAACTTGGAGGCACTACGTGGCTCCACGCAACCACTATAACGCGCTTCTTCACCAAACACAACTGTTCTGTTAATTCGCCAATTATGAGAACTACTATAATGGCAGAATGACAGCACTGGCAAATCGAAGCGTGATACTGTATCAATTAGCATGAAATGTGGAGTGGTACAGAGCGATGAAGAATTGGTTACAGATCTAAAGATGTAATGTTTTCATATCATTCAGCGTGTCAGTAACTATGTTATAGAAACACTAACATCGTCGCGACTCTCTGACTAAATCGCATCATTGTTAACACAGCAACCGGATTAAAGTTGTTGTTTGTTCTTTGTAACTGCAATCTTACTAGTGTCACTAACATTTGCCCGAGGGAACAAGACGCAGAGGAAAACTACCGGTACATCCATGTCCCACTTCTTCCAAAGTTGTTCAGACGAAAAAACGGTGTCCAGTTATTGGAAGCATGCTTTCTGTGCCTTAAGTTTAAAAGCGGTCACTGTTCCCCATTCACAACCTATCACCAAATAGTTCTCCACCCTGTGATCACAAAGTGACGGCAATGGTCATTTATGAGGCTTCAGTCAACCATCCAGAAGGTTTTATAACCTTATAGCACCGGCTTAGAACGACTTCCGTCAGCACAGGTCATGCATTACCAGCCTACTTACGGTAGCATCACCCGGATGGAAATAATGGACAGAGAGACCTATCAATGCTATTTGTCTCAACTTTTTATTTTCTCAGACGCCTACATCACCAAACTCCCTTTCACAGGCTTCTAAGCCTCGGAATCTTGTCTCCTATCTTTGGATGAATTGAGTATTACCTATATTTGGGTCAGCTGTCAGTTAGAGCTCAGAGTGCACTGTCCTATCCGATCTACATCGAGTGAGAAAAGCAACAATCGTAAATGTGAAAGCTCTCCTGTTTCTTATGTTCAGTAATGACCTAGCGCTTGTGATCACTTCAGATTACTTACTTATGAAACACTCTATAAATTTATGTAAAACGATGGTAAATGATCTGTCTATACTATTTTTAATTTAACCTATCTGAATGTACTATGGTCCAGATTCGGCGCTACAAGGATGGCATGTCTACGCTTCAAGGCCACGTCCTGCAGGTTCAAAATTATCTAAGAAAATTCAAAGTCCGGAACTCAATGTGTTGGTTTTCTGCAGCGATTGTTCGAGTGGGTTGATACATCCGCCTTTCTTCAGTTGCCTAACACTTACCTGCAGCTTCGTGGGATGCGTTGTCCAAACCAGCTAGGGCTGACTTAAGCAAGCATTCACATATTCAAGATTCCACAACAATGATCCACTAAACATGTCAAGGAATTGTTCCACACTTCATCTGCAACTGGGATTGATGATCAAAAGAATGTACAACTGTCTGTTTTCGTGCCTCGGGTACGAACTCAAAATGGTAGATTATGTCTTCTGGAGGCTCAAACAAGTTTACCGCCAGCTTTTGCATATTATTAACCATCCAAACCAGAGAGCCATAAACTTAAGCTTGCTCAAGCGATACAGTAGGTCAAGATGTCGCCGGAAAAATCGCCCTCATTTTAATGATTATGGACTCCGTCACTGAAAGCCGTAAACTCATCAATTGTCTTGACGCTGTTCTAATCCACATGCCAAAAGCGCTATATCCCCTTTACCTCGGAAGACAATATAATTTGCCAAAATATGTGATCGTATATGACACATGAGCAGCAGGATTTTAGATGTAATACTGATAAGGTTATCATCCCAATAGTTCACAGGCCACATAGCAAAGACGAAAATAAACATAGTCTCTCCTAGTTCCAAATCCTATAGATATAGCGTCTAGTGAGAGGACGTCAACTGACAGGCTAACCACTCTCTGTGACAGTAGTGGAAAATGGTGCTACATCCCATTTAGTTTGCAAATTATGTAGCCCAGCCAATGTCCCTATGGCTCAGTGACTTAAGCTGCTGGCTAGTTGACATCTGCCTCTAGCGGTCATGGGTTCGATCCTCCTTAGAGGACCGAGGGAATGCGCTCCACTGACGAGCCTCAATAGGGCGAAAGGCGTCTGGCGCTTTTCCGGACTAGGCTCTCCTATGTAACTTCTGAATTATTGGGATGATAGCCTTTTCAACATATGTGATTAACAAACTTTCCAAGCTCAATCATGGTAGACTCATTTATGCATGCCCTTATGGAGCTGGTATGTTGTGAATAATAAATGGAACAATAGAACGACGTATGCTGATTATAAAAGACCCAAGGCTTTTCAAGTCTTGTGGTATGGTTTGTGTGAAATTCGTAAGAACAACGAAGATAATTTGAATGCAAATTAAGCCGTTCAACTTTTGACTCCCCATACCATCTATGTTAGCATACGTAAATTCTTCTTGCTCGATTTCGTGTGGTCAGGTAAGTACAGTGTTTACATTTTATCGTCACTCCATGAAAGCGAATCGCCCCATATGTTAAATATAGCGTGATGTATCTTCGACTATATTTTTATTGATAATTTGGGGGCCAAATTGACTTAAGTGGGAAAAAAGTTGCAGGGCCGACAAATTCAGAGGAAAAACAATTTCTGGCGGTATTCCAACCGAGTACACTGAACGATTCGTCAAGTTTATGTTGCGGCTAATTTTCAAGAGGTGGTGGCAAACTTGACCGAGGTTTCCAGGGCGCTGACACGTCAGGCTGAACTCACGTTGTAGACGGTGATAACATGCGCATTAAACTTCTAGGAGTTATAGTCACAGTTGAATTGGCAGACGAAACAAGCCATTCACTGGTCTGATTGCTCACCACTGGGAAGCTAGATCGCAATTTAGCTAGGTTTTCTAGGCCTGGACACGGGGCCCCCATATACATAGAAAATCTTGTGGAGGATGAAAGGGTCGAACTGCCCAAAGGTCATCCTTAAGGGGATCAGCATGTTGGATCTCAGTTTAGGGAACCTTCTGGGACTACGCCGAACATCCGAGGTCATTATGAATTACCGCCGCGAAGTCCAGATTCTATGAAAAGTTTTGCACGATGGGTCTTCAAACCCATATATACCATTTGGGCTGTGGCATACAATTTTTGTTTTCCACACACATCAACTTTGGCCCTTCGGAAGTCTGGTCAAGTTCCTGTTGCAGCAGATTGTATGTTTCATCGTTATCAAGCGCTCAGCAAAGCCCGGTGTCATTTTCAAATAACAACATATTAGACCCGGACACTTTCCTGGTCATTAATGAGACATAAAATGCCTATGCATTGTGTTGTCGAGTTATTTTTCCAATTTGTGGTTCTCATCCTGCCCAATCACTAAACACCCGCTATTCGTGTCCATTATAAACTACTGTTGCTCTACTCTCCTCAAGATCTATTGACAAGTAAATTAGCTTTCCATTAACACATGCAGGTAAGCCCGATAGCTGCACCTACGTACATTGCAAACGGTGAGTAGTATATGTTTGCTGTTAATAGCCATGTCATACATTTTATACCTCAATTTGAAATGGATGATTGCTTGCTCATCACAGAAGTGGTGCTAAGTGGATAATAAAGATACCGAAACTGAAGTGTATTTGGTGTACCATTGCAGATCTCCTAAGTTAGACCCGTGAGACTGGAAACAGAAGCTTTGGTGTACATGCAGTCCGAACTAGGTGTACTCAGGGTACGGCAGTAGAAAGTTCTGTTGGCCATAAACCATCAAGTTACTAGCTAGCGGGCTGTGTTCATAGCTCGTTGGTCAAGTGTTTTGTGGTTTTATCTGCAACTTATGAACGACGCATCGCT